>OY856415.1:504627523-504987523 GCA_963693085.1 Alisma plantago-aquatica
TACACACTTCCTAACCTCATATAGGCTAAAAGAATTGTGTACCCCGGTACATGTAGCTTACATGTACCCACCATCATTTATGGTGATTATAAAATTCAACTAAATAATCCAACCTTATGGATGTAATTTATACCCCTTAGATAAGATGTGTACAAAAAATCACCACAATCTGACATTCATGGATCATTTAACAAAAGAAAATGTGCATTTTCAAATCAACGGTAAGTTGCAGAAATTGTAGAAACTATTGAATGATGTATTGTTATATCTCATGATCTATATAAGATACAATTATGATTTTTTAAACACATGTAATCTATATAGTGTTGAATCAATCCATATGGTTGGATTTTATAAACATACTCCACGTGTGCTATTTTAATGGCCGATACACTTAAGTTACATGTACCGGCCGGTACACACTTCCTAACCTCATATAGGCTAAAAGAATTGTGTACCCCAGTACATGTAGCTTACATGTACCCACCATCATTTATGGTGATTATAAAATTCAACTAAATAATCCAACCTTATGGATGTAATTTATACCCCTTAGATAAGATGTGTACAAAAAATCACCACAATCTGACATTCATGGATCATTTAACAAAAGAAAATGTGCATTTTCAAATCAACGGTAAGTTGCAGAAATTGTAGAAACTATTGAATGATGTATTGTTATATCTCATGATCTATATAAGATACAATTATGATTTTTTAAACACATGTAATCTATATAGTGTTGAATCAATCCATATGGTTGGATTTTATAAACATACTCCACGTGTGCTATTTTAATGGCCGATACACTTAAGTTACATGTACCGGCCGGTACACACTTCCTAACCTCATATAGGCTAAAAGAATTGTGTACCCCAGTACATGTAGCTTACATGTACCCACCATCATTTATGGTGATTATAAAATTCAACTAAATAATCCAACCTTATGGATGTAATTTATACCCCTTAGATAAGATGTGTACAAAAAATCACCACAATCTGACATTCATGGATCATTTAACAAAAGAAAATGTGCATTTTCAAATCAACGGTAAGTTGCAGAAATTGTAGAAACTATTGAATGATGTATTGTTATATCTCATGATCTATATAAGATACAATTATGATTTTTTAAACACATGTAATCTATATAGTGTTGAATCAATCCATATGGTTGGATTTTATAAACATACTCCACATGTGCTATTTTAATGGCCGATACACTTAAGTTACATGTACCGGCCGGTACACACTTCCTAACCTCATATAGGCTAAAAGAATTGTGTACCCCAGTACATGTAGCTTACATGTACCCACCATCATTTATGGTGATTATAAAATTCAACTAAATAATCCAACCTTATGGATGTAATTTATACCCCTTAGATAAGATGTGTACAAAAAATCACCACAATCTGACATTCATGGATCATTTAACAAAAGAAAATGTGCATTTTCAAATCAACGGTAAGTTGCAGAAATTGTAGAAACTATTGAATGATGTATTGTTATATCTCATGATCTATATAAGATACAATTATGATTTTTTAAACACATGTAATCTATATAGTTTTGAATCAATCCATATGGTTGGATTTTATAAACATACTCCACGTGTGCTATTTTAATGGTCGATACACTTAAGTTACATGTACCGGCCGGTACACACTTCCTAACCTCATATAGGCTAAAAGAATTGTGTACCCCAGTACATGTAGCTTACATGTACCCACCATCATTTATGGTGATTATAAAATTCAACTAAATAATCCAACCTTATGGATGTAATTTATACCCCTTAGATAAGATGTGTACAAAAAATCACCACAATCTGACATTCATGGATCATTTAACAAAAGAAAATGTGCATTTTCAAATCAACGGTAAGTTGCAGAAATTGTAGAAACTATTGAATGATGTATTGTTATATCTCATGATCTATATAAGATACAATTATGATTTTTTAAACACATGTAATCTATTTAGTGTTGAATCAATCCATATGGTTGGATTTTATAAACATACTCCACGTGTGCTATTTTAATGGCCGATACACTTAAGTTACATGTACCGGCCGGTACACACTTCCTAACCTCACATAGGCTAAAAGAATTGTGTACCCCAGTACATGTAGCTTACATGTACCCACCATCATTTATGGTGATTATAAAATTCAACTAAATAATCCAACCTTATGGATGTAATTTATACCCCTTAGATAAGATGTGTACAAAAAATCACCACAATCTGACATTCATGGATCATTTAACAAAAGAAAATGTGCATTTTCAAATCAACGGTAAGTTGCAGAAATTGTAGAAGCTATTGAATGATGTATTGTTATATCTCATGATCTATATAAGATACAATTATGATTTTTTAAACACATGTAATCTATTTAGTGTTGAATCAATCCATATGGTTGGATTTTATAAACATACTCCACGTGTGCTATTTTAATGGCCGATACACTTAAGTTACATGTACCGGCCGGTACACACTTCCTAACCTCATATAGGCTAAAAGAATTGTGTACCCCAGTACATGTAGCTTACATGTACCCACCATCATTTATGGTGATTATAAAATTCAACTAAATAATCCAACCTTATGGATGTAATTTATACCCCTTAGATAAGATGTGTACAAAAAATCACCACAATCTGACATTCATGGATCATTTAACAAAAGAAAATGTGCATTTTCAAATCAACGGTAAGTTGCAGAAATTGTAGAAACTATTGAATGATGTATTGTTATATCTCATGATCTATATAAGATACAATTATGATTTTTTAAACACATGTAATCTATATAGTATTGAATCAATCCATATGGTTGGATTTTATAAACATACTCCACGTGTGCTATTTTAATGGCCGATACACTTAAGTTACATGTACCGGCCGGTACACACTTCCTAACCTCATATAGGCTAAAAGAATTGTGTACCCCAGTACATGTAGCTTACATGTACCCACCATCATTTATGGTGATTATAAAATTCAACTAAATAATCCAACCTTATGGATGTAATTTATACCCCTTAGATAAGATGTGTATAAAAAATCACCACAATCTGACATTCATGGATCATTTAACAAAAGAAAATGTGCATTTTCAAATCAACGGTAAGTTGCAGAAATTGTAGAAACTATTGAATGATGTATTGTTATATCTCATGATCTATATAAGATACAATTATGATTTTTTAAACACATGTAATCTATATAGTGTTGAATCAATCCATATGGTTGGATTTTATAAACATACTCCACGTGTGCTATTTTAATGGCCGATACACTTAAGTTACATGTACCGGCCGGTACACACTTCCTAACCTCATATAGGCTAAAAGAATTGTGTACCCCAGTACATGTAGCTTACATGTACCCACCATCATTTATGGTGATTATAAAATTCAACTAAATAATCCAACCTTATGGATGTAATTTATACCCCTTAGATAAGATGTGCACAAAAAATCACCACAATCTGACATTCATGGATCATTTAACAAAAGAAAATGTGCATTTTCAAATCAACGGTAAGTTGCAGAAATTGTAGAAACTATTGAATGATGTATTGTTATATCTCATGATCTATATAAGATACAATTATGATTTTTTAAACACATGTAATCTATATAGTGTTGAATCAATCCATATGGTTGGATTTTATAAACATACTCCACATGTGCTATTTTAATGGCCGATACACTTAAGTTACATGTACCGGCCGGTACACACTTCCTAACCTCATATATATATATATGCTAAAAGAATTATGCACCCGAGTACATGTAGCTTACATGTACCTATCTTCATTTATAATAAATTTAAATTTTTACTATTTAATGTAACTTATTGATGTGATGCTACCATCAAATATTGATAGATCATCTAATGAAGGGATATATGTATTTTGTAACAAACATTAAGTTACAGAAACTACAGACACCGTTGGATAATATATTACTATATCTCATTATTCACATGAAATGTGGTAATGTTTTAAAAATACATCTAATCTATATAATGTTGAATTAATCTATATGGTTATATTTTATGAACATAATCCATATGTGCTATTTTAATGGATGGTACATGTAAGTTATATGTACCGGTCAGTCTACACTTCCTCACCTCATATATGTATTTCTCTTTAATACCCACATAGATAACTAAGATTTTATTACCCTGCAGCCTGAAAAAGTAACTATTTGGTCAAAAAAGTAACCATCTAGACAAAAAAGTAACTATGTTGCCAAAAAAGTAACTATACAACTAAAAAGATAAAGCGTGCAAAATACACAGTAAAAATTTAGTTACATATTTATTTCATAATTTTTACTGTGTATTCTGCTCGTTTTTACCTTTTCAGCAGAATAGTTATTGTTTTGACAACATTGTTACTTTTTTTAATCCAGATAATTACTTTTTTAGTCGAATAGTTACTTTTCAGTCTGTACGGGTAGAGAAACCTTAGTTACCCGAGCGGGTAACTAATAAACCCTCACATATATATGTATATACATACATACATACATACATACATATATATATATACATACATACATACATACATATATATATATATATATATATATATATATATATATATATATATATATATATATATATATATATATATATATATATATATATATATATATATATATATATATATATATGGCTCATCTTTAATACCCGCGCGGGTAGCTACCCGCCCCCTATTTTGGTTACTTTTTTTTAAGTTTCTTACTTTCAGCATTACATGGTTACTTTACCTTGCAAACTATTACTTTTCATGCATAGATAGTTCCGTTTGCAACAACAGATTTCAAAATACAATTATATATATATATTTCCGGTGTATTCTGCCCGGTTTTACTTTTTTAGTCATATACTTACTTTGTTATCAACCTAGTTACTTTTTGGTCCTTCTAGTTACTTTGTTTGCCATATGGTTACATTCGGGACTGACAGGTAGCAAAAATCCAGGCTACATGTAGCTTACATGTAACCATCTTCATTTGTGATGAATACAAAAATAAAAAGAAATCTAACCTTATGGATGTGATGCATACTCTTTAGATAACATGTGTATCAAAGATCACTTCAAATTGACATTCCTATATCATCAAATGAAAGATATATATATATATATATATATATATATATATATATATAATCAATGGTAAGCTAAAAAACTGTAGAAATTGTGGAATGATGTATTGTTATATCTTATGATATATATGAGGTATGTTTGTGATTTTTCAAACACATCTAATCTATTGAATTTTGATTCAATCCATAAGGTTGGATTGAATAAATGTATTTTACATATGTCATGTTCATGGTCAATACACGTAAGTTGCATGTACCGGCCGATACACACTTCCTAACCTACCTCTCTCTCTCTTTATATATATATATATATATATATATATATATATATATATATATATATATATATATATATATATATATATATATATATATATATATATATATATATATATAGTCAGGCTAGTGAGTCTAGTGTACACTCGAGTGTATCGGAGGCACCATACACTTCAGTCATTTTTAAAAATGCAATAATTTTTTAAAAATCTAAACTATTGATCTTCTTAAATATCTTACGAACACACTATATAATAAATTTTAGCTCATTTGGACACTTATAGGTCGTGCATCTAAAGGATGCAAAAATTAAGCATTTCAAATTAGTTTTGTGCGTCGATTTTGTTGCCCTTGGATGAGTGATTTACATCATCCAAATGAGCTCAAATTTTGTATGTGGCCTATTATTATTGTAACCATTAAGATTAATGGATTAGATTTTGGATAAACATGGTCTAGATAGGCAACCACCATTGGGGAGTACAATGTAATACGTACACTCGAGTGTATTCTAGCCTGACTCTATATACTCGAGTGTACAGATCGTACGAATACACTCAAGTGTGTTTGCATATCAAGACTACTTTTTATAAAATGTAAACCATTGATCTTCACCGTCATACTATAACTAGGCTACTTACAAATTTTGAGCCCATTTGGATGAGTGTAACTCACTCATCCAAGGGAAACAAAATCAACGCGCAAAACTAATTTGAAATGCATAATTTTTGCGGTCTTTATAACATGGCATATAAATGTCCAAATGTGCTCAAATTTTATATATGAGCTATTCACAAGATGCTTAAGAAGATCGATAGATTAGATTAAAAAAATATTAAATCATGAAAAACTACTTGAGTGTATTCTGCTCCGAATACACTCGAGTGTATTCTAGCCTGACTCTCTCTCTCTCTCTCTCTCTATATATATATATATATATATATATAAAGAGAGAGAGAGATAGGTAGTAAGAGAGAGAAACTTGCACACACACACTATATATGTATATATATAATATAAAAATACATACATCAAATTTCTTTTATCTAAGTTGATGCATAAATGTATATGTGTACAAGTTTTCATATTTATATACACTACATCAAGTTTCTAAAATGTAGTAATTATGTTATTAACAGATCTACTTTCTTGACTAGAAGCAAGGCGATGATGTATATTGACTGCAAAGACATGAATACACTTTGCAATATTTTGTCTTAAATAAGATATAGACTAAGAATAATGATGATACTAATCAAGATCGTTGATAATACTACTTTAAGGAATTTCCTATCATCTCAAAAAAATAATTATTGTTATAATCAATTTTTGTTCTTTTTATCAGGATGGATGTGCCAATTTGGGAAACTCAATTAATGAGCCCAAAATTTTCATGGAATCACAGACAAATAGGTGAATGTGTTCAAGATTTGGTCACATTCACCTTGAAAACATGCTATGAGAATGATTGAAAAGTGCCATAATGGTTTTTAGTGTTATATATATATATATATATATATATATATATATAGAGAGAGAGAGAGAGAGAGAGAGTCAAGCTAGAATACACTTGAGTGTACAGATCGCATGAATACACTCAAGTGTGCTTGCATATCAAGACTATTTTTTTGCAAAATGTAAATCATTGATCTTTACCGTCATACTATAACTAGGCTACATACAAAATTTGAGCCCATTTGTATGAGTGTAAGTCACTCATCCAAGGGCAACAAAATCGACGCACGAAACTAATTTGAAATGTATAATTTTTGCGGTTTTTATAACATGTCCTATAAATGTCCAAATGTGCTCAAATTTTACGTACGAGCTATTCACAAGATGTTTAAGAAGATCAATGGATTATATTTTTGAAAAAATATTACATCATGAAAAACTACTTGAGTGTATTCTGCACCGAATACACTCAAGTGTATTCTAGCCTCTCTCTCTCTCTCTCTCTCTCTCTATATATATATATATATATATATATATATATAGAGAGAGAGAGAGAGAGAGAGAGAGAGAGAGAGTCAGGCTAGAATACACTCGAGTGTATACGGAGCGGAATACACTCAAGTAGTTTTTCATGATGCAATATATTTTTTTTAAATCTAATCCATTGATCTTCTTAAACATCTCGTGAACAACTCATACACAAAATTTGAGCACATTTGCATATGTATAGCTCATGTTATGAAGACTGCAAAAATTATGCATTTCAAATTAGTTTCGCGCGTCGATTTTGTTGCCATTGGATGAGTGACTTACACTCATCCAAATGAGCTCAAAATTTGAATGTAGCCTAGTTATAGTATGACGGTGAAGATAAACGGTTTACATTTTGTAAAAAATAGTCTTGATATGCAAACACACTTGAGTGTATTTGTGCGATCCGTACACTCGAGTGTATTCTAGCATGTCTCTCTCTCTCTCTCTCTCTCTCTCTATATATATATATATATATATATATATATATATATATATATATGGTGAAGATTAATGGTTTACATTTTGCAAAAAATAGTCTTGATATGCAAGCACACTTGAGTGTATTCGTACGATCTGTACACTCGAGTATATATATATATATATATATATATATATATATATATATATATATATATATATATATATATATATATATATATATATGTTTATGGAGCCAGTGGCGGAGCCATGAGTTGGCTCTTGGGGGGGGCAAAAAATTACTAGTCTAACTTGAGATTTGAACCCAAGAACACTAGAATAACACCAACCGCACAAGCCACTATTCCAACTTTACATTTTATTGTAATAGCATTGTACTTTATATATATTCTGAATTTATCTCGAAAACAACTTTCAAAAACTTAAAATTGCACTCATGAGGATTCGAACACATGACCTGCGGCGGGGGTGATAGGGCACAAACCAGTGCACTAGTAGTGAATCACTGCCTAAAGCTAACGCTAGTTTTATTTATTATACATCTTATGCATAAATATATATGTATATGAGTACTTATATATATATTTTAAAAAAATTGGGGGGGGGGCATAGCCTCTGCTTGCCCCCTGGCTCCGCCCCTGTCAGGAGCTACTATTATTCACCCCACGCTCCTCGTTGTGGGCATTCATCAAAAAGGATTTACAACCAAGTCATCACCCCCTTAGCATGCCAAGCATCCAAGGGTTCATGTAGAGAGAGAAAGAAATCCCACCAAAAAGAAACTCAAAACTATATCTCTTTGCATCTATGTATGATATACAATATCCCCAGTCTGTCCAAAGTTAACATATTCCCTACCCTTCTCGGAAGTCTCCATGCCTCATGCACGAAGACCATGTCATCTCCTTGTATCCATTTTGATGATCCAAGCCTCTTTGTTACCTCATTAATCTCCTCCGGTATCCATGACACAAGGAAGCCCTTTTCTAGGATCGTGCTCCTCACAACCCTTGTGAGCTGTCTCAGCCACCACGGTGCCAAACTCTTACCCCAAAGGTACCCCAAGATATTGCATCGGCTAAACTAAAAAAACACGGAACCAAGCCTGTTATCTTCTAAAACTCTGATAGCAATCACCACCGCCTTGATCCCCGCTTCCTGGTCGCTCCAATCCAAATCCATAATTCAACTTCGAAGATATGCTAACTTGACTTTTAATTAAATGTAACGAGTAAGAAATGAGCTAGCTCACTTTCTAATATATGTGAATAGATCCAGCTTAACATAATATATTGAGTAATACTCGATAACACAATTCCGGCTATTACAAATGGTAGCATGCTTACCAATTATCACAAAATTTTAATATACTACAACCGTAAAAATTTGTATCCTCCAACAGTTGTCGGAATTCATGGTTAAACTAGTCAGCATAAGTTTCATAATGCACCCAATTTTGACTTGGGTAAACCCAGACATTTGAACAAATAGCCAACCATAAATCACCACTAATTTACAAGATTTAATCAAAACCGGGTGTGGATTTTAAAATATCAAATATCACTATAATAGTTACACAAATGACTATTGCTATAATTAATTACTAAATCACAAATTGCTAATATAATATAGCACTTGCAACTAAATATCGAAGCCATGGCATATGAGCATACCAAGCAAACATAATTTATGAAGTAAACTGAATAACGAAGTCTCGTTTCGTAACCGTCGACGGTAAAGCTTGAGTAGAGGGGGACAAGTAAGTCGGCTTGTGCGAATTTGATTTCCTAAATACTTTTTGAAAGTCAACGTCTGTCTTTCTCGTGGTCTTTCTTACTCAGCCGCCCGGCCCGTTGAGCTGTGGACGCAGTCTTAGGCCGTCGGCTCCAGATCTCCCTACCATCCTTCACCAAGCTTCTTTTCTTCCTTCGCCGTCACACTCATATCCGATTTATTATATTTAGCCGCCCCTCTGTAGCTGAGAACGAAGACTGTCCGTCGTCGTGCTTTGTTTTCTCCCCTCCAGCAACACCTCCACGGCTCCACTCACCGTCCTCTAACTCCCTCGGGCCTCAGCTATCCCGGTGGCCGTTGCCGCAAGATGGAGAAGACGCCGCCAGGACACATCCGCGTGCGGGTGGTACAGGGGATGAACCTCGTCGCCCGGGACATCTTCACCAGCGACCCGTATGTCGTGATCAAGATGGGGAACAAGGTCTGCGCCCTATACCCTGCCCGCCATCAATCGATCAATCGATGAGGCTGTGTTTATTCTCTCCACCTTTGCCGCCTCTGTTTTCTGATTCAGTCACGCAATTCATTCCCGATGTGGTGTTTGATCCAGTGGCGTAGCCACGTTCAGCCTGGGTAGGCAAGTGCTCGACCCAGTTCCTGCATTTGTATGCGATTTGATACAGATATGAACCAGATTTTTTGAGAAACTATTAGTTGTGCCCTATCTCATATGACCGCCGACACATTTACATTGATGGTGCCTCCTTTATGTAGATTTTCTGGCTTCGCCAATGATTTGATCCATCTCTGTTTTGAAAATTCACATCTGATCACATTCGGCTAGTTGTAACTTTTGACTGGTCTGGAGATATCTATTGCCGCTGCCAGCCAACTGCCAGCTAGTTATAGCTAGACAGACGGCTGCAGCCCCAAGAGAAAACCCCGACTTTCACTAGTCTAGGGCCTGTTGGTAGGGTGTAATCGGATGATAAAGTAGGTGTTTAATGTAAATTTTTACACTGCGAAGTCACAAAACTGCACCTTATTACACCCAACCAAACTACCCACTAGTTGAAAATGATCTTTCCTCAACTTTCTGCTTCATGTGGTTTAGCTCTTGCCAGCTTGATTGAGTTTTCCTCGAGGAGCTGGGCGATCAATCTGTGACGTTCTTGGTCGCCTGGTGGAACAGGGCCGTTCTTTTTGATGCGCGGTACGTAGTCTCCAATGATCGGTTCATTGAGGCTAGGGAGATATTTTGTGTCGACGGTGGTAGTCTTCTTGTCCCAGCAGATCGGAATGGATCTGCTGGTCGGAAACTGCGGCTGGCTTGATGGAATGCTCTGTTTTCCTCTTTTACATTTGATGACATTCTTTTCCTCTGTTTTGTCCATGAACGGTGGTTCCATCCTGTTGGGTTGCCAGATCTCCGTACGAACTGTCCGAGTTGGTGCAGACTCCTGGCCGATTAAACTAACTAATCTAGTATACCTTCCAAAAAAAAAAAAACTAACTAATCTAGTATGCTTGTCGGCTATGGAAGTCGGAAACTGTTTGTTTTGGGAGGGCGATCAATCACGCTTTACTTTGATAGGGATATGCCAAGTTGAACCATTCTTATATCACGCCATTGGCTACTCTTAAGATAATACTCTCACCCGTCCATATATGACTGGGTCAGCTTTATTTGACACGCTATATTTTTAATTTTTATCTAAATAAATATTATCTTGTCCGTCTATATACATATAGTCAAGATTTGACACCACTCATACTAATTCAGCCCCGTATCGTAAATTTATGGATCCGTCACTGGGGAAAAGGGTTCTCGAAAAATATTAAAGAAGACAAAAATATGTATGGAAAAGTAGCTTCTATTATATCTTCGGGAAAAAAGATTTATATTGGTAGATGATAGCCACTAGTAGTTGGGATATAAAAACCAAAGATTTCCTAACAACTTGGGGATTTTGTATAATGGATATAAATAGTTTTATATATATGTCATATATTTTTCTTTGTATACAACTATGTGATTATTTTTAATATTATAAATAGTTTTAAATTTCACTCATTTAAGGATTGCTAGTAGTATGTTCTAATACAAAAGATGATATTAATATTAAAAATGAAATATGCAATCTAGCATCAATCTAGTCCTCATGAAATGAGAAAATGAGCAAAAGATAATCATTGGTGAGTTCTCATTACGGACCATGTACCACTAAAAACTTGTGCAATACTAGGTATTCATCCATAAGTGCTATTTCATTTTATCTAACCTCAATCGAATCCCACTTTTGATATACGTGTTATTTACCAACAAGCTATGTCTTAACACATGTATCACTATGTGGCCCATTTTATTTATTTTATCACTACTCTCATTAATTCCACTATCTTTACAAGTTATCGGTCTAGGGTCTTATTCTTAGTTTCACAATTTTTACTGAATTTGTTGTCAATAAATTGTTGAACATGTTGATTGATTATTACATATGAATAGGAACAATTTTATACATTTACTTTTTCCTTTTTGATAAGCTTGTAAAAAATCATCAAGGAATATTCATAATGCATTTGGTTAATATAAAAGGATATATAAATAGGAAGTACAAAGTTGTAATTGATTTTTACCTTGCCTTCATTAACCTTATTTCTAGTCTATCACAATTGTTATTCCAATAAAATATTAAGTTCCTATGTATGAACATAGTTAAAAAATGTTGGGATATTGTTCTACTTGTCAACATTTTAACACAATCTTAGAGATGGGCACCTATTTTTTTTGAAATGTTGAGATCATGTATGATGAAAGATATCAATTAATTGACCTAAAATATTAGATTTAACATTGCATTATGATTAGAACTTTGCAATATCTATATAGTGATTGTATTTTTGTCATTGTCTTGAGTTATTTTTCATCTATAGAAACTAAAGACCAGCGTTAAGAAGCGCACACTCAACCCAGTCTGGAATGAAGATCTTACTTTATCAGTCTCAGATCCTCTACCACCAATAAGGCTGGTACGTGTTGACTAATCCAATTTACCTTTTGTTAACTATATGCCTAAAATTATTGTTTGTGACATCCTTAGTGGATTTTATTTGATAACACATCTATTTTTTTTCTAACTATTGTGATTAGTTTATACTTTCTTATAGTGATTATGAGCAAGTAAGATAAAAAATGACCATCCATGTACTATTTTTGTCATAAAAGAAATTATCTACTAAAGGATCCACTAGAACATAACCCGCTTTCTATGTATACTCTGTGAAATAAACATTGTACTTGAACTAGTTTTCTAATTCCATCAACAAATATGATGAATGTTTTGGTATTAAATTCTATACTGATAAGAAGGTTATGACTTTCTAATAAAACTACAAACTTTTGACATCTATAATGCTGATCATATAATTGTACAACGTTCTAGCTTCAACTAAAAATGTTATAAATCCACATGTATTAATGATATTATGAATTGCATTCAAAATTTGGAAATACTTGATCAAAAATTGCACCTATTGATGGATCATTGAATTATTTTGTAGAGTTTAGGATGATTCGGCTATGAAAGTGAATAACGATTTACTTAAAGCAAAATTATAGTATATTGGTTGTTTATATTATATCATGCTTGGATATCTTCAAATATGTAATAATCATGATGCGATTTTTATGCATCATTGTTATATCTATATATGTGTCATCATAATGTGGGATAATATATGGACTCTACAATATCTCTATAGTTAAGACTAGCACAATTAATATATGAAGCATTCTATTAAATAGGAGATTTTAGGTTCAAATCCCACCAAGGATGAATATCAAGATTTTTTTTATAAGATGCACAAGGTAGGACCAACCCTCAAAAACCCATGTGAATGGACCTAATGTGCGGGTGACAAGCATAATATGTGTGGTCCCATCATTTATTCCTTTAGGAAGGGTCCCACATGTCCCTTCTTGGTAGGTCTCCTCAACACCATAAAAAATAAGATATCTCTAAACATATTTTATCTTATAAATTTACATAATATATACAAATTCAAAAAGTTAAGGTTATGTATGTTGTTTATTTCACAATGTCATGTACCCTCGTACTAAAGTTACAAGTATTAAGAAATTTGTAGTATCACGTGTATGGAAATATTTTTAGATCCACTTAACAACTGGGTCAAAATGGTTAAGCTTATTGTTGGTTGTAGTGTAAGTTGTAGGTTTGAAAACCACTTGGTCTCCCAAAAACAGGGTTATAGTAACAAGTAAAGGCCCTATAGATGGCACTAGACTTTCATACTCATACCATTAATAAGAAATAATTCTTAGATAGTCAAGAAAAGATATGAAACTTGGCATAATTTTCTAGTCAAAGTTATTTTGCCATGTTGGTTCCATTTGATGGAAATCTATTTTTATATAAACTACAGTTAAGCACATGATTTTAAATTGAAATTATGCAATTTGATTGATTTATTTAGAAAATATTATAAAATTTGGATGTGAATTTGTTCATTTATTAAAAGGGACTTGGTTTTTTAATAAATCATATATTATAATAACATTATAAAACATTAGTTTTGAGTTACTTATGCAAATGTGAAGGTGATGAGTTGGGAAACTATGTTGACACAAGACTGAACCAAACTAGGAAAACTAGTATAAAAGATACATATGGGTTTCTCTAGTTTACCATAATATATCTTACTAACTGACAAATGATTATAAGCTCTTACCAATTTTCAAGGTTTATGATCCAAAATCATTACACCTTTACATTTTTATTTTTTGTTCCCAATGGATTATATGTAAGTGTTTCTACTTACTACATTCTATATTTAGTATTTCACAATTGCATAATCTAAAAAATTAAAATTTGCAACCACTACATCCATTAGAGCACTATTTGTAGAGGACAACATTTTATACAAATTGGTTAAAAACTAATTTCATATTATCACCTCGTGATACATTATTATTATTGACTTACACATTTACTACTAAATTTTTCTCCTCAAAAGTTGATGGCACATCATATTGTATACAAATAGTATTTTCATCTAGTGTGCATTTAAAATCACCATTTAATGAAGTATACCAACAACACCAAAATTGGAATAGTATTCTAGTTATTTTTTTAGAAATAATAATAAAATGTAGCTACACTAAACTATACCATAAAGTCTTAAACATGTTGAATGATACTAAGGATAAGAGTATCATTAGGGGTTTATTTACTTCCTAATATGATATCATATATAATAAATTTGAAGTAGTCGGTGTTAAGAAAATTATAAAAAAACTCTTACCTTAGGTATAAATCTATGAATACTTATTTGTTTGAAAATAAGGAGATGTCTTTGTAGAGGCCCAAGCTACAAACTGGGCTACAATCCTTTTTGTATAGAAAAGTCTAATGATATAAAGGTATTATGTGAAGAGGTAGATGATGAAATTATCACCTTCCTATTTGTGATATGTTGTATGCACCATAACAGGGAAATCAAATCAATAATAAGCACACCAAATATACCAAAGGCAAAGGAAAGGAAATGATGATGTTTGATTAAAACTCAGTGCCACAGTTACAATCTTTATGTGTGAAGCCAACTTTGAAGTTATTTTAAATATCCTATTTAGTGAAGAGACACTAGTAGGATAAGCACAAGTTATTTGAAAATAATATTATATTAATATCCTTGTTGCGTGCTTCTATGTGGCTAGACATGATGTGAAACAAATTCTTGGCTCACGAGAGAACAATTTTAATGGTTACTATTATACTCTCTATGGTATGTTGAGGTAAGTTATGTTAACAAAATATTATAATGAGCGTCTCTCCTTAGGGTATGATCATTTAATTAAGAACTAATATTTGAGAATAAAACAAATTTATACCTCAATATATGCTGACTCTAGAACTAGACATGAGCTACTCATATGAACAATCATGCAAACAAACAAAATGTGTCTACTCTTAAAGTGTCACTAGACTTGAGATACACACACACACTTGTACAAAACACATATACACATATCTAATCTTGCATTTTCACATATCACCTTCTCTTTATTGCTTAAAATATATAGACATTGATTATATGTTTATTTAGGTGACACTTTGGTATTTAAAATGAGTTATTATTACTTCTTAAGTAATATTTTGTTACTAACTCTTTTCTTCTTTTGATAGGAGGTTTTTGACAAAGATACTTTTAGCAAGGATGATAGCATGGGTACTGCAGAACTTGATATCCAACCCATTCTTTATGCTGTAAAGATGGGATATCTAAATATACCCAATGGAACTGCTTTGAGAAGGATCCAACCAAATATAGAAAATTGCTTAGCGGATGAAAGTGCAGTAATATGGAACGATGGAAAAATTACTCAAGATATGGTAATCAAGCTACAACATGTTGAATGTGGAGAATTAGTTCTACAATTGCAATGGGTAGAACTTCCAGGGGCAAAAGTCTTATAGATTATAATAATGAATGCAATATATGGGTGATAAGATTCCAATGGGTAGAACATCCAAGGGAAAATACTTGTAGATGATATCATGAGACATGTAATTCCCAAAATCATGTAGAAGTCGTTGGTTATATGTTCTGCTTGTGCTCAAACCATGACAACACATTACCATAAATATAATATACATCAACTTGTACCTTCAAGGTGATACAATTTATTACCGAAAGACCACTATTATACATTACATGAACACAAAACATTTGATACGATTAATATGTAAGGTTACATTTTACCATGTAGAACTTAGGTTTCAAATTTTCATATCAAAAAGAAAATTATGCTTTTTAAAACTTGAAAAGTCGTCCTTGTGTAGTAGAAATTTGTAGTTAAAATGTGTGATACTTACATCTTTGGAGTAATTATATAGCAACTTCAAAAAATAAGTATTACATAATTAATGATATTATCCCACCCCAAGGATAAGGTTACCTAGTTATAGTTATTTAGATAACAACACCAACTCACTAGTGTTAATAAATTTTGAGATTTAAGGTTTTCAATATTTTGTTCTATATAAGTTAGACAAGATTCTTATTAATCTAAGATAATAGTTATATTACACAAGACCCAATGGTTCAATGTTCACTCTCACCTTATATCAAGCTAACCAAAATGTAAATTGTAGGTAAAAAATAAATTATGGATGTTGCATGGATTGTGCTTAGTCATGATGTTGATGAAAATAAATAAATTATGGATGTTGCATGAATTGGGCTTAATCATGACTTCACAGCTATAAAAAAATGCATAATATAAAGAACACAGTAAAAAGTACACCCACTAATATCACACTTTTTATTACTGGTTTCCAGTGTATTTGAATCTATTTGTATAGTGTTCAACTTCCACTA
This sequence comes from Alisma plantago-aquatica, assembly GCA_963693085.1. NCBI lineage: Eukaryota > Viridiplantae > Streptophyta > Magnoliopsida > Alismatales > Alismataceae > Alisma > Alisma plantago-aquatica. The sequence goes on from OY856415.1 coordinate 504,644,493, forward strand.
GGGAGTTTTCTGATTAATTTATTGACAATGGATTCCAAATTGGGTATGTATCCATATAATTTTATCATACCATAGAATTTATTCTACAAAGTCTCATTTACTTGGTTAATGTGTGAGTGTATGATTTTATAACATTGACACAACCAAAGATTAATCACTATGAAATTGTATTTTTTTCAAGAAAGCTCCATGGTTTTCTAGAAACTAAATTTTAAGTATACACATTGATGTTCCCTAAAACCCAAGGAATGTAGGGAACTAAAATCAAGAAGTTTCCAACTGCAAGTAGGGAGAAAAACCTAAATAGTCAAAGAAAAAAACATAATTTTTAAAAGAGACCACTAGAAACAACTAGAATAAAGTAAGTATACAAGACAAGACTCTAATTAGATTAGGTGAAACCTGAAATAAAACTAACTAAATCCTCCAGAGATTACATTTGTATTTATTTGTTTGGTGCCTTCTTTAGGAGTGTCCACTTTCTATCATACTTGCAAAAGTAATAACAAATTATCCTAAAACAACGAGAAAACAAAACTTGGTAAGTATAATAAGTCATACTGGTATGTGGGGAAAAAAACTAAGCACATGTGTGTGTAACATAGGAATCCATACCACGACTATTAATTAGCTAATCAGAAGGTGTTTTGGTTTTATAACTTCTCATCCCATCATGGTTTATTCTCATCACTGTTACTCTCACTAGGGTCTTATCCCTGCAGTGGATGTACATATCATCCCATCCAAGCTTGATATTTCCCTAGTCTTCCCATCCGGTCTAGACCTCTCATATGACCATCCAATCCAGGCTGGACATCTCATGTAATCATCCCATCTAGGCTTGGTTTTCCTTTCGTAACCTTCCCATTCGAGCTAGGTTCATATTCCATCCAGGGCATGAGCAAGTTATTATATATATTGTGATATTCATAAACACTTTAAATATTGCAAGAATTAAATAAACAACCAACATTGATTTTGCAATCAATCTGACCAATCTCGAGAAAATGTCAGCAAACTAAAGTGAGTAATCATAGGTGTAACCACATACCTTGATCGGGTGTACTTGATGTCTAAGCAAGAGCAATCAAGAATAACCAAATAAGCAACCAAGCAATTATCCTTAAGTTTAAAGCATAACACCCACACATCATTATTCCATCCAAATTATCACTAAATCTGACTTGGGCCTCAAGTTAGGGTTTTATTAGGGTTTTGACTTTCCAAACCTTAATTACCACTTTTCATGCTCTTTTAGTTTACAAACCCTAATCTTATCTTTTTATGCACTTTTAATCTCATTGGAACCCTGATTCATTAATAGATTGTTAATCTCAAATTAGATCCAAGTTATCCTTTTATACAAAAAGATCAAACTGTTATTGTCAAAGTCAAATAAACATATTAGGATCATCAAAACATAGAAATTAGGGTTCTAATACGTTAAACACAGTAAAGATGGAAAGTTTGGTTACTTTTTGAATTATAAATAGATTTAGGTGTTGATTTTATTTTTATTGAAATCTTTGCATTTTTCTGATCAATTTTCATATATAACTCATTGCAATCTGAGTTACCAATAATTAATTATATTATTTTCAAATTAAACCCGTATTGGCCAATAGGAGAGTGCCATATCAGCAAAATTTATGATACTCATAAATATCCAAGCGGATCCAATTTGATGAATGATCTTTAGCCATGTCAGTGGCTCACTCCATGCCAGCCTGGTGCTAAGCCAGGGCGGAATCCCACTTTTGCCCTTGTGCCCTTAGACCTGGGGCCTATCCCCACCCGAGGCAAGATGGTCTTTTCTCCTGAGTTTCATCTTCAACCTCCTATCCATCTCCTGCTCGCAAGCTAGATTCATCGGTGGTCAACCGAGCAATTGACTTTGCATGGCTGTGCCTCGAAGTAGCTGGTGAGAGAGCAAATGTCTCCTCCTTGCCTTGTCCGATTCAGCCACGATCTTCAATTGACCAGAGAAGACAAGATCTGGGGGGGAGGGCTAGACCTGTAGTGGAGCTCAAGGAGGAAAACAAAAGGCAGAGGTAGAGCCTTGATCTGGAATTGAAGGTAGAGAGAAAGCCTTGATCATTTTCAAGTCCTTGTAGAGATACCTTGGCCTCTCGAAGAGGACCCTCATGCCTTGTAGAGGTAGGATCTCTAGGGATGGTCACAACACAGTCCCCAAATTTGGGGAAACCATTATAGTTCTCCTCAGAAAACAAAACTAGGGGTTAGCATATCCACAATAATCTCTCGATCTCATTGGGAGGATTTCTAGGGGTTCTAGGGCATCCATACCACTTTCCAGTTGACCACAGTTGCAAGCAGCTTCTTCGTCTCTGTTCACGGAAGCGAGGAAGAAGAAGAGAAGGGGGGGGGAAGACCTTGTTGCCCCCTACGTCTATGAAGGAAGGTAAGGACAGACTTGTACTTCGTTATCATCTACAAGTCATCAAATTTGGTACATACGTGCATTAAGTCATCATAGAATTTCCTCTAAAATTTGGAATTAAATGGATAAACGATTTGAGAGATATGAATTTTACAAGTTTCCTAAAGTGTAAGGGATAACATTAAATGTAACAATTGATGTTCTAATACAAGGCTTGCTAGCCGTTGATCCAGATCCAACGGTAGCTGCTCTTGTTTCAGATTAGGAAACTGAGTACAACAAGGACTCCTTTCCCTCTCCGATTCTTTCTCACTTTGACAGTTGGAGTGAAGGTGGACTCTCCCATCGAGTTGGGGAGGCAAATCTGTGCATAAAAGTCATTTGAACTCAAGTAGAGTTCCCTCCTCTTCCAATCTCGTCCACGCTCCTCTAGGAGGCTGCAGCTTCCATGGAACTGCCGCAGACCGACAGGAGCTTCTGGGGCCGCCAAATCCGACCACCGCAGTTGATGGCAGGTAGCAGGGTGAGTTCGGGAAAGGGAGGCAGAACCAAAGGAGATGATATCATGAGACATGTAATTCCCAAAATCATGTAGAAGTCGTTGGTTATATGTTCTGCTTGTGCTCAAACCATGACAACACATTACCATAAATATAATATACATCAACTTGTACCTTCAAGCTGATACAATTTATTACTGAAAGACTTCACTATTATACAAGGGCCACAAATACATTCATCACAACTATAGTATATGAAAATCCTTTTCCAAAAAGGAAACAAAGTGTGACATTTAATAGACCAACCCCTTAATCCTCTCACATTAATGATTCTTGTAAAATCCATATCTCTCACATTGCTAATCCCTTTTTTCTAAGATTTTAACTGAAAATCTATAATGACTTTATCTAACTGTGTGAAGAGTTTGAGACCAAAAATAGAAAATAAAAGGGACTTCTCTTAATATGCAAGTCTTCCTCTTATAAGGCATATTTTAAACATTAATTCAATCCTTTTCTCTTTCTTATCTTTTCTATATCCTTTATTTTGATAACCTTTCTTATTATAAACCATGTGAAACCAAAAACTAACTATTAGTGGGCATCCATACCACTTTCTAGAGAATTGCACATGATTCTCATAAGTACATTACTTATTGTCCATTATCATTTGCCTTTTACTTAATATTGTACTTTCTTCCCTTCTTTTTCCCTTATATCCACTATCAGACTAACAAAATTAGTAGAAACCACAAAATTCACAACAAAGGGAAGTTTTTCAAAAGAAACCATACTTTTAAAACAAGGCATAATATATATATAATATGCCCTTTTTATTCAAATAATTGCATTTCAATTATATAATTAAATGTGACAAACTAGGTTATAACAGGGACCACCATGTCCTACACTAGTGCAAGAGATGTGAAGCTCAAATTTTTATGATAACCAAGGATTTGGATCAAAATCCTACAAACTAACATCAAAATTAAGAAAGCCTAAATGTCAGCTAGTTCTAATGTGAAGTGATTTAAATGAATGAAAAACTTAATTGAACATGCTACTAAAACTAGGAGGAATATGCATTCATCAAGCATGACCCTAGAGGTCTCAGCTCTGGGTTGTATTCAGACTTGAACCAAACCATGTGTCTTTAATATCTGGAAACTCTATATGTTCGTAGTATTAAACCTAATATTTCCATCATCTATATGCGTTTCTCATTTTCTAGAAATTCATTATTACTATGAAAGACAATGATTCATCAAATCATATCACAAAGTAAATGATTTAAAAGTGAAGAAGACATCATCATAATTAACTTTTTTTCTTCATTTAGTTAAGCATAAATATCAAAAATACTCTTTTATAGTTAAGGGAACAATCATATCTTACATATATTTGAGTAGTAATCTACTTTTTTTTGATAATTTTGACATATAAATGACTATAATATGACATATGGTTAAATTATAACACCTTTTCAAAGTAAATACCTCTTAGACAATCCCAACCTACCACACCACCCAATTTGGGTGCAGTGGGGTTGGACAGTAATTGGGGTTGTTAACATGAATCAAGGAAAACTAGGTAAAATCCATGAGGGGATTCATCTTTTATTGGCCAAGGCTCCCACACACAAGGTAACCAAGCCATGGTGTCAAGTCTGTGGTGGACTTTAGGCTACTAACTTAAAATGTCATGGTTGAGTCTTTGATTTCCTCCTCCATGCCTTGTCAAACACAATGAGAAACAATTGGGAAACAAAGGTGGTCAAAAATGGGGTTTCTAGATCTCATTTGGTGAGAAGAAATGGGAGTTGGACATGGTGAATTAACTCATTTGCTGCTTAATTGAGGCTTCAAAAACCTTTCTAGAGGTCATAGGAACCTTTTTGACTTCTCATGAAAGTTGAGATGACTCGAGCAAGATCTCTTATGATGAGCTCCAAGAAGCAGGGGTCGAAGATCTGGGAAAGGTATATGTGATTCTTCACATCCTTCTAAATGCCAAGATTCCCTCACTAGATACTAGGGACTATTTGGGCCAATGAAATTGGATGAAGATGCCTTCAGTCGAGGAGGTAGAGTCAAGGTTTTTAGAGTTGGTGATTGATTTTGGTGGTAGATTGAAGGGAATCTCAGGTGCAATTCAAAGTCAGATTATGATGTGGGAGTTGCAAAGGACCTAATGATTTCCTTTAATAATCATGGTGTAAAAAATGAAGGAACTAGTGATTAACCCTAGAATCCAGGTTTGTTCAAGTTTTGGGCATTATATCTACAGAGATAATGGCAAACCCATGTATTGTTGGGCCCAAATTGATCTCCAGAAGCCAACAAGACCCTTATCAGGAAAAGTTAAGTGTGAGAGACGGAGAGTGGGGTAAGGGTAGAATCTAGGTTCACATCCTAATAAGCAAGAGGAATAAAATGATAAAGCATCATCAAATTTTTAATCTAATAGTTGTAGCAAGTGGTCACGTCACACACGCCCACGATCTAGGCCTTTGCCCTACTTAGGCCTTTGATTGTTATTGAAATATGATTTAATTGAGATAATTTATTTCCATATAAAAGAATTTTCTTCCAAAGTTGTATACCTCTCTAGAAGACTACAAATGGAACAAAAATTTAGTATTATCTCTTGAATACATTTTTTTTCATCTTTATAAAATGATGAGATAATAAATGAAACATTAACCATCACTTACTTTACTTTCAAGTAATTTCTTGATGAAATTTTTTAAGAAACATATCATCTCATAATTGTTCCAAATTTTAGGTTTCCTTCTATTATCTATCATCTAATGTTGGGTTAAAGATTATATAAAATTGCATGTTTTGATACTTGAAACTTGGTGTCCAAGCAATGAAGGGATATTTCTATAATTTATTTCCCAGGTCATAAACCAACTTGGAAACTTCTAACATTTCATTTATTATCTCAAAATTCATATAGCAACCCAATATTGTTTTTTAACAAAGGTAGAATTTTATATTTGGAAAATTGAACTTTGGGGACTTATCACAAAACACGCACATATGGGTTAGTGATCAAAAAGAAAATTTATTAATTGTAATAATTACATGTCACTTTGAGGACTTACCAACATTTTGAAATGTCCTGTTGCTACATACTTCTCTCCACATAATAAAATTTTCATCATAATTTCACTTATATAGACAAAAGGTGTGGGTGCGATGTCTCTGTGTCTAACTTCAGACCCCGTTTAGATCCTTGCAATAGAGATTTCATAGAAATTTAACCGTCTTGGTTTTTTTATTATTGAGATTCTTTACATTTGAATCTAGGATCCTCATAAGTTCCTTTAGGTAGGTCAAGCTACCATGAAGCTCTTAAAGTTCAATGTTCATCATATGGGTAGTATATTAATATGAGGTTAGATACTTGGAACACATAATGCATCAAGATCTATTGAGGTTGTAGGGATAGATGATAAGCTGCCTCCAATCTCATCCAACATATTTAATGAACTCACATATCCGAGACTCAACTTCCCATGGTTTTTAGCAATGGTACAATGAGGTTGTATTTTCAAGAACTCATGACATTCCATAGAGAAGAGTAAATTTGTACATTTTTCTTTTGCATAAGACTTTTGTCAATCCTAGGCTCTCACTAACCTCTTCTTATTCAAGGAGATATTATGTTGATATAGTTGTAGTTATTCTAACTCTTTGAAGGTCCTTTCACCTATGTCATGGCCTCCCATAAAGATCATAATAAGGGGCATCCTAAAACTAATTCCGTAACTATTTTTATAAGAAAGTGTGGCTAAAGTTATATATTATCCCCATGATCCAAACCAATTTAGCACATAGGCCCTTACAAAATCTTCTAGTTTTTGGATTGTACATTTTGATATCCCATTCATTTGAGGATGATAAGAAATAATGAACTTCAGTCCATTACTATGTTCATCTTGAACTTTCTTCCACAGCTTGGAGGTGGAATCGGGATCATGGTCCAAGATGATGGAGCTTGAAAATCCATGAAGGCATTGAATCTCTTGAATGTATAGCTTGATTGAGTCATACACCATGGTGGTGGTTTTGCAGGATAGAATGTGTGCCTACATAGCCAAAAGTTCACTATGACACAAAGAGTGTTATACCCCTTCCTAATCTTGGGAAGCTCTACCACGATAGACATGGTGATCTGGTCCCACTCCCATTTAAAAAATTCAATTGGTTGTACTAAACCACTTTTTCGTCGAAGCTCTGACTTCACCATTAGACACATAATACAAAACAAAATGGGATGTGTCTTGGTTATTACCTAGCCACGAGGAAAAAATGTTGTATAACTTTCTATATCTGGGTGTTCCCTGTATATATGGTATACTTAGACACGTGTGCTTCTTGTAAGATTTAAGCCTTCAAAGAAAGATCTTAGGGGAACCATATATATATTTATTATAATCAAATCCCTCCACCAAAACCCACAGAATGGTGGGTTTGATGATTAGAGATAAGGGCATTCATCCTATTGAGCATAGGGCAAGAGAACTGAGTTGCAACAACTCAAAAAGTAGGTCATGGATGATTTAAGTATTAGCCAGGAAAAATTGAACATATAGGGGATTTGAGGTCCACTTATAAAACTCTTCGAGTCTTCTCCACTGGATGGATAGTATGGCATCACAAGTAAGTTGGTTATGACTGAGGGTGTTGGCCACCAAATTTTCTTTACCAATATGGTTGTCCATTGTGAATTCATGATCGTTTAAAATTTCCACCCATAATAATTATTGTGGGTTTAAGTCCATCTGGGTAAAAGACATTTCATGATTTTGTGGTCAATGAAGATGTCAAACATGGATTTATATATGTAGTGACACCATATTTTTATGGCATAGATGATTCTCCCAAACTTTTAACCATGAGTATGATTTGATCTATCTTGAAACAGATGCAACAACATGATTGCCTTGTTCTAAGATGCACCTGAAACACATATTTTACACATCAGTGAAGATGCCAATTATTTTGTTGCCTGAGGGTAGGGTCAACAATGGAGCACAAGATAAATTCTCCTTAAGATCCTTGAAAATGGATTCAAAAATGTCAAACCAGAAAAAGTTCTCATTATTCTATGTAAGAATGGTGAGGAAGAGAGTGATTCTTTGAGAAGTTAGAATTGATTTGCTGATAGTAACAGAATATTCCCAACAAACCAACAATCTTGATTGGTGACTCGGGTGATCACCAATCAGTAATGTTGTCACTTTGAATAGGCCCACAATTATAGTTCCTCTACATAAGATATGTCCAAGAATGCAAATCAATCAATCTAGAATTTGCATTTTGAGGACTTACCATAAAACTTTTTCTCTCTAAGTATGTTAAGGATCCTAGACAAGTGTTCCCAATACTGTCTATATTATCCATAAAGTCAATGATATATTAAATGAAAACTATGACAAAAGTATCTAAGAAGGGTCAGAGCATGCTATTCATAAGGTTCATGAATACACTCAGTGCACTTGATAACCTAGACCACGTAACTAGAACTTCATAGTGACCATATCTATCCTAAAATGTAGCTTTTAGGCTATCATCTTTCTTAATTCTCAACTAATGGTACTCAGATTGTAGATCAAGTTTTGAAAATACCCTAGTAGTTTTTAGTTGGTCAAAGAGGTCATCGATTATAGGTAGAGGGTATTTAATATTTATGGTGTCTTGTTTCAATAGTTGAGAATCAATGTACATGCAAAGTGAACAATCATTTTTTACAAAGAGACAAAGGGCCCATAAAGGAGTAGTATTGGTTTGGATGAAGCCTTTATGTAAGGGTTCTTAGATTTTCTTTTTTTTAGCTCAAGCAACTCAGCGGGTGGCGTTCTGTAAGGGCCTCAGAAATGGGTTTAGTCCCATGAGTTGTCTCAATGGATAATTTTACTTTAGTTTTCGTATGTGTTCATAGAAAATCATCTAGGAGCACGTCAACTAGACCTGAACTACTTTTATTACCTTAATCAAGTGTACATTGGAATTTGGTTCGGTCACTCTTCTTAGGAATGCTAGACAAACCTTATCTATCATCCCTTTGGATTTTATAGATGATACATATGAACTAGGTCACATCTTTCCTACCATGGATGGTGAATGGTGGATAACCAATTATTTATACTCTTATTTTCTTTTATCTATAGTATATTTTTCATTATAATTGTATAGACAATCCATTCTCATCGTGTCATCAAACTCGTCCTTGTCAAGTAGAATGAAATCATTAGGGAGTTCAAAATTATGGTATTTAACATGTATGATTGATGTTCCTAATAAAGATGAGGGAATTCAACTGCTTGGGGTGGTGACATCAAGGACATAACCTAAGTCCCTAAAATCATAATGAAGCGTAGATTCTAGATATCATGAAATGAATGTATTCATGAAATGGGAGTCTAATATAACTTTGACTGGATGGCCTATAATATCTATCATACCTTTTATAAATCTTATGGCATTAGCTTGAGCCTCTTCATTGTTGATGGCAAAAACTCTACTATGTTGATGCTCTGTAAGATGATTTTCTATTGTATTATCTATAGCAACTGGTTGAGCTAGAATCAAACCATTACTTTTTGGGGGTGGAAGGAGTCATTTGGACTAGAAATTCCCAACCTATTAGCATAGAAAAATGGCTTGTCAAATCATCACTTGTCTAAGTGCCTTATTCCTCAACTCCTGCACCTGCGTGGAGCATGCTAATTGTAGACTTCATTATGAGGCTTCCGTCTTCCTTTGCATTTTCCCTTACCATGGTTGCAAACATGTGCTTTTTTTCAAAGTATAGACACTTTATACCTAGGTATCCTAAAGGTTGGTTTTTGGGATTGTGATTTTCTTCTACATATTTAGGAGGAAGTCAAGAGATTCATTAAAATTTTCAAGATTACTATCCATAGCATGAGGTTGGATGAGAGGGTTCAAGAAGTCAACATAATGATCCACTCAATATTCCTCATCAAGAATATATGAAAAGTGTTCCAAGAGTTTGAAGTTTCTGGTGTAATCCACTACATACATATGTCAATATTGAAGATTCATGAATTATTTCTATTTATCCTCCTGGGTAGATATGGGGATGAAATCAGAGCTAAAGATGATTCAATATATTCCCACTCCATTGAATCTAGGGTCAAATTTGTTACTGAAAGATATCTATCCCAATAGAGCTTGGAGTCTCCTTTAAAGAGATGGGTAAAGAAGATCACCTTCTTATTAGGTGGAACATCCATAATGTGGAAACCTTTCTCCACTTATGGACACCACACATCTACTTTGTCTACTACTTTAGACTTGTCTTCTCTTTAGAACTATTTGTTATTCATCTTGAGAATGTCTAGATGGTAGCCCATGGGGAGGGAGAATGGAATTAGGAGCACCATTCTCATAGTGGGCTATGTCCCTTAAGGCTACAACACTAATGCCAATGGTCAACACCTTGTGTTGTTCTAAGCATATCATGTCAACTATCTTAGCAGGTTCATCCTCCGCATAGTTGGGACCTCATGAGCTTTTAGGCCACCACAAGCTTAGGGATATCATCATGGTTCCGTAATGCATCAACACTCTCTTAAGGCACCTTCCTCTTATTAGAGTCAGAAGACTCATCAACTTTAACCTTCCCCTTTTGAGAAAAATTAAACCTCTTCTTGGGAGGGTCTCTCCCTTGAGGTTGTGGGCCATCTCCAACTCCTTCAAAGACCACAAATTTCCTATTGTGGGCCACAACGTATAGGAAAACATATGCTCATGTTTATACCAAGAAACATATATTTGACAAATTATTTCACATTTCTAAATATTGGTTGATGTTTCATATATTATTAATTGGAAGAGGGTGATGTATCCTTGGTTGTCAAATAATCCTAATTTACAAGAGAAGTAAGTATTGGGTGCTTGGATTTTAGTGGAGAGCATGGGGTGATGTAAAGGATGAAATATTAGATGAGAAATAAAGATGTATATTATTTTTTGAAGACCCATAGGCTTTGGATAGGTCAAAACCATGGTGGTCAGGGAGTTGTCATATATTGGATAGTGGTGCAAAGGAATTTTTCCCTCTAACCCTTAGGTTGTGAACCACTATAAACACCATTTCCATTTAGAAATTATCCTAATAATTCTTTGCAATTTTGTAGAGTTTTTAAACGACTCAATTATAAAAATTATTTAATAAAATACATGCTCAATTATCAAAATTGATGATCCCCTACTCCTAACCATTATCCCCAATAAAGGTGGACAAGAGAGGAAAGATCCATTATTCAACACTTCTAAGATCTAGATTTCATAAACAACTTCAAAACAAAACATCTATTAACAAAATTTTGGAAGGTAAAACCCCCTCTTAGATATTACATAGATTCTTAAAAAGGAAAACAAATTAATTGGAATAAAATGACTTGAATAAACTGACTATTCCTCCAAGTATAATCATCTATATGCATTTTGATTTGTGCCTCTTGAAGTTCATTCTTTCATTGTACATATACATAGCAAAGCTAAATGTGGCCAACATATTTCTATGTGGTGTACATGGGTTAAACCAAAAAGTTTGCATGTAGATGTAACATCATATAGTAGTATAATTCAAATATTTTGAAAGTAATAAATTTTATATTTCTCACCCATAATTGTTCTATATCTTTGGGCATGCCCATATTCTTCCCATTAATGGACTCTATAGAGTTTGTTTGAGCATTATATTCCATGGTAATTGTTCCTACTATGAACTCATTTCAAATTATCCACATTGGTTCCTTGTCATTCTCTTAGTTACCAAGCCTTAGTTTCCAGTAGTGATTATCTCACCAAACCACCCTTGTGAGATATGTTGTTAGGTTCAGGAATTATCAACTACATAAGTGATACACATAGGTTTTTCAAGATTGTAGGAATTGTAACAACCCAGTAAATTTTGCATTGTAAAAAAACTTCAAGAAAACTCTATGAATATTTAGAATGGAATAATGTTTATGAATGTTATTGATAATTTAACCCACATACCTTTTTCAATACCTACAAACTCTCCAAACAATATCAATCCAATTTAATATGGTATTTCACACAACATACTAGGGTGTTGCTAACATATGGCTATAATCTGATATAGGGTTTAGGCATAGCCCTAAAGGTATTGAAATAGGGGTTGCGTTGGGGTGTGACCCAAAACCTAGGTTTTTCGATTTGGAAACCCTAGTTAATAATCAAATTAATCCAAATATCACCATTAATTATATATGTCTCTTATTTTTAAAAAAATTCGTTATTATTACTTAAGATTAGGATTCATCAGATCATATCACAAAATAAACATTGTATAATGTTTAAAAAAGATATCATCTGAGTTAAAAATTTTCAATTTCATTAACTTAAGCACTCTTTTTGAATTAAGGACATAATCCTGACTGAAAGATACATATTCATAATCTACATGTTTTATTATTGTTTTGACATGTAACTTGATTATATTATGTCTTAGAGTTTAACTACTATTTAAAAAATCACTTAACTCTTCACCAATCGCGACGTGCCACATCATCAAAATTTGGTGCAGTGCAACTGGGTTCAATTGAGGGAAAAGTCCCTGATGCCCTAACTTAGTGACCAGGTTAGGTCAGCTGGATTAGCCTAAAGCTATACTACAATAAGACTCATCCTCTTGTGGATGTAATTATTGCATATTAGTTTTGGTAGAAACTTAGGGAGTTATTTCTATGGGAATTTCTTGACCAATAATTCACCACATCAGTAATTACGCAAGATCTAACCATCTAGATGTCGCATCTGGTACAAAGGAAAGCACATTTCAAATAAATAGATAATCATGTTGGGTAAGTTTTCAATGCATTAATCAAAATTAATGTATTGTAGGAATATAAGGGCCTAGACCTGACCCCTTTGGTGGGTCATGTAGGCCACAAGCCCTTATAACCCAGGTAAAAAATCCAAATATCATATTCAATCTCTCCACTAAGAAGGAAAGTACATCCACAATCCTCCTCACCAAATATCTCAATCTTTGTGATTCCACTGACCTCCTTCCCTTATGAAAATTCCACCAATCTATTCCTCTACCTCATCCAAATCAAATTCTCATTGATTCAAGCTTAAATGGTATCATGTGAAGGTATTTTGAAAGCCACTCTCTGTAATCCATAGAGGAGCAATATAAATCAACCTGAATTATCCTTAAATAAGCCCACTTTTACATATAAAATTATCCCATGTCTCCACATCATTTACCCTTTTCATTTCTAACCTTTTTATGCCTCCAAAGGCCCCTTTCACCTTACCATTTTCCTTCTATACATGTCAACACCATCATATAGCCCTTTTTATTGTTCCTCATCGAGCCCCATGAACTAAAACCAAGGACATTGTTGTGTTTGTGAGACCAAGGTGCATCCAAATGACTAAGCAACAAGATCTATCATAGCCTCCTTCTTCTTTCCCATTGTCACTAGTTAGGGCATCACCCTTGTGACCTTTCTTCTTTGCTATTAGAAGGAGCATCGTTGAGGAGAGACTCCTCATACTTTTGATCATGGCCTCAGTCAAGGGACCTAGCTGATTCAAGTCCTTGGAGTGTCATGACCCACTTGATCCTCTCATTCTAGATGTTAGTGGAGGAGAGGAACATGGGCCATCATATATGACCGAATCAACAAAGATCATGCATGCAAGGTATGCCCTTTTCCCAAGATGGCAAAGGTATCACCCCCGTGATGGATATTCATCTTAATAGTTTGATCTTAATTTTTTTCCTAAATGACTCTTTTCCCCAAGTATTGCATAAAGTTTTCAAAATTGATGATACAAAACCAATGAATCCTCTAACAATATTCCTATGGCCTAAATACAATTATTTTTTCTATTTTATATTAAGTATCATCTTGTTTAGTAATTTTGAAATGTAAAAATAACATAATCTTAACATGACTCCTAAACCTTGAATCTAATCATTTCAATGAATTAATTTACTTCTTTAAAACCCTTTATTCAACTTACTACTATGTATCAAAATGAATCTAATGCTAATACCAAACACATATCAATAGGCTTATCTTTGATAACAATGATAACCCTAGTAATGTTAAGGATATAAGTAATTAAAAAATGGTGTGATGAAAGTTAGTGTTTTGCATGACTTTAGGGTTTTTACCAAAGTTTGGGTTGCATTAATACAAACCCTAGAATCCATCTAAACATGGTCCATTCCAAACCTAAACCCTACAACTCTTGCAAAAACCTTGGAGAAGGTTTTTTGAGAAATTAGTAAGACCTTAGCGTTGTATAATTAAATTAATTCATGGAATCATATTGGTTGGTAACCTCTTGCTTCTTGAATAAGGTATGTGGGTTTTATGTGGTTAACCACTTGTAACTACTTATCATTTTCAATTTTTCCCTAAATATGTTTATTCTAGAAAATATTTTGGTTTCTTTATTTAAGCAAATGATACATACCTATGTGTGTCACATAAATTTAGAATAATAATTCAACCTAGTGTCAAATTCTCATGAAGGTGTTTTTGGGAGGAACCGCCTTTTGAACTACAAGTACAAATCTACTCCAATCGTGTAAGGGGATGATCATTATGTGAATGATAAAAAATTAGTAAGCACATGGAAAATCACCAGGAAAAAGAGATAAAATCAAATATGATTTTAGTGGGAGAAATATTGGATCAACAAAAGTGATATCTAATACATAAGTTGAAACATGATTCAAATGTGGAACTTATTTTTCTCAAGATTAGTGATCTTTCTGTACCACATAAGTTATTGTGATGCGTGTCATTATGGTTTTACCCAAATACACAACATATAAAAAATTTGTTGACGATTGTTCATCCGCATTTTTGGTTAGGTTTTATATCATGTCTAAATGAAATTCATGCCTAAACAAAAAGGATGGGGTTTAAAGAACCAGGACAATTTAGATATAAATTCATTTCCAAGTATGTACCTCCTTTGGGATCTAAACTTTGTTAAGCATCTTACTCTATCTTCTAAACAAAATGTTTGTTACTCATGAATTTATTCATGGAAAATATGAGCTAACATCCTTTTACTATGTAGTCCTCATTATCTAGAATTACAAGAATGGGAATCATTATATGAAGCATGCAACCAAGGCCAATTTTGGTTTGTGATCATTATGAAAATTCTACTAAAGCATGGGGTTGTGGGCCCAATCATTACATTCTCCTAAAATGGTGTAAAGACAAATTTAAATGTAATTAGTAATTGGTATACTTCCTACCATTTGGACAATGTTACGATAAACTTTTTATTGTTAAATAATTTTATTTGACCCCATGTGGGGTAGAGTTACATGATTCACTATGCCGATTGAGCAATTACTTTTATTTTTATTAACAAAACATTTTATGATTGCATGATTTCTATGACTCAAATAAATGTGACTTACTTGTTAATTATACATATAAAACATATTTTTCTAGTTTTATGTTTTATATTATAGTGAAAAATAAGAAAACAAGAGTTTTACAAGCATAATTTACCAAAAACAAGCTCAAATTTTATAATTAATTAAATATGATAGAAAATAATTGGAAAGCATAAAATACTAGGACTTATGATGTTTTTGTTGGTTCACAACCAGACTTATTTAACATTGTAGATTCAATTGTATCAAATTAAAATTCCTACATCTAGTAATTGAAAACAAATGGAACTCCAAACTGATGTTGTACCCATTTTTGTAATCAAGATAGAATGATAATAGCTTTACCAATATTCATCTAGAGGTACTAATAGTGAAATAATGATATAAATCTTAGTTTGATAATTTTTTAATATTTAATAAACTCTCATAATTTCTTTAACTTCATTTACTAATTAGCTTCTACATTGGAAGGAATATATATATATTGAGGGTAAAATCCTCAAGGGGTTCTTGTTCATCCAATGTAGGATTGTGTGCTAAAATCTAACATTTCATGGAGTCAACTTCACAGTTGACTCAGCTGTTGGATTTAGCTTCTGTGGTCGAGGCTCCCATTTCCTCTACCAAGCCTCACCAAACTCAACAAGTGGTGTTGGGGCAATATAGGTTACCTGATAGGGTTGCTAGGTCTAGCTTGGTGAGAAGGAATAGGGGATGGGGTCATAGAGGGTGAATTACCTCAATTGATGATAATCTAAGGCTTCGTCGATCTTAATAGAGGCCAAAGGAAGCTTTATGAGTTCTTAAAAAAGTCCATGATGCCTTGAGCAAGATCTTCGATGATAAGGTCCAAGCAGTAGGGTTAGATATCAGGGAGAGTTATTAGGGATTCCTTGCATCCTTTGGGGTAACAAGATTTCCTCTAGTGCTCGTAGGGGTTCTCTAAGCCAAGACAACTCACTGGAGATGCCTCGAGTGGAGGAGGGATGGTAAATGTTTCTAATTTTAGTGGTGTAAATGGGTGGCAGGTTGCACATTTTCTCTAGTGCAATTAAGAATCAGCTTGTGATGTAGGGTCACAATGACCTAATGGTGTCCTTAAATATTCCTTGGATTGATTAAGCTGATGTTGATAAATATCCCAACAACCTTACTTTATATTGGATTTATCCATTATCTGTGTTGGAGGAGTCCATGGAAAACCCAAGGTTGGTTGTGCTTCGATGGACCTCCTGAAGCCAACTGGACCCTTATCTAGAAAAGGTGAGGGCTAGAGAGAGATGCAGTCATGTAATAGTCTAATCTTTGTGAGTCTCTCAAAGAAAGGAACACGATGAATGCACATCTTTGGGTTCTAGATCTGGTGGTCACATGTAGTAGTTGCACCACATGTCATGCCTAAGACCCAAGTTGTCGGATTTAGGACCCTGATTGTTATCAAAATCTGATTTAATACAGATTAGTTATTTCCAAAAAAGCATTTTTTTTTTCTAGAAAAATCCTACAGTTCTCTAGAAGACTTCAAATGGAACAAACATGTAGGACTATATCTTGAATTATTTTATACCATATTAGGAAAAAGATGATACCAAAACTAAAATGTTAACCACCAATTACATTCCTTTTCAAGTAGTTTTTTTAATTCAATTCCCTAAGCTACATTTTAACTCCTATTTTTTTCTTTCAAAATTTAGGATTATCCCTATTTATCTGTGATCCAACATTGAGCCAAAGAATATATCAAATTAGTTTTATTTGATACCTAACATTAGGTTTCCAAGGACTGAACAAATAATTCTTTAAGTAATTACAAAGGTCATTGACCAACATAGAATCTTCTAGAATTTTGTTTCTTATCTCAAAACTCACATATAACCAAATTTAATATTGTTGGCATATAATAAAGGTCAGAATCATAAATTTGGAAAACTTAATTTCAAGGACTAATTTGTGAAACAAGTATGTATGCTTCGGGGATCAAAAACTTGATTCATTAATTGTATGAATTACATATAATTATTAGGATTGACTAAGACTCAAAATTCCATATTGCTACTGCTCCCTACTCATATTTTTGAAAAATGCATAAATAGAATCTTCATTAAAATGTGAAATAGTGTAATGTCTAAGGCAAAAGGATACTTTTGTCATGTGATTGGTATTCATAGAAATGGCTCCAAGTTTTTAAGAGTAGAAACATAGCATCAAAAGTGTGAAACTCACATCCTAAAACAAAGAGGTCATATTAAGGGGCCATAAAATCCCCACTTCATACAAATATTTCCAATGATAAGCTTATTATGACCTATGGCCATTATATGAAAATTGGGAGGGAATTTTATCTTCCAAAATATTTCCATAAAAATATTATGTCCAATGTCTAGATGATGCCTTATCCACCAAGATCTTTTGGTTTGCAAAGAGTAGTCCATTTAACACGATGCATTTCCCTTTTGTATGACGTGCTACCCCATAGAAAATTTCATCTGGTTTTGTCTATTTGTTAATATATATATTTATGAGAAATAATGTAGTTGAGAAAGTATGTGGGAATACCCATCAATGCCACATTTAAGAGTGTAAGAAAATCTACTTTGTTGAGGCAAATAAGTTTCCATGTGGTCAGCCTATTTGTAATTTTATCAAGAGTAGGCTGCCAAAGAAATGATGGAGGTTGTCTTGGAGAGAGGGGTTGATCCAAATAACTTTGAGGATATGACTTGCTCTTGCACTTAATAATATGAATGTATTTGTTCAAGTTGTTATAGTGAACGAGGGTACCCGTCTGGGTAGATTTATTGAAGTTAATCTGGAGTCTTGAAAGGTGTTGGAAAAACCATGATTTATATCTATGTTATCATCGGATTGAATGGATTTTATAGTATCATCAAGGAATTGTTTAATTTGTTTGTTTTTAAGATTATTGGAAGGGATGCTAATATTTTTTATATACCGATTTTGAACATTGCCGCAAATATGGATGTGAAAATAACAAATAAGTAATATGATAGTTGGTTACCTCGTCTAAGGACATTTGATTGTTTGAAAATCTAAAGTGGGAGCGGTTGATAAGAATGGAGTGTCTAGAATTTAAACAACGACATTTCCGTTGATCCATTTTTCAGAGAAATGATATTTAGACATCTCAAAAGGAATGTCCAATTAACATTGTGAAATGCGTTTTCAAAATCAAACTTTAGCGCTAGGATATGAGTCTTGTTATGGTGGCGTGAGTGAAGAACTTCATTTGCCATAATATATGTGTCCAGTATTTTTCTACCTTCTAGAAAAGTTGTACATTCTTGACTAATGATGAGTTTGAAGTGTGGTTGCATTGCAGTGATGAGAGTCTTGGCGAAGATTTTGTACGAGTTGTTGATAAGATAGGTCTGAGTTGCCCTGTTTTAGTGGGATATTGACTTTCTTGGTTAAGGTGATACAAGACTTATTCATAAGACTGAGTCTATATTGCCATTTTCATAGAAATCGTGGATGAGTTTGTATACATGGTCTTTGATCATGAGCCAGTTGTGTTTGTATAATGATTTATTGAACTGATTGGGTTGGGGAGATTTATCAAGACATTGCGAGAAAGTCGCTTTATTGTTCTCTATCAATTTGTAATCAAATTGTGCGAATTTTATGTTTCAGCAGTTATCCAAATCTAGGATAAAATATGTGAAGAAATATGTATAATGATTTAAGAAGATTTTGAAATATGAGAGAATATGTTGTGGGATGTCCTTTTGGTTCTTTGTCGGTTCCCTATGAAACTATTATCACATTATTTCTTTGCTTACCGTTACATAGTCGGTCCCCTATGACACTAAGTTGTATGTATCACATTATTTTTTTTGCTTTCCATTACATACTCTATGGAAGAATTGTCTATTAAGATTTCCTTCCTGAAGAGCCATTCTTCTTTTGATCTTTGAATCCAAATAATTTTGTGGTCTACAAAATGTTATTGTTTCTGTGGTTTAGTGTGGTCAATCCGAAAATGTTATTGTTTCTGTGGTTTAGTGTGGTCAATCCGAAGTTCATCTTTGTCTTATTTCACTTCTTCATCCATAAGAGAGTGTTGAAGTAAAACTATTTTTTAGTGTATATTTTCAAATGATTTTTTTTCCATTTCTTAAGAGTCTCTCCGGTCTCCTTAAAATTGTTTGTGAGACAAATATCTAATCTCTGTATTCCTGGTTTTCCATTGAATTTTCTATTCTCAATTTTCGCCAAAATCACTCTTATTTTCCCTGTTAACATCACTCTAATACTATCGTTCATAGGCAATTACAATGGATATATACAAGAAATGCACGTCATGAATTAGACTAGCGTGGTAATTAGCTATGAGGAACTATGCAGAAGTGCATCAGCTATTCATTATTCACGGCTGGTCGGAGGGCACTTTGCCTATAATGATATTCAACTCGGCCCTGTCATTTTGCAACCCAGCGGCAAAGGTGCGGAAAGACCACACCTGAACCCTTGTGCCTGGCTTGAAGCCGCTGATCTTGCAGAAGACGTTCCACTCGCTGCCGTTAATAATGGTTGCACCGCTGCTTTCCCATCTCTTGAGACTCATTGGCCCAAATCGCCACCCTGCCTTCGTGTACACAGTAACTGGAACCCCAGGTAGAATCACAGGGGCCGCTTTCCTCTTTCTCAGGTTGTTCTTGCATTCTTCCAACTTATTGGTTGACAACGTATCCGAGTCTGCTGCGTCGCGCACTACCAAAAAACATAGTATAGGTGACAGTAATGTAAAAAGTTATGCACTTTAGGTGACATGTTTGTACATGACTTATAATATGTGTAGGCCTACGTAAAATAGATGACATACATTTTTGTATATTTGAAAGGGTGACATACTTAGGTGACATGCATGTATGTCACCTATAGTATGTGCAACATAGGTGACAAACATTTTATCATACTTGAAAGGGTGACACACTATAGGTGACATACATTTGAATCACCTATGTTCTAATGGAGGTTTACACATGTATATGAGTCAAGTGTAATATACAAGGAGACATAACATTTAGGTGACATGTATGTGTGTCACCAAAGTTATAGATGACATAAATTCATGTCACCTAACCTTAGAATTTTTACAGAATTACTATGAGAGGACACTGTCTTGATATGGGCCTTGAACTCTCACAAATGCATTATAGGGGACTTACTGTTAGAGGAAATTCTCATGATATGAGCCCCAACCCTCACATATGTATTTTTAGAGAATTGTTGTGAGTAGACATTGTCACTATATGGACCCTAGTTCCTAAGAAATGTATTGAAAGTGACTTTTTGTGAGAAGAAATGTGTCATGGCTTCTCCTGAGTGTATTTTTGTTGGAATATATCAACACATATTTGGTCACCACGCGTTGGACGACGTCACGATGCAAGGGCGCTGAGCCACTACACGTGACATGGGCACCGATGACGATTCTATTTATCTCCTACCTACCTCTGATTAATTATTGCACCTACCCTGGTGTCGCTGATGGCGGGGGTTCTCTGCTCATCTCATTGCCCCACACCATTGTATCTAGATCCAACTTCCATAGTGTCTTTCGAATGCAAATGGAAGGCGACCAGAAAGGTCCGATGGTAACTTCAAGTCTGATTCAACTTATTGAATTTTGTTGGACTTGGCCAAACCAGTGGTGGCTGCCCTATTTTCGGTAGCCACGCCCATAGCAGCAAGGGATTAGGGCACGAGCGCACTCGGAGCATCCCCAATGCCTGGCCGTCCAGGTCTCAACATGTTGAGGATCGATACGATAGAGACCGACATCAATCCCAGAGGCAACAACCCATACACGGTTCCCTATAGTCATGTGTTAAGTAGGCTTGGCACTGGTCAACCCAGCAGGAAGGACTACCCTGTTGGCTGCCTTACACGGGAGGGTTCCCTCCATGTCTCGGTTCTGCTCTCTTTAATGGCAAAATTCAGTTCTCCCACACCGGCAACAACACATTATGACTGTCTTTCTACGTCACAGGTGAAAAGTCATGAGGTTGTTCCTATGGTCCCTTACCGCATGTGGCCTACATCCTGCATGGTTAGACCTACTGCACAAGTTTCATGTCCTTTTAGGAGCCTCCATACATGCCACGGCAAATTGTTAGCAGCTAACAGTTTTGCTAATCATCTTTGGGTTGTTCATTTATCTTCAATGAGTCATGTTGATGGAATCCGTAAGGCATTGGAGTATGCTTATGTTTGGAGGGCTTGGTGTTTGCTCTTTGTTCTTCCAAGCGTTGGATGTGTGGTGTATGCCTTGGCATCCTGCCATGGTCTAAAGCATATCCTCATCAAGCTTATGATGGGTCTGATGTTACTACCACTCTCCCTCAACATCCTGGTGAGGCATCACTCGATGTGATAGTTGGTTTGCCTGCTCCCATCAATTCTGGCTTTCCAGATTCTGTTCCTTGCACCCTGTCAACTCGTCAGTGTACTGAGCCACTGCCTCTACCTGTTGACCAACTACAGCTCGACACAGATCTTCTAGATTTTGCCTTCCGCATGGGTGTCCCTACCGTAAAGAGCATCCCTCTTCTTAGTCATTTGCCCTTTGTCAACACTCTTTGTGCTTGCTTACTCCAGGTGGCTTCTTGCCCACACTCTAGTGATGCATGGATTCATCTTTTGTTGCTTCTAGCATGTGTTCTGTATTGCTTCTCCCCTAAGTCTACTCAAGAATAGTCTTCTCAAAAATGCATCTCTCTACAACAACTTATGATCCTTAAGGCTTTGGAGACTTGGAATTCAGGACCTAAAGGCATTCAACAACTCTTGGCTCAAATTTTGGCTCATTGTTGTCCTATTAGGTGAGAACATTCTTCTGAAGCTTGTATTTCACATGCCAAGTCTAAGATCAAAGATAGCCAATTTTATACTGCGTGTTATATCCTCTAGTGGTGTTGCCCCCACAAAAGCTACTACTCATTCATATCTTGAAACTAAACACCCTCAACCTCCACTGCCATTGGTACAACCTCAGTCTGAAATTTCTAGCTCTTCATTTGTTGCTTCTTGTTCCATGGTTGAAGAAGCCATTTTATCATTCAAGAAATGGACCGCTTGCGCACAAGATGGCCTGTGAGCACAACATCTTATTGATTATATGTGTGGGGATTTTGTTGCAGTGAAAGATGATTTTTTTAATGCAGTTTCAACTATGGTGAATCTTTGGCTCACTGGTTGTTGTCCAGATTCCCTAGATCCCTACATTGCCAGTGCTCCATTGACTCATCTTCTCACACCAGACAATGGCATTCAGCCTATTGCTATGGGTACTATTTGGCGGCGCCTTGTATCCAAAGTTGCGGCAAAGGGTGTAAGTTCTGATGTCGTCCGTTATCTTAAGGATCATCAGTGTGGTGTTGGTATTTCTGGTGGTGCTGAGGCCCTTCTACATGCTGTCATTCGACTTGTTATGAACAACAACGCCGCACTAAGGTCACCATGGCTCTTGTTGACTTCAACAATGCCTTCAACATGGTTGATAGATCTACCATATTCTGAGAGGTTCATCTTCTTTGCCCTTCTATTGCATGATGGGTTGAGTTTTGCTACAACTCTCCATCTCCTCTCTATATGGATCATGGTGAGCCTCTTTTTTATTCTACTAGGGTACAAGGTGACCCATTGGGCCCCCTTATTTTTTCCCTAGTACTCCACCCTCTTACTTTACAGGTAAAGGATGAATGTCAACTTTACCTCCTTTCTTTCTACCTTGATGATTGTACCCTCATTGGGGACACAGAGGTTGCTTCAAAGGCTCTATCCCTCATTCAGGAGCGATGCCCGATGTATGGTCTTAATCTTAATACTAACAAGACATAGATTTTTTGGCCATTTGATGACCCTAGATGAGGCTTGAATGTGGGCTTGTTTCCTACTAACATCTCTCGTCCAGAGCGTGGAGTGAAGATTCTAGGTGGCCCAGTTTCTACAGATGCATCCTTTGCAAAGGAACTTCTCCAGAAATGTCCTCACTCCAAGACCCACAATGTGAGCTTCTTCTTCTTAGGTCTTATGTTGGGATGCCCAAACTATTGTTTGGTCTTCGTACAACACCTCCTTCTATCACACATGTGTTGGATATTTTTTATCACAGTCTTCGTCATTGTCTGGAGCATATTGTATTTGGTGACGACCCGTGTTTTGGTGATGTACTGTGGTGTTTGGCTACACTTCCTATGCATATAGTGGGATTGGGGATCAAGTCCTCTCATGATGTCAGTAAATTTGCTTTTGTTGCTTCTCATATACAGACTACAAATCTCCAAGACCATATGTTGTGTGATGTCACATGTGTGCCTACAGGGCTCCCCTTTGTCTAATCACATGCTAGTATATGCAATAACTTTCCATATTTTTGTTGTTATATGTTGACAAGTACGCCTTCTGCCACCCCAAAGACCCAGTCTATTTTGGCAGACGCTTACTACAAAATGGTCATCCAGCAAATCATGGCAAGAGACCTATCCTTACGGTAGGAGGCTATTCTTACTTCTTTATAAGCCGATCACGCACACGATTTCTTGAGGGTTGTTCCTATTGATGGCCTTGGTATGTCTATGTTACCCATTGAGTATTGAGATATCCTTCAATATCGGCTTATGATTCCCTTGTATCTAGGTGATGAACATTGTCCAATTTGCAACATCACATATCTTGATGCCTTTGGTGATCATGCAATGCACCGTCGCTCGCGGCCTGGTTATAAGTTTCATCATGATGTTGTTCGGGATGCTCTCTTCAACATTGTCTCTCGAGCTGAGTTAAAGGTTTTGAAAGAAGCTCCTTTGGCCTTCCTTGGCACTCAATCTGATGGTTTTCATTTGTTGTGACCTGCAGACATTCTTTTATTTCACTGGATGAATGGAAAACATGCCTGTGTTGACCTAACAGGAGTTTCTCCCTTGACAGGTATCCTTTAAAAAAACTTTAAGTAGGGCAGGAAGCGTCCGAGGCAGCAATACAAAAAGTTCATAAACATGGAGCAACATGTGAGGCCAATCAACATCATTTTCTACATTTCGCCTTGACACCATTGGGGTGCTTGCCAACGATTCAGTTTCTCTTCTTTGACACCTTCAACATATAATAAATAGGAATCTTATGACACCTTCATCTACATGTAATGATTTTATTTTTGGGTCCTTGGGTTTTGGTATCCAAAAAGGATTGGCAACCCAGTTTGTTGCTCGCACTTCTGTGAGAGCTTTTATGTAATCTTTTGAGCAATTATATGAAGAGTTTTATGTATTCTATTTAAAAAGGACACGTGTCAGTCGAATTGCTGTCGAGAGTCATTTTAATTCAATCGAAGTCATTCATGAGGGGATATTGACATGACAATTGTCACCAGACTCATATAAGTCTCTTTTGTGATCATTATAAGGATAATATGTCTTTGTCTTATTAGGCACATTGCTCCTTGGAAATAGATTGTGTAGACTACCACCCCCAACACCAATTGATAAAAATGGATGGTGGCTTCTGCAAGCACCCAACTGAGTGTTCTTCAATTGTCCCCAAACTCATACACAACTCATTTATGAACAACTATGAGGACAATGCATACATGCATGTCTCTGATCAAAGCATTTTTAAGGACTTGTTATGAGAGGACACTGTCATAATATGAGACTTGACACCCACCAAATGCATTTTTGGAGACTTGATGTGAGTGGACATTGTCATGTTATGGGCCTTGGTTCCTAAACAGACTTTTATATACTTTTTATGAGACGATACTGTCATGATATAGGCCCCAAATCCATCCAAATACATTTTTAGGGACTTTCTATGTGAGGACATTATCAAGATATGGGTCATGGCTCCTCCGTAATACATTTCCATGGACTTTTTTTGAGAGGACACTATCATGATATGGGTCATGAATCCTCTCAACTATACTTCTATGCACTTTATATGGATGATATTTGTCATGTTATGGGCCTTGTAACCTCCCAATATATGTTGTGGGACTTTCTATGAGAGGATATTGTCATGATATGGACCCTCTCTCCTCCCCAAAGTATATTCAGGGACATGTTGTGAGAACACATCATCATGATATAGGCCTTGGTTCCTCATAAATTTATTTTTAGGGACTTGTTGTGAGAAGACAATGTCATGGCATTAGTTGTGGATCCTCCCTAATGTATTTCTAGGGACTTGTTGTGAGAGGACATTGTCATGATATGGGATATTTCTCCCCCTAAATGCATTTTGAAGGACTTGTTGTGAAAAAGGACATCATCATGATGTGGGCCATGGATCCTCACAAATTTGTTTTGAGGAACATGTTGTGAGAGGACATTATCATGATATGAGTCATGGATCCTCAAAAATATATTTCTATGGACTTGTTATGATAGGACATTGTCATGATATGGAATGTGGATCCTCCTAAATACATTTCTAATGACTTGTTGGGAGAGGACATTGTCATGATATTGGAGGTGGCTCCTCTCAAATGCATTTTCAAAGACTTGATGTGAGAGGATACCATAATGATATGGGCCTTGGTTCCTCCCAAAAACATATTCAACGATGTGTTGTGAGATGACACGTTGTCATGATATGGGGACCTAACACCTCCCAAATGCATTTTAAGGACTTACTGTGAGATGAAATTATCATCATATATGCCATGACACCTCCCAAATGAATATTCAAGGACATGGGATGGTTTTGGTTGTCATGGTTGGCCTTGTTTTAGTCGTGATGGTCTGTTCTGCTTCTGGACGTGACACTTCATTTTGTTCTGGTTGTGACACTACGTTTGTTGCAGTTGCAATGTTGTGCTGTGAGGGCGGGTCACAATGTTGTGTTATGGGCTGGTCATGAAGCCTATGTGTAACGTTGGTCGTGACGCCTTGGTTTAATGTTGTTGTATCACGTTCTATTGCGGTCACGGCGTGCATTGTGGAGACAGTCATGATGTTGCATTGTGAGATATGAGTCATGGCACCTCCCAAATGCATTTTTAGGGATTTGATGTGAGGTTGCATTTGTCTTGAAATGGGCCCTGACACCTCCCAAATGCATTTGTAGGGACATGTTATGAAAGGACACTTTCATGATATGGGTCGTGGAATCTCCCAACTGCATTTTTAGGGACATGATGCGAGATAACATTTTTCTTGAAATGGGCCCTGACACCTCCCAAATGCATTTTCATGGACTTGTTGTGAGAGGACGTTGTCATGATATGGGGACCTGACACTTCCCAAATGCATTTTAAGGACTTACTGTGAGATGAAATTATCATCATATGTGCCATGGAACATCCCAAATGTATATTCAAGGACCTGGGATGGTTTTAGTTGTGATGGTTGGCCTTGTTTCAGTCGTGATGGTCCATTCTGCTTCTGGACGTGACACTTCATTTTGGTCTAGTTGCGACACTACGTTTGTTACGGTTGCAATGTTGTGCTATGAGGGTGGGTGGCAATGTTGTGTTGTGGGTTGGTCGTGAAGCCTATGTGTAACGTTAGTCATGACACCTTGCTTTAACATTTTTGTATCACGTTCTATTGCGGTCACGACGTGCATTGTGGAGACAGTCATGATGTTGCGTTATGAGATATGAGTCATGGCACCTCCCAAATGCATTTTTAGGGATTTGATGTGAGGTTACATTTGTCATGAAATGGGCCCTGACACCTCCCAAATGCATTTATAGGGACATGTTGTGAAAGGACACTATCATGATATGGGTCGTGGAACCTCCCAAATGCATTTTAAGGGACATGATGTAAGATAACATTTTTCTTAAAAGGACACGATCAATATATGGGCCCTGGCCCCTCCTTAATGCATTTTGATGGACATGTTATGAGAGGACGTTGTCATGATAAAGGACCTGACACCATCCAAATGCATTTTTAATGACTTACTATGAGATGAAATTGTCATCATATGTGCAACGACACCTCCTAAATGTTTTTTCAAGGACTTAGAGTGAGAGGATGTTGTCATGATACAGACCCAAATTTCACTGAAATGCATTTTTAGGGACTTATTATGAGAGGACACTATCAATATATGGTCCATGGCTCCTCCTTGATGCATTTGAAGGGACATGTTGTGAAAGGACACTATCATGATATGGGTCATGGAACCTCCCAATTGTATTTTTAGAGACTTTATGTGAGATAACATTTGTCATGATATGGACCATGACACCTCCCAAATGCATTTTCATGGACTTTTTGTGAGAAGATGTTGTCGTGATATGGGACCTAACACCTCCCAATTGCATTTTTAAGGACTTACTATGAGATGACATTGTGATCATATGCTCCATGGCACCTCCCAAGTGTATTTTTAAGGACTTGGCATGAGAGGATGTTGTCATGATATGGGACCTAACACCTGCCAAATGTATTTTTGAGGACTTACTATGAGATGACATTATCATCATATGCTCCATGGCACCTCCCAAATGTACTTTCAAGGACTTGGTGTGAAAGGATGTTGTCATGATATGGGCCCAAACTTTACCGAAATGCATTTTCAGGGACTTATTATGAGAGGACACTGTCAATATATGGGCCCTAGATCCTCCTTAATGCATTTGAAGGGACATGTTGTGAAAGGACACTATCATGATATGGGTCATGGAACCTCCCAATTGTATTTTTAGGGACTTGATGTGAGATAACATTTGCCATGATATGGGCCCTGACACCTCCCAAATGCATTTTCATGGACTTGTTGTGAGAGGACATTGTCGTGATATGGGACTTAACACCTCCCAAATACATTTTTAAGGACTTACTATGAGATGAAATTGTGATCATATTCTCCATGCCACCTCCCAAATATATTTTCAAGGACTTGGCGTGATAGGACGTTGTCATGATATGGACCCAAACTTCACAGAAATGCATTTTAGGGAATTATTATGAGAGGACGCTATCAATATATGGGCCATGTATCCTCCTTAATGCATTTGAAGGGACATGTTGTGAAAGGACACTATCACTACATGTTGTGAGATGACATTTGTTATGATATGGGTCCTGGAACCTCCCTAATACATTATAAGGGATTTGTTGTGAGAGGACACTATCATGATATGGGTCGTAGCTCATCCCAAAAGTATTTTTAGGTACTTGTTGTGAGAGAACACCGCCATGATATGGGCCCTAGATCCTCACAAATTCACTTTTAAAGACTTGCTATGAGAGGACACTCTCATGATATGGGTTGTGGCTCCTCCCAAATGCATTTTAGGGACTTGTTGTGAGATGACACTGTCATTATATGGGGCGAGTCTCCTCCCAAATACATTTTTAGGGACTTGCTGTGAGAGGACACCATCATGATATGGGATGTGGCTCCTCACAAATTCATATCCAGGGACCTACTGTTAGAGGAAACCATCATGAAATGGGTGGTGGGTCCTCCCAAATGCATATTTAAGAACTTGGTGTGAGGTTACTATCATGATATGGGGCGTGACTCTTGTCAAATGCATTTCTTGGGTTCATTGATCTCTCATTCTTCCCTCTTCTTTCCTCGATTCATTGATCTCTCCTTCCTCCCTCTTCTTTCCTTCCCTCTCTTGATCCACCTCCTATAGGGGTTGATCTAGCAATTAGATCCATATCCCTTAGGTTTATATTTGATGTTACAAACAATTTTAATGTAACAAAATTTGTCTTTGTATTTGAATAATGTTTTCATGATGATAATTGTCTTTACTTGTTTAGTTCTATGACCACAAGTAAGAATGTCCTCAAAATTTCATATCTAGGGAGTTGCTGTGAGAAGATATTGTCATGATATGGGCCCTAGCTCCTCCCAGAAGTATTTTTACAAACATGTTGTGAGAGGACGATATCAAGATATAGGCTCTGGATCCTAGAAAATGCATTTTAATGTAACAAAATTTGTCTTTGTATTTGAATAATGTTTTCATGATGGTAATTTCCTTTACTTGTTTAGTTCTATGACCACAAGTAAGACTGTACTCAAAAGTTCATATCTAGGGACTTGCTGTGAGAAGATATTGTCATGATAGTGGCTCTAGCTCCTCCCATAAGTATTTTCACAAACATGTTCTGATAGGAAAATATCATGATATGGGCTCTGGCTCCTAGAAAATGCATTTTATTAGACTTGTTATGAGAAAACGTTCTCATAATATGGCTGTCTGGACCTCTCTTCTGATCAGCATAAATATCAACCATTAGAGATAATCCCAAAACCTAAGCCCAGGTTATGAAATAAAACAACAAATTCTCGACAAAGGCAATTATACAATATACGAAAAACACCATAAATTTTTCCTTTTTCTTTCTTCACAAATTCATAAATCAATGTCACATTAAGGATCTCACATTTAGATATCACCAATCTTATTCAACTTCATTAAAACTAGAATCAAATCTTGTTCTCATATGCTGTTCAATTTAGATCAGATACATGTACATTAATGAACGAACTTAGTCTACAATCCATCCCATAAAAGAGTGAGTACAGGGACATTCTAATATATCTAGAGAGGGGCTTGTGGAGAGAGGACAATGTCATGATATTGCCCCTGGTTCCTCCCAACTGCATTTTTGGGGACTTGCTGTGAGAGGAAAGTATCATGATATAGGCCATGAATCCTCCCATATATATTTCCAGGGACTTACTATGAGAGGACATGTCGTAATATTCCTGCCAAATGCATTTTTAGAAACTAAATGTGAGAGGACATTATCATGATATGATCCATGATAGTGACAAATACAATTCTAATGACTCCATGATGTGAGAGGATAGTGTCATGATATCATCTATGGCTTTTCACAAATGGATTTCTAGGGAGTTGTTGTGAGAGGACACTCTCATGATGTGTGCTCTGAATCCTCACAAATGTATTTTTAAGGAGTTTATGTGAGATGAAACTATCATGACATGGGCCATGATGAGTGTTGCAAGACAAGAAAGCAAGAGATGCAAGCCCTACAAGTGAGTGGTGTAAGCCTGACTAGTGAGAGATGAAAGCCCATCAAGCAAGTGTTGCAAGCCCGACAGGCAAGAGCTACAAGCCCAACAAGTGAGAGTTGTAGCCCAACAAGTGAGAGTTCCAAGACCATCAAGTGAGAGTTGCAAGCCAACCATGACGATGTCCACTCACAAAAATTCCCTTAAATAAGAGGACAATACATTTGTACACATCTTTGATCAAAGTATTTGTAGGGACTTGCTATGAGAGGACACTTTCATGTATGGGTCATATCTCCACCCAGAAGTAATTTTGCGAACTTGATGTGATAGGACACTATCATGATATGCGTCCCAATTCCTCAAAAATACATTTCATGGGAGTTGTTGTGTAAGTGCATTCTCATGATATGAGCCCTGACTCCTCACTAATGCATTTTAAGGAACTTGTTGTGAGAGAAAAATGTTATTATATGGTTTCCAACTCCTCACAAATGCATTTCAATGGACTTGTTGTGAGCGAATACTGTCATGATATGACCATAGATCCTCCAAAATGTATTTTTGGGGACTTTCTTTGGAAATACACTCTCATTATATTGGTCTTGGCTCTTCCCATATGCATTTATAGGGACTTCCGATGAGAGGACATTGTCATGATATTTCTCCTAAATGAATTTTCAGGGACTTACTATGAGAGGACACTGTCATGATATGGGCCATGGAACCTGACATATGCATTTATAGAGACTTGTTATGAGAGAAAAATGTCATTGTATGGGGCATGCATCCTCATAAATGTATTTCCAAGGAGTTATTATGAGAGGACACTCTCATGATATGGGCCCTGGCTCCTCACGAATTCATTTTTAGGGAGTTGATGTTTGAGGACACTATCATGATATAGCAATGGCAAGTTCTACAAGGCAAGCAAGAAAGAGATGCATGCCCCACATATCCTACACCGGTAAAGTGTCCCATTAAAGTTATATTGTAGTATGACCTCATGAACATAATGTATGTACATTATCATCGTGACATAGACCTTGAACTACATGCATTTTTTCAAAATATAAAACATTGAGGCCACATAGAATATTTCATTCTCTATGCTTGCAATAAAGAGTAGCAATCTGATGAGTCTTGTACAACATTAAATTAAAAAATATACAACCTGTACAAATAAATTACTGATTCCACATATGCTAACATGTAGAATCAAATATAACTTGTTGAATTTAAAGCAGTTGATGTTCACTTTCATTTGTGTTAGAAACATCTCAATTGATGCTCATTGTCATATGAATGTATAATAACCTCATCCACATCCACTGAGTTTTTGTGTGATGATTGTCTTTATTCATGAACAAACCTATCATTATTTATCTTCCCCAACTGATTGAGATTATTATTTATAATATGGTCTTTTTCGGCTGACAAATATTTGTCATCTTTCAGATTTACAAACTAGTAAGCATCAAATAGATATATTAGTATCAAGATCAACAACCAAACATGTACATATCTAGCTATATTCAAATAGATACATTACTATGTATGTCCTAACAATTATATCTAACTTGTAACCATTATACCTTCACGTAAAACACACATAACATGATCTAAAATAGACCTAAATGACACTAATTTGACCTATCTTGGCTAAGTTAAATTCTATCTAACCTAATTTGACCTACACAAAACCTAATCTTGCATAAAATAAACTCGATAGACCTTAAATTTCCCAAATTTGATGTACAATTAACTAAATGAGGCCTAATGTAGCCAAAACGGACTAAATGTCCCTAAAGCAGATCTCTTCCCCCATATCACTCTCCGAATTCTTCATATATTGACCTAATCAAACCATAGTTTCCCTAATTTATCCTATATTGACCTAAATGAGACCTAGTTCATCCTATACAATTTAACATACACAATTTTGAATATTAAAATATAATTTGAGTTGGGTCTATCCTTGGCTGGGTCAGTTCTGATAGTGGTCTTGCCTAGGAGGGGCTCCTCGTCATAAAAAAGAAGAAGCTCAATATATATGTCTAGGTTAAATGAAAACATTGCTCATGTATGTTGTTTTGATGTATGAGGACTAGCATGTAAAATACGAAATATTTGATCCCTGGAGGAAAATGACTTTCTCCCTTGCAATCCTAGGTCGTGATACAATACTCAAAATACAACTAAACTGTGGGTAAATATAAGCAATTTTCCATGTCATACCTCAATATTCAATGCATTATGCCCACTCTCACCACTCACATGAACTAATCTCGCGGTGCCCCTTCAACTCCTTGTTCTCTCCCGCTACCCCTCTTCCGACTTCGTGTCCTCCTCCGCCTCCCTCGGCTTCCCGCTTTGCCTCCTCTGTGTCGCTGCCCTCCGTGGCCTCTGCCGCCTCCCTCAGCTTCCCGCTTTGCCTCCTCTGTGTCGCCACCCTCCGTGGCCTCCGCCTGCCTGACTCCACATCCTATTTCGGCTACCTATCCTCACCCCCTTTCCTTCCTGTTCCACATCCTTCGGGAGTCACTGAGGGCCCATGGTTCCTGACACGATTTTACCATGCGTATAACACAAGTGCACGCGTCAATGTAATATAGGCCTTTGTGAGGCCCGAGTCGAACTTTGGGACACTGAACTATCGGTAGACTACTACTAACTGTTTGCGATCAGCTAAACCGATTAAAAGAGTTTGAGAGTTGTTGTAAAAAGAAAAGAAAATAAAATAAAATAAAGCAATAGATTAAGGGTTTAGTTTAATCAATTCAAGTGGAGATCTTTAGGATTGCGGTTTCACCACGTGTTTTTATTGTATGAATTTCCATATAATAGTTCAGGTTCATCTCTCGATTCAGGAAGTGGCATGTAGTCAGAATTGCCCACTGTCATGGTACAATTCACTACCTATGTCTAGGTCAGTTCCACCATCGTAGTAACTTATACCCTAAACTAGGTGCATTAGCATCGACCTCTGGGTGTCCACCATTAATCGTACATCACCTTGTTCAAGGGATTTGTTAATTAATGTGAATTTCGTCTCTTTTCAACTGTTAATTCTTCTTTCAAAGTAATTAAAGGCATTAGATTATCATTATGGTGATCAAGCATAACAATATAATTGAGAAAATGAAATCATACCATGGATTTAAGAGATAAATGATGGATTACTATGATAAAAATGTCATACAATGCTTCCCCGGGCTACTCCCGGTCCTAAAGATAAAGGGGATTAGCCTCGCATATTCATCTCAGAGCAAGACAAGGTTGAGAAAAGGGGAAACATGGAGAAAAACATGAATAAGTAATGAAACCCCTGAACGGAGAAGATCCAAGTGTTCCTCGGCGTAGAATGCGCGATCTACAACCTTTCAGCAGAGGAAAATGTCTTCTTCGGCTTTCGGAATGGCTGGGGCCTGCTTCTAGGCTCTGTTATTCTCTCCACACCTTCTCGGGACGTGTGCAGTGGCTAATGACGTGATCCCTGGCTCTTGGCTGCCGTCATTAGATATAATCACCGAGTTAGGTTGCAAAAATATCACAACCGTTTGATTTAGATCGATATGAAACAAACTTACATCTGACGGTGTCGATACCATCGACGCGGGTCGATGGTATCAACTCTGCGCGGTATCGGCAAGTCTTCTTTCCTTTTCTTCATTGCGCCTGATGCTGACTCGATACCATTGACGAGGGTCGATGGTATCGACACTCCTAGGCATCAGTTTTATCCCTTTTCCATTGCTAAATCTTCAGGTGTCGATAGTATCGAATTTAGGGTCGATAGTATCGACTATCTACTCGCGAGCAACCTGATGGAATGTCGCTACCATCGACTTCCCTGTCGATGGTATCGACTCTGTGCTGCTCCTTACGGATGGCAACATGTGGCTTTTTCGATAGTATCGATAGCTGTCGATGGTATCGACAGCTGCAGATATGCATTTTTCTTGAAATTGCAACGCAAAACCACATAAGCCGAAATAAAACATATTATTGTAATCATTTATGCTCAAAATAATAAAATAAGGGAGAATTGATGCTGAAAAGGGTCATAGACTAAAGTAAGTGAATTATGCAATATTAACCACCAAAATGACCAATTAAAACATAAAACATGAGTGAAACAAGTCTATAAATGCGACTCAAAATCATCACATCAGTTCCCTGTGTCAGTGAGCTCTACAATAGCAGATGATTTGGATGAGATGGTAGCTTCAACGTGCAGTTGATTTAGAGGGTATAGATGAACCAAACACAGACAAGGTAGCTGATCAGAATCAACAGAAGCAAATAGGAAAAACACTTGTAGATCCCTCGATGTCATAAAGGAGCTCTTGGCAACGGAGGCTGCTAGCGAACCCCCACTCTTATTCCCTGTTGAGCGCTCGTGGAAGGATCCCTCTATAGACTCGGCCCCTTCTTCTATTCCAGGTTTATTCCAACATCCATTTTCTTCCACTTCTAAGTCATGAAGTTTGTTTAATTGTCTTCAATTCTGTTGGCTTCTCTCTTTGTATAATGCAAATTGACCTGAACTAAATTGTAATCTAACCTACCCGATCCGAATTGGATAAACATGAACTGCTGGTAGGGTTGGGTTGGGTAGCCAGGTAGGTAGAGATTTTGTTTTTCCAGGCCTAGTTAGCGAACTATATTTGGATATATATTTGTGACTTCGTTACAATACAACTGTAGGTAGAACAACGTGCTTATGCTATGTTTAACCTCAAAAGAACTGAAAAACTAGAATATTGTAGGAATAACAACTTTGTGCATAGGTCAAAAAAGCAACAACTCAACAACGATGGTTCATGGAAATAGAGCACGTTAGTGTCTAGGATTAGATGTTATTGTATAACTATTTTTCAGAACCAATATATCTTTTCCTGCTAGCTGGTCGCAGTTGCAATTTTCTTCATTTATAATTATATTTGTTTTGTAGTTATGTTTCTAAATTTTGGATATGTATTTTTCTAGCATGTGAAATCCATACCCCCATTGGATGATGCACATGATAAAAAACATGCATTATGTTCTTGATCAGGACAAAATGATGAATTAGTGTCACTACAAAAAACTGGGCCATTATTCACGGGAGAGTCCTGTCACAAACCCCTCTCTACAGGCCCTCAGAAATAGGGACGGTTGAGGGTCTGGCCCTCACAAATGGTCCGTGAAGAGAACTCACGTGACAAATACCAGTGGCCCTCACGAATACAATTGTGAGGGACTATTTAGCCTTCATAAATACATTTTTTGAGGGACTATTTAGCCTTCATAAATACATTTTTGAGGGACTATTTAGCCTTCATAAATACATTTTTGAGGGACTATTTAGCCTTCATAAATACATTTTTGAGGGACTATTTAGCCTTCATGAATACATTTTTGAGGGACTTGATGGTCCTGGAGAAAATATTTTTGAGGGGCTATGTGGTCGTCATCAATGCAATTTTGATGGTCAATCTGGACCTTCATCAATATATTTATGAGGGACTACTGTAAATGATTTGGTTATTGATTATTGAATGATTTTTAAATGTTAATTAATTATTACTATAGTGAATATCAAATTTTAAATGAAAACTTTGTATACATAACCTCAAGCAATATTTTTATACTAATTCACATGACAAAATGACACATAAAAATGTTAAATCACCTCAAACCAATTTTTTTTATTGAAGCAAAATATTATCCATACATTGCGTGCTCAACGTTGATATAAATAAAGAGTACATATGGTTTTAAAATTTGAGATTGATGACAATCAACATATCATGCTAGAAACTCTTAAGATCGATAATGTCTCCATATTCCTTCAAATGGTGTGGTGCTCTTCATCAATGTCAGGCCTCATACGGTTAGGTACTTGAATATTCTTCTCCTAAAAATGACAAATCATTATATTAATAGAATTTAAAGTTAATACATAAATCATAGTACAACAAATAACTTACCCTTATATTTCGGTTTTGGTCTACTCCAAGGAGCATTGTCGGTCGAAATGCATCATTAAAAGCAATTCTACCCTATCAATATAAATACAAAAAGGAATCAGAGTGAGTGCGAAGTAGAGAAAAATGTAAGTGAACCAACATAGCAGCAACATGCACCCGTAAACTAAAATTATGGTTGAGCTCAGTAACTAATACATAATTAAAAAAACTCAGTGGGTTAGTTAAATAGTACATGCCTATATCTCTGTTGACTGCACTTAGTTTCTTTCATAAGTGAGATGCATCTACACATACAAAAAGAGGACGATCCTCTCATGATTAACCACATGAACATTATTTTGCAGAAAAACTTCACATTATTGATGAGCATGAATAAAACTCTATCTATATACAAGCCTATATCTCATTCCAACTTCCATGCAGTTGGATCGTAGAGTTTAAACATTAGAACAGACTCCAGTAGACAATTTAACATTAGAACCTCAATTACTGCAGCAAGTTGCTGCTTCCACTCTAGCAACCATCCCCTCTCTCCCTCCACAACCTCTTAACACCTACACATTCTACTCTTGAACCATCTTTAGCATAGCAGCAAGCTGATGCTTCCACATCAGCCAACAACCACCCCAAGAAACCACCTCCACATCAGCAACATGCTACTACTTCCTCCCATCTCCTAGAAACCACCTACAAATCTACAGACCACCCAATCTTCCATCATAACATCATCATCTCCTAGCAGCATGCTACTGCACGCCACCATCAGCCCACACCATCAGCCACCACCAACAGCCCGCACCATCAGCCACCACCAACACCTACACATCATCACTCCCACCCACCAGCCAACACCACCACCACCATCCAACATCCACCACCACCACCACCACCATCCAACATCCACCACCACCACCATCCAACATCCACCACCATCAATCCTAAGGGTTTTTGGAAACCAAAGGGAGGCTGCAGCTTTATTCTCAATTGAGATGTTAATTGAGAAGTTAAAGGAATTTCACAACCACGAGCTATGAGGATAAGATATGAAGATTAATAATATGTAGTAGGAATTGCACAACCACGAGGACAACATAACATACCTAGAAGAGTTGAGACCTAACGAACTTGTATCATCAGTGTGCTTACATATATTAGAGATATTAGCAGCATGAAGTATATGAAGAAACTGACTAGGTTTCCTGAGAGAGTTTCTTGAGAAATTTGACCCCACCCCACCCTTTAGAGAACACCATCAACCAACCTCTCATCATCTCTTACACCCACCCTTTTGTCATAGACTCAAATGCAGTGCCACTTCCACACCTTATGTATAGCCAAGCAGCAGATGTACTAAAAATTTGAGGATATATTTCTGAAGATCTATGCCTCTTAGAACTAAAAGGGAGTTTTGTAGCAAATGTAGCATTTAGCTATCCTGGTATGTAGCTTCCATATGGGACCATCACTATTTCTAGCAGGGCACACAAAGATTTGGAATAGTTCAAGAACATATAAGATTTGGAATAGTTCAAGAACCATGCAGTTCTTGACTGGACAAGCAGGGGACAAGGGCATCTGGAGCAGAAATAGTAGGCAATAACAGTATTCATCATCACAATTACTGCCATCTTTAATTTGAATTGATAACTATAGGAGAATCAGGGACAACAGAATTAACATGAAGAAAATGAAACAACAGTAAGAGGAAGACAAGTACAAATTGGTGAGAGAAAATGGGATAAAAAGAGCATGCAAATGGTAGAAGTTCTGTAGGAAGAAGTCAGAATAAGACAAACCAAGGGCAGTAAAAGGAGATTGAAAGAGGAAGAATCAACAAAACAAAATAAAAAACAGCAGTAGCAGGTGCTGAATTAGAAAGTATAGAGGAAGGAATAGGTCAGTGAAAATAAATGGAAACATGCAAACAACAGTGGCTAAGAGAGGAGATTTAGGAGGAAGAAATCAGAAAAAGAAAATTAGATATGTAAATAGTAGTAGTAGATTTTGTAGTAGGATGTATAGGACAAATTTGAAAAAGAAAATATGTACATGCTTGCATAGTAGTAGGAGGGAATATAGGATGAATAACTCAGAAAAAACATAGCAACAGGACGCATGAATAAGATGCAGGAGAATGGATAAAAAAAGAAAAGAGAAAGAAGCAAGAACAATCAAAATATGAAAAAGTAGAAAAAACTTAACAAACAGCGCTATGAGGACATACCAATTTGGCCCAAATCAATCCTCATTTCCCCAAATCAGACCTGATTTTCCTCAGACCAGACCTAATTTGCCAAAATTTGACCTGATTTACTCTAAATCAGACCTATATCAACCATGCAATGACTGAAGGTGATCTAATTTGACCAAATCTAGACTCGATTCATGCTAGTTTAGCCTTTAAATTGCATAATTTGGGCCTAAAACGCCTTAAACGCCCACTTCATGTAGATAAGCTGAAATGAATTACTTGCAGGATTTAAACACTGATTTCTTGGTATGAAAGACACCGATGAAGATGTGGTTGGTGTGTTCTGCATTTGAGGATAACTTTGTCGATTATTACCAGAAGAAGGGGACCAACTTTCAACTGCAGCCTTTAATAAAGTGTACATGTTAATATTCTTATGTGTATGAATATTGAAAATAATCTATAGCTGTAATGAGTTACCTGTGGCGCAAAGATCCGTGGATGTCCATTGCCTTGTATGGAAAGCCTGCCTACTCCATTCTCCCTTGAATTGGCTTGTATGGAAAGTCTGCCTACTCCAGTCTCCCTTGAATTGCTTGGTCTAGAAAGTCTTCCTAAGCCATCCCCGCTTGAATTATTTTGGCTAGGAAACATGCCTACATATGCACCATTACTTGTATTGTCTTGTATGTGAAAAGAACCCACATCCGACCTATTTGTGCCACTTTGCATGTGTAAGACACCTGTAGTATTCTGATTGGGGTATTCAGCTGCACAATCAACATTAATACCGCCATCCTATAACAAATACATCAACAATGTCAAAAAAAAATTATATATTACATTGACATAGACAACTGAATCTGAGTTACCTGTGATTGATTATACCAAGTCATTAATTGGGAGACGGAGTTCTTCAATCCATTTACTGTTTCTTCAAGTTTCTTAAGTTTATCCTGAAATAGAAAACAAATTACAAACATCAATCTAATAGACTAGTTGTAACTAATAGTTCAAGTTTAGATTTTCTCCAACATACATCCTTTGCATTGCTTTCCTCAAGAAGCATTTCATATCTTATACGGGCAGCTTTTCCCCTATGTCCTATCTCTTTGTGCCCAATTCCAACACATCGGATCCTAGCCTTTTTGGAAGGATTTAAAACTTGCAAATAAGCAACACGTGTTAGATTATCAACACTTCTAGGATCTATTTCTTTTTGGTTTGCTACTTGGTTTTCCACGATATCAGAGATTTCAAGCTGTAATTAGAAAGCATAATAAAAGGAAAGCTTAAATTGAGATATCTAAGCATATGTAGCTTTGTAGACATCATAGGAAAGCAAATATCCATTTTCTAACCACTTGTGGGCTTTTGTCGTAAACTTTTTCCAAAAATTTGTTAAGAGGCACAACGGGTTGATCTTCACTGAACTACACATGATAGATAACATAATAATTGTCCATGTTATATGTTCAACTCCTACTAAGAAAGACAAGTGTCCATTATTAATACCATTTCTGCCCGATAACAACTCCA
Source organism: Alisma plantago-aquatica (assembly GCA_963693085.1). Taxonomy (NCBI): domain Eukaryota; kingdom Viridiplantae; phylum Streptophyta; class Magnoliopsida; order Alismatales; family Alismataceae; genus Alisma; species Alisma plantago-aquatica. Next base: position 504,684,531 of record OY856415.1, read on the forward strand.
TGGCTTTGATCCTATGGTATGATTCATCACTTTTTTTGCTCTGTTTGCCTTGTTGATCTCGGAAATTTTCTAAACCATAAGAAACATATAATTAGAAAAAGTAGATAGGTATACATGCAAGTTATATGAAACCATACTCAATATAAGCAAGCCAATAGCTGGATGTGGAAGAACATCCTCAATATAAGAGATAGATATCTCTATAATGTCCAATTCCACATTGGAAAGGGGACTGATGTGAAGTGTGGAGTGTGGAAGCTCCCTGAGATCAGAGAAATTGAGCAGAATCAAAAAATCTACAGCAACGTTGAAGTACACCTACTGCTGGAACAGAAATGAAGTACACCTGCTAAAGAACAGAAATGAAGCTCTTCTTGCTACTCTTATCATTTATCACATATGGATACATAGAAACAGATGTGTTTTTGAAGACAGTAGAAACAGATGTGTCTTTATAGATGTATTGAGCTTTGCTCCCCTTTGTAAATTTTGTGAGTAATGAAAGAGAAACGCACTTATTGATAAAAAAAGTTATATGAAACCATTGTACCTTAGACTTCTCGGTTCCCCATTCTTTAACAAGATTTTTAAACTGGTCCATATCTATGGAAGCATTTTTCTCAACTTTCTTCATCATCAATTCTGGTTCAATCTTGTACTTTTCATAGTAATATTTCTTTACACGTGCCCTCCACACTGATATCCCTTTGCTAATGTGTTCATCAATGTGATTCCATGCATTAGGGTGACTGCCTAAATCAAAGTATTTCTACAAAAACATAGAAAATATTACTTTAGATATAACAATCATACAATTTGTTGGTCTTTTTATGAAAAAGATTACCTCAATAAATGATTTTCTATCTGCAAAAGCTTGTTCTGGTTGTTCGTTCCACTTCAAGTCTAGATGCCATATGTGTGGTTTCCTTGCTAGCATATGACAATAACGATTCAATTTGGCACCATTCTCCCCAATAGCATTTCCTTCATCATCCCATTGGACATTGTGACGTGGCTGCCCTTGCCTAGGAAGTAGGCTTTGCTCACTTGCAGGCCCACGTCCATACTTCCTATTCTCCTGTTCATCCTCAACATTTTCTTCAACTATTACATCATTTTCAATATTGTTGGACAGTAGAGTAGGTTCATCCTCACAGTTTTCTTCAATTGTGGATGGAGGGACAGCAATAGGTTGACTGGGTGTGTTGTTACAACTAGATCTAGTGAATCTTCTTCCTGCCATCCTTCAATTGACAAGGAAAAAAAATTAGATTATTAGTGCAGAAATGTCAGTAACAAAAGTAGTAGCTACATTTGAAAAATAAATAAATTGCGGAGAATATGAGACACCAACATATGAATATTCAACATTTGAAAAATATATAACTTGTAGAGTACCTTGGTTTCATATCCCAAAAAAGAATAATGATGTCCTACTTGCTGGTATATGAAGCAAGACTAAATAAATTGCAAAGAATATGCCATATAGTAACAGTTTGCCAAAAAAATGCAATACAACATATTCCCCAAGTAAATTATTCCAGACTTGCAAAAAAAATAGACAGATTAATGAACTAAACATTAGCCCCATCATTCTTTTTTTTAGTTCTATCAACAAAAGATCCCCCGGTGTCACTCCTCGTCCAAGACACATCACTAGTTACACCACCATCAGATTGTAAACCAGTCAAACAATTCTCAATAAGAGGTACTTCAGAATAATCTTTAGGAGGATGCTTTAGCACTGTGCACCAATCATCATCATTAGGATCCTTCACATAAAAGCATTGCAATGCTTGAGAAGCCAGGATAAATGGTTCCTCCTTTTTTTTTATCCTTGAAGTGTTGATTTGTGTGAACCCATACTCATCAATTCGCAACCCGTTAGAAGTGCTTTCATCATACCAAGAACATCTGAATAACAGAACTTTGATTCCTGGACCATAAGTTAGCTCAATAACCTCCTCTAAGTAGCCATAGTACGTGACTTAAGCATTTATAGGATTTCGATCTCTACCACTTGAATAACTTGAAGTGTCAGCACACAAATACACTCCACTATTTTGTGTAGTATATGTACTTTCAATGGGCTTTGAACGGAAATGATATCCATTGACTAAAAATCCTTCATAAGACATTCCCTCAACACAAAGGCCTTGGGATAACCATCTCAAATCATCGCTAATACTGTTTGGCCTAATCTCTCGCATTTGCATTACCTTCATAAAAAAGTAAAACATTAATGTAATCTACACTAACTTGAACATTAAGAGTGACAATAATATTTATGTTTGAGACTTACATGCTCTTTCAACCACTTAGAGAACTCCTTTGCATGTTTTGTTTCTAGGGTCTGTGGGGCAATGTTGGGTTCCATATCTTGAAGAATACACATGTGTTCACTGCTTTATAAGAAGTGTCTAAATTAATGTACAACATATATACAAATATCAGCAAGAATTTTAGGACGTAATTAAATCTTACCTTCTGTAAACATCCAATTCCTCTTTATTGAAAAGGATATAACGATGGGCTTGTTCCAAAGTGTGGATGTCGAAATTTCTTGACACTCCAACTCTAATTGGAGATCCATCAACATTATGAGGAGTGCGGATCAGTTTTGTCTCAAAATTATGCAAGTACCTACCACAAAATGTCAAACTTTCTTCAGCTAAATAGCAACTAGCAATACAACCGGCCGGTTTAGCTTTGTTTCTTACATACTTCTTCAATTTCTTCAAGTATCTCTCTATTGGGTACATCCACCTAGTTCGGACAGATCCGGCTTGCCTGGCTTCATAAGCTAAATGAATGGGAAAATGCATCATGATGGTGAAGAAAGAAGGAGGGAAGATTCTCTCCAACTGGCAAAGAGTGACAGCAATTTCTTGTTCCAATTCTTTGAATTCCTCCACATCAATAATGTTAGAGCAAAGCTTGTTGAAAAATGAGCACAAATTAGCAATAGGCTTGTACACATCTAAGCTTATGCAATGTCTCAAGGCAACAGGTAGAAGTTGATGCATAAGAACATGACAATCATGACTTTTCATCCCAACAAGTTTTCTATCAGATTTGCTAATACACCTAGATATGTTAGAAGAATAGCCATCAGGAACTTTCAACTTTTCTAACACAGATAGGAACTTATCTTTCTGCGCATTAGTCATGGTGTAAAATGCTGGAGGCAAGTAATAGCGGTCACCTGCATCTACTGGCCATAAATCTCTTCGAATGCGCATTTTCTTCAAATCTTGACGAGCTTGTAAGTTGTCTTTACTTTTCTTAGAATCATCCAATAATGTGTTTCAAATATTCTTGCACACATTCTTTTCTATGTGCATCACATCCAGATTGTGTCTAACAGATAAATACTTCCAATAAGGTAGCTGAAAAAAGATGCTTATCTTATTCCAACCAGGAGGTAATGGTTGAATTTGATCTCCAAGCCTCTTGCGCTTATTCATTTTTCCAAATGTGATATTTTCATACCCATCAAATTGCCTCAGTATATCTTCTCCAGATAGTGGCTTAGGTGGAAGTCGAAAATCTTTTTCACCATCAAAATTATTCCTATCACGTCTATACGGATGATTCACTGGAAGAAAACGTCGATGGAAACCATAGCATTGCTTTTTCCCATACTGTAACCATTTAGATACAGTCTCCACATTACAACAAGGACATCCCAAATCTTTCTTACCTTTAGTGCTCCAACCAGATAAGTCACCATATGCTGGGAAATCATTAATGGTCCATAAAATCATTGCCCCCATAGTGAAGTTCCTTTTTCTATATGCATCATAAACTTTGACTCCAAGCTCCCAAAGTAGTTGCAACTCCTCAATTAATGGCTCCAAGTATACATCAAGGTCATTGCCAACCATATGTGGACCTGGGATTAATAGGGACATCATAATAAATTGTTCTTTCATAAGAAGCCAAGGCGGAAGATTGAGAGGTGTCACCAACACAGGCCAGATGCTATGTGATGCACTCATATTGCCAAATGCATTAAATCCATATGTTGCTAATGCCAATCTAACATTGCGTGGTTCAGCAGCAAAGTCTGGATACCTGGCATCAATAGACAACCATTCTGGTGTGTCTGAAGGATGATGAATACGACCATCCTTGCCTTTTACTTCTGATGGACAAATCATGTCTTTAGCAATAGATGAAGACATATAGAGCCTCTCTAACCGAGGTATCAAAGGGAAGTGATACATGAACTTAGCAGCTACCTTCTTTCCCTTTGTTTTGTATTGCTTTTCATTCCATCTTGAAGCACCACAAGTATCACAATTTTCTTTTGACGCTGCATCTTTGCGAAAAAGCATGCAATTATTTGTACATACGTCTATAGTAGAATGATCAAGTCGTAAATCCTTCACGATCGCATTTGCTTCATAGTACGTCTCCGGGAAAAGACAATTTTCTTCCGGAAATCCTGAAACAATCAACTGTAACGACTTTGTGAAAGAATCGTTGGACCATCCAGATTCCTCCTTCAGATATAGCAAGGCAACCAAATACGATAGCTTAGAATGACTTGTGCAACCTCTATAGAGTGGTTGATCTGCCTCTTTTAGTAGCTTGTAAAATCTTTGTGCATCTACATTTGCAGGTTCCTCTGTAGCTTCAGTAGAGTGGTCATTTGTTGTGTCACCCATACCAAACAAATCCTCCAACATCTGATGCATATTGTCGGTGCTAGGCATGTTTGGTGCCACAACAGGATTGCTCCTACCAATCACCTCCCCATGAAACGTCCAAACATCATAGCTATGCACAAATCCTTTTTGTAATACATGTGAGAATACCTCCTCCTCTGTTTTAAGGTATCTGTTCAAACATACCTTGCAAGGACATATTAATTTCCCCTGTCTAGTTGGTCTCTGATGGATAAGAGCAAACTCAATGAACTTTCGTAACCCTGCCTTGAATACATCACTGCGCACTCTGTTCCCAATATACATCCAACTCCGATCTATTAGAAAATCCATCTACATGAAGGAAAATATATAATAAGTAGAGGAACAGCTGTTTGAGATGTAGTCATGTAGGAGATGTAGTCATGTAGGAGCAAGAATAAGTAAGAAAAAGTAGCAATAACAGGGGACATAGAAGTAACAAAAATTTAGATGCAATAGCAGGAATAGGAAATGAAGGAGAAATTGCAAAAAAAGAAAAGAAAAGAAGCTAGAATAGGAGACACAAGAGGAAATAGAAAAAAAATCAAAGAAACAGTAGTATAAAAGGACTGATTTTTTTGCAACAATTGCAGCAAAAGGGGGTCGAATATACAACATGAAAAAGGAAAAAGAGAAAAGGGGAGGGAAGGGAGAAGACATACATGAAGTCTATCAATATACAAGAAGCAAAAAAAGAGGCAGAAGAAACATCCTTCAAGAAAAATCCTTCAAGAACTGCAATAGCATAGGTACCCACCTAATCAATAATAGTTCACAGATCCATCCATTAACTTTTGCTCACATGTCTCAACATATACTCGATTACAGGGGCTACTTATACTGTCAGACTAGCTACACTGCTTCTCTTCTCAAACTAGGCGATCTCTCTACTACAAAGGAGTATTTTGACGCATGGCTATTTAGACTCTACCAAAGGAGATTCAAAGTTGTGTGTGGTCCTAATGCTATGGGTTATGTCCAACATATCCCATAGAATCTCATTATTGTAGCAGATCTCTATGCATAAAGGCACTGACAGTCTATTTCTTCTTAGATCTGATATCAACATATTGTTATTACTTATAACAAGCATTATGAGACAAATACCTAACTGTCCCTATAAGTCAGCTAAAATACTTAAACATATAAGTATATGATATCATGTATAACATCTCATAAAATTAAGAACTGAAATACTTAAAATAAGTCAGCTGCATAAGACTTAACACCAACCAAGATAGAACATATGACATGCAGACCAGGACAACAGGGACAATTTCATTGTTTGGTATCTTGTTAATAACACAACACTCAAATTATGATAGTAGGAGACTGTAAACCAGCAGAACAATAGACTAGCAGAAGAAAACAGTTCATATATACCAACCACTACAGAAGAAAAGAAGTTTCCTCCCAAGAGAAACATTGTAGAAGTGTCTATCCCATCTAAAAAGATTACTTTCATTGATAGCTACTAGATATCAAAAGAGGAAAATACCCACTACCGAAAAATGGCAATTTGGATACAGAGATGAGTAGCAATAACCTCCAACATGGGAGTACAATAAATACCAAGAAAGTTGACCATAGATATCAATATTTTAGATGGAATCCTTAAGAAGGTATTTCTCATGGATCAATTTGATCCATAGACTACCTTAAGAAGATGGTTACATCATCCCACTTAAGAAGATGGATATCATTCTTGCCTTCACACTATCCCCACAAGAAATTTATAATAATTATTTCCACTTCATCACAGATAGAAGTAGGAAGTGAAAAGGAAGAGGACCAGAATTTTTGATTCGCGAACATAGTAGAATTACAAAGTTCTAGTCTCCAATGGTAACTGAAATGATATGTAAATAAGTTTGGTATCTTTAAAAATCAAATGATGGGCATCGAAGCACTAAAGCATTGGCGTGAAATGAATGTAACTTCTGGTTCACTTGTATGATATGTATCATTATAAGTTAGTAGCATACCATCTTTGTGCATGCTTAGCATCAATAGAATGTCTGTCATGACCATGGAAAGCTTCATACATGCATTCAATAAAAGGTCTGCTCTGGTTGAGAAGTCTAGCCAGAAGCCTCAAGAATGAATGGGTGTTCTTAGTAATGTGGGTTCCTCCTTGATCCCTTTGTTGTTAAAACAACATTTGTATATTTGTCTTTTTTCGTTTTCCCCCTCCATCTAAAATAATTCCCTTTCTTTAACATGTGGTTGTGATGCAGGCCCTAAAAGCCAATAACTATGATAATGATCCTCTGCTAAGTGCAGCTCTGTACCTGGAGATTAATTAAAGGCCGACTGCCCAGGGCTCCCATGGCACACATCCATTCCTAATATAATAGTTGGCTCTTAGGAGATCTTTGGCATGGATGGAAGATGCAGAGAAGTTCACCACAGCTGAGCATCCTCCATCCATGCCAAAGATCTCCAAAGTGCCAACTATTGTATTAGGAATGGATGTGTCCCATGGGAGCCCTGGGCAGTCGGCCTTTAATTAATCTCTAAGTATAGAGCTGCACTTACCAGATGATCATTACCATAATTATTGGCTTTTAGGTCATACATCACAACCACATGTTACAGAAAGGGTGTTATTTTAGATGGAGGAGGTAAAGGAAAAAAGACATATAATATATCCAATTGTTGTTTTAGGAGGAACCCACATTACTAAGAACACTCATTCGTTCTTGAGGCTTCTGCCTAGACTTCTCAACCAGATCTGAGATGTTGACAATGACTTAGTGTGCCTCTGCAAAATGCAAAAACACCAGGCTATATTATACTTACAACCAAAAACAAAATTAAGTGGTGACTAGACTCTTACATATTCCATTTGACCCATATAATTTTAATAAATCATTACACTTAGCTTACTACATGTCTATTTTTAAACATCAACCCATTCTCAGTCCATAGTAATATTACCCATTTATCAAACATCACAATGTGAGTTCCGAATGAAGGCTATAAGGTTTGAAATTTAATTTATATGGCTATTTTATGTAAAGAGGAGATACGTTATAGGAAACTCAAAATTTGGATACGCAAATGAAGAAAGAAGCAAACACTGGTAGTAATTAACAGATTACAGTAAACTATTGTGATACACATATGAAGAAATAAGCAAGCATTGGCAGTGAATAGTACATTACAGTGAACTCAAATCTGGGATACACATGAAGAAGGATGCACATTGGAATCGTTACCTAAAACTAAATGACCAACACATGATTGAATCAAACAACATAACAACAAGCAAGCACAACAGTTGCAAGAGAATAATAAAACAAGTAGCACAGAAAAAAGATGCAGTTTTAGTAGCAGTACCTTTTCCCACACTTCCGGTCAATGGACAGAAGCAACGAGATTAAAACTGAAGAAGAAGAACAATGGACGTTGCAAGAGAAGAACTGGAGCAGAGGCGGTTGGGCATCTTATGGGCGTCAGATCAAGGAAAAGAGACCAGTAGCTTGATCCAAGGTTGAAGTATTCTTCAGAGCTCCTGCTGGGCGCCGCCTGAGTCGGGTGCCGCTGGTTTCGCTGGGATCCGGCACGATATGGCTACTCCTAGCCGTGGAATTGGAAGCCGACCGATGATTGGAGTTATGACCTGCTGCAGTTGGGGTGGCAGGAGCAGTTGGGGCGCCGTCCGGGAGGTAGGCGCAGTTGCAGCTGGGTGCGATCGGTGGGATTTGGGAAATGCTAAGCGGCTGGGGTTGTGGGGTTGCTGAGGCTGGGCGGCATTAAGCTGGAGCAGACCCTGGCCGTGGAGTGAGCGAGTCCTGGTCGACGGACTGAAGGCGTGGTCGATGGAATCAAGGAGGTGTCGAGGATGAGGGCAGGTGATCAGTGCTTCCCTAGTTCGTCATTGTGCAGAGGGACGAGTGGGGAGGGTTTTTCTTTTCCTTTTTAATTTTGATATCCAAATGTTGTATTTTAGAATGGAGGGAAGGGAAATGAGATGGAGGGAAGGGATATGAGATGGAGGGAATCATTTGTCATGGTATTTTTCAAGGAATGATTAGTGACTAATGTATTTGTGAGGGATTAGTATTTGTAAATATGTAAAAAAACGGTTGAGGGATTTGGTCCCATATTTGAAGGATGAGCCCTATCAAATAGCCATCATTATTCACAATCTATGGTTCCTCACAAATGTTCTTCAACAAAGGCCAAATTTTTTGTAGTGTGTGTTTGTGTGTGCTATGTGTATTTCCTTTGTTCTTCCAAAGGGATAAAATGATGAATAAGTGTGTTTGTGTGTGCTATGTGTATTTCCTTTATTCTTTCGAAAACAACCATGTATAGAATCATTGGTGTCTATGAGAAGAAATACAAGGTATGATAATTAGGGACCCATTTTAAGGCAGCCCACCTACAACCTAATGGGGCTAGGTGAGAGCCATGGTATTTTGTAAGAACAAGTGTAGCTATCGTAGTTAACTAATTCTTTTTGTTTTTGGCTTCATGTCACATAGATGAAGGATGCTCAAATGAAGACTCAACCAGAGCATGATCTCGATTGCCATAGTTGATGCAAGCCAAAGGTATATCAATCATTTGATGATGATACTAATTGAATTTAAGAAAGCACTTGTTCATAAATGCTATGTAGCACCTGCTTGGACAATGTCGAATATGGACTGTTCTATTTATAGTCTTTATACTGAGTTATGTATGTTGCCAGGTTTATTTTACTAGGTTGCTGCTCCTATATGCCCCTTGTAACCTGAGAGTTGCAAGGTTTATTTTACCAGGTTTATTTTACCAGAAGTTGCATTTCCCCTTCTCATTTTCCAGAAGTTGCACCCACCTTCCGAGCAAGAAGATCGGGGAAATATGGATGTCAGTATTAGAGTACCTCTCACATGCTTGATTAAGGGGTGGAACCTTCGAGGAAGATTAAGAAGTTCAAGGACAAATGGAGGAGCAAGAAGATCCCCTCTCCCCTTATTGACTTATCAGGTGTGATGTTCGATGTTGTTTCTAGTTTTGCCATTGTAGTTGGACCAATGTACTTGTATTTTTTCACAATTATGCAACTACTTTTTCCTTCAAAGATGGGAGAGGGAAAGAGAGGGCAAAAGAATCATATGCATGGGAAAAGAAGGGTACATATACTCAAGGGTAGAGAGAGGTGAAAGGGGTTAGGTGTCATGCACATAAGTGCCACTTGTCCATCAAAGATCAACCATTCAACCACTAAAACCGTGCATGCAAGATAGATCATGAAAACCAAAGCAAGCCAGCAAGCTCACTTGGTCCTAGAGGATCACAGGTCGAAGAGAAACATGGCCACAAGGCTCATGGGTTTAAGACTTTCAAGTGAACGAAACAAAACCCTAGGTCATCATCGACCCAAAGGGAGTTCCAACCTCCTTCAACTAAAGGGAACTCCACCAAACACTCCAACCATCTTCAACCATAGAGAAAACAGCAAGAAGCATCAAGCTTAGTCGTTGAAATGTCAAGAACTCAAATGGTCAACACCAACCTAGGGCATCCATGCAAACCCTAGAAACAACACTTCAACATGTCACCACTTCTCTCCTTATCAAACTAAGGCAAAACAAGGCAGACTCTCATCATCTAGCTCACTTCCCTTTGGCTTTAGGATGTGACACACAGATATGCCCTCTCATCTTGCAAACGTCGGCAAGCCCGTGACAAGGCTGGATAGGGCACCAGTCGTCCATGACTGCTATATATGGGAGTACCCATTCCATGAGATAGTCAAGCTGTCTCAAGATGTTAAATACAAGGAGATCATCAACAATATCTACTGGTTCGTTCTCTCATTTGCAAACCCTCAAAACCCATTTCCTCCATTTTAATTGATTGGCTCATTGCCACTTCTGCATCCTCAAACTACAATGTTACTAGTATAGAAAGGCATGGCTGGTGTCCATGACTATTGGTTGCTCAGTTGTTGATACAGATATTTCCTTCAACTATTCATCAATCATTGTTAGTATGACAGAAAAGCACAATGTAAAACAAAGTAGTGATGCACTATATTTAGAGAGTATATATTTTTATGCCTATACCACAAAATTCTTACCCCATAAGTCACAAAAGCTTTACCAATTTATATATGTTGTTCATCAATGAACCATCATTTGGTTTGGACTTAGCATACAGTCTTTATTTCCATCCCTATATAAGATGTAGTCATTGGGTATATAATGAGAAAGACAACATCTTGGTATGAGATCATGTACCAAACATGTAGTCCATGTTAACTTACTATATTGTAAGTAAACTAAATGTTCTTGTATGATTGCCATGTGAAGTTACTATGTTATAAGATATAATTACTCTTTTATTCGTCATTATCTGCATCAATAGTGTTTAACTTCTTCAAACATGTGTTGTATCAGGTTGGGTACAGAGCGATACTGAAAAGAAAATGAGTCACACAATACAATTGTGCTGTTCAATCACGTCAGATACAATTTTCAACATGTCTTTGCAAGTTATCAAAAAATACATTGATATATTAGTCCTTACCATAGAAGTGAGACGTAAGTATATATACAATTTGGATATTTTTAGGTTAGCATCTAGAAATTTTTATCTCACTCGACTTAACCATCCCTTAACATACAATTTCTAGATCTGCTTGTGCATCCCTCTAACAAAGATGTTGTTCATGATGGTGTTTGTGGACATTCCCGTACTGACTCTCAATCTCACCAAGTTTCCATTGTCCGAAAGGCTACAACTGAGACAGCCTATAACATTTCAAAGGTAACTCTTTATAATTTGGTTGACTGCCAAGTCATTGTTTGCTGAGCTTATAGCCCGTATAGCTGGATTGTCTTCTCTTTACATTTTGGGTCATTCCTCATAATTGCATGAATGAGTCAATCTCATTTTTAGATGGACATGGCTTCCATTTTCAAGGATGTCATCGACTACATCGAGCACCTACAGCAGCAAGAGAGGGCCATGATGGCGGATATCTCAGTGAGAGGGCTAGCAACAAGAGCTTTGTGTTCGTGGTTGAAGTAGTGAACTACACATTCAAAAAGTCTCACCTCTCCTGGCCTGCTAATAGGACTTTTCCTACTATACTGGATTGGTTCGTCTACATTCAGACATGCACGAAAGAGAGTTGCAAGAATTATCATATGCAATAACTAAAAATTTGCACAGCTGTGCTCATGGTAAATCCGCTGCATTTTGTTTTTGATGCATAAATTATTAGAGCAACTCAGATTTGAAGGTGGAATGTATTTATTTTCTGTACATCGACTACACTTAGGGCTCGTTTGGTTCTGTTGAGTTGCAGAACACATTTTTCAACTGCACTGTGTTTACCATCTCATTCTGTTTGGTTTCTTGTTGTTTCAACTTGCATAAGGAAAACAAACTCCACAACAGTTCCCCGTCTCTAGATATTTGAAGAAAACAACCACTCCCTAAAAGGGCGTGGTTCATATTCATAAGGCTGCCACTGCACTGCAATACAATACCTACGTGGCTTCCTTCTTCCCAGTGTCACATGATGTGGCGAATAATTGAATAATTTGCGTATTATTCGTGAATTTTTAAGCAGCCGTATGTAACACTCGAATTTCGCAAGAATCCTGAACCTTTGCCGAATAATACAAAAAATTCACGAATTATTTGTCGGGCGTGTATTTTTCACGTTTTGTATGTTTTATGGCGTATAATTTCCGATTTTGATCAAAAAAATGCGGCCGGATTACCGACCCACCTAGGCACGTGTTACTTCTCATGCCTGGATCCTCCACCTTTCCAAAACCCCCACCCCGACCCTAATCCTAAACGCTTTACGCGTTGCGCAGCTCCCTTTCTGTCCCCAACGTTTCGTGCGGCACTGGCGGCTGACGACTCGACTACGGCAACACCTGCCCGGCTGCCCATACAGCTACAGGCTGCAGCAGCGACGCCGACCGCTGCAAGGACACGAGAGAGCAGCGGCAGTCGGCTAGCCTTCTCCTAGCGGCGGGCAGCCTTCTGCAAGCGGTAGCGGCGACAACCAGCCATCCAGAATTATGCGGCTCCCACCAGCCAACGCCCAGTAATCGACGACCACCAACAGCAAGAGCGACAAGGTTCCTCTCTTCAGCCTCTTGTCTCTTCTATTTTCATTTTTCTTTTTGAAATTTTGATCGTTGTCTCCGGGCCCTCCACAACTCCTTCCCCTATTCGTCATTATTGTTTGACAACATAGTTATTTGACTCAAATTTATGGACTTATATATACTGCTACTCCTACTGTATGTATACCTACATATCTCCCTATTGTTACTTTTTTTTAATAAACTTCAACCTTCTATTATGCTATATACGTATGCATTTTAAGCATGTATTAGGCTATAGTGGAAGATGCTAAAGCTAATGCCTAGATCAGAACATCAGATTGTGTATACAAAAAATTAGCATACTAAATTTGTTTCTTCTATAGATATAATAGGCAACTGATTTATGATATTTCTTAAATAGTAATCAGTCCCGACTTTTTCCCGATTATTTCCCGAATAGTTGACCGAACTTTTACCGAAATTTTGTCGATTTTTATCCGAATTTTCCGCATAATTCCCGAATGCCGAATTTTTCAGCCTCGCCGAATGATTGTCGAATCCCGAATTTGTAACTATGCTTCTTCCCAGTTTCTCTACTTTGGCTCTACAATACAGTACACGTGGCTTTCTTCTTCCCAGTTTCTCTACATTGGCTGGAGCTACTTCACACGGCTTACGAACTTCAGATATATTTATGGGGCCTATATCTACAAACTACAACCAACTAGACAGATTCAAACTAACTAATCACGTTCACTTTACAAGGAACCAAACAATTTAGTTGATGTTACAGTTCATCGATTTTGTTTTCATGTTTTAAATTTCTTGGTGTGGGTTGCTTTTACTTACAACCAGACATGCCCTTAGTTTAAATGTATAAAATATTAGAAATACTCGGATTTAACTGTCAAGTAATTTTGTTTTTCTACAATAGTGTAAATTGCCATCCAATTTATCAGACAGTGTGGACGGAGGTAAAAATCTACAACAATTCTTTTATTCACAGTAGCAAAATTTGGTTCCTTTTTCCAAGTGCTTGGAATATCCGTTGCCCATTGCCAACCCCACAAAGAGCTAAATTGGTGTCTATTGCCAAGAGTCCAGTATGGTGTGGCGGAGCCAGTCCACTAGTGAGAGGACCAGTGACCGAACTGACCAGAGGGGAAGAACACGGTCCCCGGATGCCGACCACGCACCACCAATCTGCAAGGAGCAGGAGATAAGGCAATCTACTAGCTATGTCAACAAAGCGATAAGGAGAGCCTTCTCATATATGTGTGGCTGTGCGACCAGATTACAAGCCACATGATGCGCTTGTGGTGGGGGAGGCTATGGTGGGGGCTATTTAATCAGAGTTCGGTGGCAAGCTGCCCTCACCCCTCCAAGAACCAAGGAAGAAGAAAGATCAGAAGCAGGAGGATAACGTAGTATAGCCGCAATGACCTCTTCCCTAATGGCGTCATCAGCGGCCCCCGTCGCCCGCACCACTAGGGCGGCTCAGCCCAACAAGGTGGCCCCCTTCAGTGGCCTTAAGTCCACAACCGCCTTCTCGGTCAGCCGCAAGACACACCAGTAGAATGGAGAAAAGCAAATGATGTTAGATGCCGTGTGATTCTTCTTCACAGATTCTTTATTATATCAATCTGTTTGTTCCAACAACGAAAGAAACTACTAGTTCTTTGGAAAAAAACATGTACACTCATTTTTGTCAAAATTTTGTAATTGATCTATGTAGATAATGTACACGAAAAGGAACATGTTGCCACTTTTTTATTGGTGTCCACGAAGTATCAATGTACAAACAATGAGATCTTATATATAATTTTTTACTTTAAAAGTATTTGGTTGCAATTCATTGTCTTTTGTAATTTCTATCTTTTGTTAGGCAGTACATGTACATATACATACATACATATCTGTACATATATACATGCCTATGACGTATTAGCTTTTTGAGAAAGCCTGTCTTCACTACTAATGAAATAGGTGACATCAATGTGTGTGGTTCTTTCAATATGGGTGATATACTATGATGTCATGTGTTGCCATGTTTTAGAATGTGAAAACTACTAATAGATGACGTTTAATCAAATAGGCTACATTGCACAAAGACCACGCTAAATAGGTGACATACATTTTTTAAGTAATAGGTAATCATGTCACCTTTTCAATAAAAGGTTACATATTTGAATGTCATCTATACCCTATTTTGCAGTAGTGCGCGGACGAAGGGCACTACCGCGAGAGAGCTTCCGGCAGAAGAGGATGATGATGCCGCTGCGACGGAGACGTAGGGCACAATTGCAAGAGCATTCTCGCCGACCGAAGCGGCACTGCAGCAGCCAGATGCACTTGGGGCCTGTGACAGGAGAAAGCTCTGGCCTGCCTGCTTCTTCTGGTTATCCTGGGGACCATTCGGGCAGGCAAGAGGTGGATGGGGTCGCCGGTCTCCATTGTTGAACAGGCCTGCGTCGCGCCGTTCGGATTCGTGCCAGAGTGCAGGGACGACGCGAGTGGCCACGAACTCTCTCGGGATGAGGAAGCGATGTTGTTGTGGGTCTAGATCGCTGACCGTCAGCTCCTTCCTGGCGATTGCATGGACGTCGAAGCCGTTCTTTTTTCTGACGATCCTCTGAACCCGTTGTTCATCGTGCAGTGCCTTATGAACAAGAACAGAAACAAACCTAGATATGATGATCACAGGGCGTGAATGAAATGCTTCTCCGACGTCGGAGAATCTTGAATGTCTCGATAACGGGGTTTTGGATGAGACGTACGGTTGGTTTCCTTGGAACCATATTTATAGGCCAACCGGACAAGAACGCTACATGATCATACTAACGCTGAAACCATGAATTGTAATCCTAGAAGGAAATGGTATTGTTCCATTACGTTTCCACGCGTCTAGCAAAATGTCGGATAATCAAGAAACTTTTGCCGGAATGAGAGTTCCAGTGATACGCAAAATCATAACGGCCATATCTATCCTAAGTTTAAGTCGGACTTGAAATCATATATGTTCATTTCACTACCCAACTAGGACTGCTTCGGAATGTGTAGCCCTTGCGGTAGAAATCGAAGAAGAGAGTCCCAGGCACTGCTTGACTTTCAGGTATATCATTAGGGTCTATGGCGCCTTTGGTACCCATGGGCATGTAAGGTGACGTAAATTACTACGCAGAATTGTAAGCAGGAGCATATCGTTGATGTCTATATGTTCAGTTTTTAGGACACCCGATCATGCATGAATAGGTTGAAGATGAGCCTAACATAGCAAACAACATATAAAAAATATCCGCACACAAAGAATTCAACATTTTTCTTGCAAATGAACACTTGAAGAACATACGTTGACCATCCTCAAGTCCATCCCTCCACAGAATGCACATATATAAATATCAAAATACTTAACTATGTAAATGATCTTGAGTCAGGACTTTATCAGGAAAGATTCTCCAGGAAAGGACCTTGCACCTATTAGAACCCACAGAGTTCCACATATAGTCGACCCAATTAACCGCAACATCCAATATTCTAAAAACATCCAACAGCTCCCTGAGGTTCTTTCTCATTTTACCGTCCAAATTAATAACATCCTTTAAAGCTTCAACCATATCAACCAATGACTGTATAGTATGTAAAGCCCAAGAGGAGAACCAGCCCAAAAGATCGACCTATTGGGTGGAGAGCTCCTTGGACTTTATCTATTGCCCTTTGGTATCCCATACTACCAATATGGGACTATTTCTTTTTTTTACACGCAACAAATCCCCCCACTTAAGGTCCGACGTCTCGGCGGACCACCGGCCCACCGGGCCCCATGACAAAGCCACTTTAGCAGCCCATACTGCCAAAGTGTACCCAATCGGATCATAAATGGGTTAGGCTCTGATACCATTTGTAAAGCCCAAGAGGAGAACCAACCCAAAAGATCGACCTATTGGGTGGAGAGCCCCTTGGACTTTATCTATTGCCCTTTGGTATCCCATACTACCAATATGGGACTATTTCTTTTTTTTTACACGTAACATAGTACCCAGAAACCTACTAACTTTCCTGGATTTGAAAGAAAACCAAGCTCCATTCTGCTAACTATGTTTGAATCTAGTAATCCTAAATTTGTCAGTTTTAATGATGTCTATATTGTCCAGCAGATCATGACAAGAACCGACCACTAGTCACCCAAGGATCCCATCAAAAGATATTCCTACATCCGCTTTGACTTCATGCTGAACTAACCTTCCCATGCATGTTTAAAGTTAGTAAGTCACTAGGTCGTCTCCATAACCAGGAAATATTGTCAATATTTTTAACCTTTAACAATGAATCTAATTTGACATACCTATTGTGCACCCATCTCATCCAAAGATTATGTTCTAAGAGCAATTTGCAAAGATGTTTGCGTCAGACATGCTTAAACAAAATCAATAGTACATTTAATAGTTAAACCCCCTTCCTACTTAGGTAACGGTAACTTCTTCCAGGTTACAATATGGACAGTCATGTTCATTTGACCACCTCCCCGCATAAGAAGCTACTGCAAAGCTGATCAATTTCCTCAGAAAGTCTAACAAGTAGTTGAAAAGAGGACACCGATTAAAGATGGAATGAGAAGAGAGATGATATAATAAGTTCTACCCTTCCAGTAAGAGAGATATGGATGCCTTTCCTTTCTTCTAATATTGACATGATTTTATCAAAAATGAGTGCACAAAGAATTCTAGTCAATTCCCTTTCATCAGGGAAAACCCAAGTGCGTAATACGAAGTTTTCAAATTTTAAATATTGATTTTTAAATTTGTTCATTATAACCAATTTAATTGCATATAATGGCTTTTTTTAGCACTCATATTCATTCAAAACTAGCTCCAAACCCTTAATTTACTTCAAAATTTAGTAATAGCATGTGTGTTACCTTTTGAGAGTAGAATAATATCACTAGAAAAAGGATCATTGGAAATAAAAAAGGTGTTGGAAGCCCATATATGTTCGAGCAAGATTGTTATAGAAGAACTATTGCCAACAACAAATAATTCCTCTGGTTAATCAATAACTTTAGCAATGATCATATGTCCATATGGCTCTTAGGAATCATATCCACTTAATATTGATTTTGTTTTTTCTCGCAGCGATCATCTAGGTGTAGTCTCCTATAGTTTATACATGATAGTCCCATTGTCCTAGAAGAAAAAAAGATTTTATTCAAACTTCCATTAAAGAATTTATTTGAAAATAATTTAATGTTGACACACAATGAAGCAAGGGAAAAAACCAATATGATGAACACAGGCCAAAGAATAGAACAAGATTTACATGTTTTATCCAAAGAGGGCGATTAATGGGAGGTTGTGCTTCACAAAATCAGATTAGGGCTTCAAGATGGATAAGGTGATAGATTGATCCTTTCTTAAATTGTATCTCGTGGTACTTAATTATAGGCCAAAACACCATACTCTCAGATAGAGTAAATCTCCTTACTATATTTATAGATGCACATAGGTCAACAATCCTCTTTTAATAATTCTTTCTGAATTGAGACACTGCCCCCACCTCAAAAGGTATGACCTCTCAATGACTCTTGTTTTATGGTGGGTCAAGATTAAATGAAATCCTGGGAATCAAAGAAGGGTAAGGACTTAGTATTCAATGCATACCTTACAATATTTACATAAATAAATAAGTTGAACTCCATTCTAAAAGTAGTTTAATTTGAAGTGTTTATTAATTTTTTTCCCATACATACTCCTTTGCAAATGTGTTTATGTTTATTGGACAATTTTAAACTTGTACCACCAAACCAAACCACAAAATTAGTGCACAATTGTAAACCTTTTTTATGAATATTGGGGTGCAATCCAAACATTGTCAATATAATGAAAATTATATGCCAATCAATGTAGAAGCTAATTAGAACATAAAGTTAAAGAGTTGTTGAGAGCGTACTTAAAAGATAAGAAATTAACATAAATATCAAAGTATGCTTTTGATCAGTATTTCATCTTTAGTACCTCTAGATGAATACTTATAGTGTTATTATCATTCTACTTTGATTATTAAACTGGGTACCACAAGAATTTGGAGTTTGCTCTGTACGAAGGAATTTTGATTGATACAATTGAATATAAAGTGTTCAATAAGTTTTATTGTTGAATCAAACAAAACATCATAAGTCCTACTATTTTATGATTTCCAATATTTTGTATAGTATTCAATTAATTTAAAAATTCAAGCTTTTTATTGTAAATTCTATTTGCTAATCTCTTATATTCTTATTTTTCACCAAATTGTAAAGATAAAACTAAGATATGTTTTTCTATAATTAATAAGTCACAATCATTTAATTCATAACAATCATGCTATTATTTCATTTGTAAAAATAGAAGTAACGACTCAATTGTCATATTGATTCGTGTAACTCTCCCCCACACGGATTTAGATAAAAAATGTTAGATGATGAAATTTTATCATAACATTTTCCAAATGGGAGGAAGTATACCAACTGCCTATTATATTTTAATTTGCCTTTGCACCGTTATAGGAGAATTTAACGGATGGGGATACAACTCGATTCTCTAGTAGAATTTTGGGAATGATCACAAACCACCACTAGCCTCAGTTGCATGCTTCATGTAATGATTCCAACACTCATAATTCTCAAGAACAAGGACTACATAGTAAAGGAAGTTAGCTCATATTTTTCAAGACCAAATTAATGATTAACAAACATTTCATTCAAAAGATTAGACAAGATGCTTATCACAGATTTAGATCCCAAAGGAGGTACACACTTGGAATGTAAAAGCATGGATATAAACCTACATCTTTGGTAAAAACAAGAAATGAATTTATATCTAAATTTTCATGGTGCTTTAGACTCCATCCTTATTGTTTAGGCACGAATTTCTAGACATGATATAAGACCAAACTAAAATGTCGACAAAAAACCATCAAAATATTTAAATGTTGTTTGTGCTGGTACAACCATAAAGACACATATAACAGTGACTCACGTGGTAATGAAAGATCACTAAACTTTAAAATAATAAGTTTTACATTTTAATTCATTTTGCAACCTATATTTTATAAATCTATTTTGGTGAATCGATATTTCTACCACTAAAATCATATTTGATTGTATCTTTTTTTCCTGGTGATTTTCCACTTGCATACTATTTTTGGTTCATTCACATAATGATCATCCCTTACAATGTTAGAATATATTTCTCCTTGTAGTTCAAAAAGTGGTTCCTTCCAAAACACCATCATGAGATTTTGATATTGGGTTCAAATATCATTCTTGATTTATACGATGCACATAAGTATTTATCATTTTCTTACATAAAGCAACCAATATTTTTTTTGAATAAACATGTTTAGGAAAACTTCAAAATAAAAACACAATTAAAAGTGGACAATAATGCATTACCCACATACCTTGTTCAGGAATTCACATGTTTCCAACCGATATGTTTCGAACAATTGATTTGATAATAGTTCAACAACACTAAGATGTTACTAAATTCTCAAAAAAACCTTCTCCAGGGTTTCTTGAAGGGTAGCATGGTTTAGGTTTTGTATGGACCATATTTAGATGTGTTCTAGGGTTTGTTTTAATGCAACACAAACATTGTATAAAAACCCTAAAGTCATAAAAAATCTTATGTTTCATCACACCATCTTTAAATTAATTTTATTGTTAACATTATAGGAGTTATCATTATTATCAAAGATAAACCTGTTGATCACGATTTGGTATTAACCTTAGATCCATTATGATACACATTAGTATGTTCAATAAAGGGTTTTTAAGAAGTAAATTAATTAATTGAAATTATTAGATTCAAGGTCTAGGAGTGATATTAAGATTTGTTATTATTAAATTTCAAAATTACTAAAGAGGATGATACTCAATATAAAATTGGAAAAAAATGTATTTACATCATAGGAATACTGTTAGTGGATTCAATGGTTTAGTATCATCAATTTTTAAAACTATTATGCAATATTTGGAGGAAAAAATCATTTAGAAAAATTAATATCAAACTATCAAAATGAATATACATCAGTGGGGCAATATATTGAACAATTTGGGAAAAAGGACATACCTTGCTTATCTGATCTGTGTTGATTGGGTGGGATCTGATGACCCATATTTATTTCCTTCAATAATGTCAAGAATGAAAGGGGCAAGTGGATCTGGACTCTTGGGCCTTGGATCAGCTGGGTCCCTTGATCGAGACCATGATAAAAAATATGAGGAGTCTCTCCTCAACAAAACCCCTCCTAATAGTAAAGAAGAAAGGTCACAGTGACAGTACCCTCACTAGTGAGAATGGGAAAGAGGAAGGAGGGTATGATGTATCTTGCTTCTTGGCCATTTGGAGTCACCTTGATCTCATAAACAAAATGGTGGCCTTGGTTGAAGTTCACGGGGCTCAATGAGGAACAAAATAAAAAGAGCTCTACGATGGTGGTGGAGGGTATAGAAGGAAAATGAGGAAGATGAGAAGGGGTGTTCAAGGGTCCATACATGCATTAAAATTTTAGAAATGGAAGGGGTAAATGATGTGGGGACAATGGAGTAGTTTTAAAGGTAAGAGGGGTTGATCTAAGGATAATTGTGGCTGATTTGTGATGCTCCTATATGGATTAATAAGAATGTGTTTCAAAATCCCTCCTCATGATGTCAGTTCAGTTTGAATAAATGAGAATTTTATTTACAAGAGGGAGAGGAAGAGATTGACTGGGTTTCAATAAGGTGAGGAGGTAAGTGGAACAAAAATTGAGATATTTGATGAAGAGGATCTTGCACGCCTTTCTTTCTTATTAGAGAGGTTTAAGGTGATATTTAGGTTTTTCACCCGGGTTCTAAGGGCTTGCCGTCTGCAAGACACATCAAAGGGTCGGGTCTGGTCCCCTATAGTCCTACGACACATTAAATTTCATTAATGCATTGAAAACTTATTAAATTTGATTATGTAATGATTGAAAAATGGTGTTCTTTGTATCAGATGGGACATCCAGATGGTTAGATCTTGATTTTTAATAATGTGATGAATTATTGCACAAGAAATTCACCTAGAAATAATTGCCTAGCTTTTTATCTAAAGGAACGTGCAATAGTTAAGAACTCAAAAGTGTGGATCTTTTGGAAGGAAAAATTTCAAATTTTAACCTAATTAAGAGAAAGAAATTAACAAGAATAGATTCATTGGTGGTTTATTTGGTTGTATGATTCCACTAAGCAAGCAATAAATTAATTTAAGAACTAAATCTAAGATAAATGAATGACACTAGAACAGGGGCAAGGGATTTCACCGCCATTGCATGTAGTCCAGTCTCTCACATTGCATCACTCATACATACAATTTTTTAGATTGGGGTCAAGGATTTGATATCCCTCTTGAGTATGAAATTCAAAAGCATAAATTTTCCCATGGGATCAAGGTCTCGTTACATAAAAATAATTAGTTAGTTGCACCTGTTAAATCCCTTTCATGGTCTTATCCATGGTTCAACAATATCAATTAGTATTCTAATGCTAGATTTGAAGGTCTCATGTCTAGTATTCTAAAAATTGTGCAAGGTAGGTATCTAATGTATAGATCATGCAATCAATCAATGATCAACCCAAAATTCGTATGAGTAGAAATTTATTATTAGAGTAAAACATACGGGAACAAGACAAGTACCCACACTATAATAAATGATCTACTCTCTAAAAATATTCTTGATACAAAAAAGATACAACAGAAGAAGCTCATAGATAAATTAGTGACGTAGAGGAGAAGTTCACTGGCCTCGTCACCACTCTTGAACAATAGATTTTGTCTTAGGACACATCCTCCAGAGGAGTGCATCTTCACACCAAGTTATTGATGTTCAACTCTGGCTCTCCCCAGTGGCAACTGCAAATGTGGATCAGAGAGATAGTCCATGCACCATTTCCCAGAATATCCCTAAAGTGCTTTTATAGCATGTTTCATGATTTCAAGTCAATCTTAAATAATCCAATGGTTGTGGGAAGTTTGTTAAATATTTAAGGAACAAGTGATTCAGGCAACTGGAGATCTAGTCAATTGACTGGAAGTAAATATACTTGTTTTCTAGGTAATTGCAATGCACTTCCAGCCAAATTTGATAGTGCATTATATTGAACATGAAACATGGAAGATAGATCCTTCATATTGAGGGCTATTCTTTCGTGTTAGTCAACCTAGTAAATGAGTAGGTTGGCTTGATCTTTGATGTTGAGATGCTTGGACCCCCAACTAGGTGAATCACAAGTGGGTTGGGTGACTATGGTTTGGGGTTTTCTTTCCAGGATCTCGAGTGTGCATGATAATGTTCCCAGACATTCGACTCATGGAGTGTGTTTCTAAAGACTTGATCTGTATGATTAGTTTTTTACAAAAAATATCAAAAAATATAAACAAGTCTTTTCATTCATACCATTTTCTCTATGTGCATGGTGTTCTTAGAAAATATACATATACATTGAATCCTTGTGAATTTTTTTATCTAATGTAGCCTTCATTTTCTAAAAGAGGGCATATCATGAATCTCTTCTAGTTCTTTTGTTAATCACATGTCCATGAATTCCCAAAGGAAACAAAAAAACACATTGAGCCCACGAAAGGAAATATGGGTCAGTTAAAAGACTTGTACAAAATTGATATTTGGAAAGTAAAAGTATAACCTAAGTACACCGAATTTTTATGAAAAAATGCAAACAATTAGATAATATAAGTAAGTATCAAATGAAAAAAAGGTTTTGAAAGTGGGTAGGTATCAATATCAAATTGTGAGACAAGAAGTTCAAATTTCAAATAGATTGAACATGTCATTCTTCATTTTATCGGGGAAGCCATGTGTTCTCTCCTATAGAGAACGATAACACCAACTAGGATTCCCAGTATGCTGAGGACCCTATGTCCTTTAACCTTACAAAGAGGTGTGGAAGTGTAATTCCACTAAACTAATGGACATTAGCCTGTCATTTTTTGTTGTTTAAATAATGTGATACTATTTTAAAAATAATTGGTGGTGGCTATTCAAAGAGGAAGGATAAAGCTTTAAAACAATTACGACAACCAACTACTATGTATTCTTTCAAGAGAGAAGTAAGCTTTCAAAAGTTTGTTCCTTGAAAAAAATTGTATCAAATCCAGACATTGTAGGTATAAAGGTTCAAGATTCAATCAGGAGAGTGACCTACAAGTGTAGAATGATAATCAAAGAATGACTTTGATTGAATTGGAATGATTAACCTTAGTTCTATATTTAGAGTAAGTCTTCAATTTAAGGGAAGAATGTCATATAGGAGTATGAGGATTCAATTGAGATGTGATAATTATCTTAATCCTTACTTTTGTAATTAAAAGTATATTTAATCTTATGGACCCTTGGAAGACCTACATATGGGCCTTAGGCCCTATAAACATAATACAATCCTAATTGGGATGATTAGGGTTTACATTAGGATACATGCGATTCACGTATGGGAAATGGGTATTTTGTAGCCATTACAAATACTCAAGAAAATTTTGTATGATTTATATTCATAATATGGAATTATGGTAGAAATACATAAGATTCTAGGATAATATGTGGTCTAGGAAATTAATTAAAGAATGAATTGCTTATTTTTTTAGAATTAAATTTTTGGATGGCTGATGGATGAGTTATGTATCCTTTTCTTACTAGAAGATACTGAGAAGTGTGAGGGTATATGGCCCAGAGAAATATAAACAAAATAAGAGTCTTATATAGAAGAACTGAATAAAGGAAAAAAATATAAGAGGTGGGGTCCCTCTAGACCCGATTTACTAGACCTGGGTGGATTTGTGAGTGGGGAGGTTATCTCCCCCACCCAAAAACTAGGTTTCACCATGGAAATGGGAGTCAAAACTCGTACAATCACTGCTTTCCCTCTCCTTCTCTATTTCTAGACCTATGAATACCCAATGACTTCTCTAGATTAACTACCTACACCCAATCGAGTCCTATACATGATCAAGAGATTTTGAAATTATTGTAAGAATTCATTGGATAATAGTATTATCACAATAACATCTTGAAGATGATGTGAACACCTAAAACCCACCCAAAGAGCCTATAAAAGGACCATGATGAATCCTCCATGAGGAGTAGAACATGTGATCACCCTCAATTATACTTATAAACCCATTAACCCCATCCACCAAGCTTCCCCATTGATCTCGGGAACCTTCACTACTCCAGGGAATCATGAGGCCTCTCGCCAAATTTGTTGCCTAGGGAGAGTCTCACAAAGTTGGTTAGGAGACTCCTATGGCTAGCGCTGCTTGAGGAAGCTCAGGGTAGATAACTTTGACCTAACATCACCACTTTGATGCATCTCATCAAAGTAGGGGTTTCAGACCACACCAGACTCTAGAAAGACATGAAGGGGCTTAAGAGGCATAAGATGAACATCCTGATACATGTAGTAATGCCAATTACTTTTCTATCTTCCCCTTCCTTGAACATTGGTGCTCTACAATAGGAACATGGTTCCCTGGTCATTGACCCACATGTCTAGGCTGTGGTAACCCGCAACTAGTGGCTTTCTGGGTTCATAAGGACCTTGTGGAGATCACTAGGTATTCATCCAGGTTCCTTACAGATAGGAAAGGGAAACCAATCAATGGTTTGACCCTGCCATGGCCAAAGCAAGCTGCTTAATTGTGGAAGAATATTCCCAGGAGAAGTTGGACTGATATGCCCAAAAACAATGTGACAATTCATTAAATACACATGGGCAATCATTTCCTTTTGCATATAATCAAAGTGTTAGCCGTGCTGAGACATGCCAGTAGTTTCTGATTGATGTGGATGCCCCTAATTGGCCAGTATAGTATTAATTTGTAGTTAATTATAGTTAACTAATTGTAAATCATAATATAACGATGTTATATACTAAGTGATTAGGAAATACATAGAATATAAATTAAAAGGGTTCAAGGCATATTTGATACTACTTCTGAAAGTATGGTAATGCATGGTTATAAGTTAAATTAATTCATACATTCCTAAATTTTCTTAATTGAATTCTAGACATGATGCATGTGTTCACTTTGAGTTATAGTTGATATTTTTGAATAATGATGAGAGTTTACATCTGATCTAAGATATAGGGATTCCCTTGTTGTTCTTAATCATGTTCTAATTCCAAAGTGCATGTAATGCAAGAGTATAAGGACAACAATATGAGTAAACTCTAGAATTCCTAGATATGATGTTAGGGATGCATGCTCATGTGATATAACCTGAATATGTTGGATTTGGATGGGAATCCAAGTCCTTAATACAATTTGGATAACAATGATCATGATTAAGGTTTTGAGTCTATAATATTATTATTGTTGTTTAGATCCTAATATACTCTGTCATTATGATCTTGATCTTCACAATCAAATATAGTTTCTACTGATTACATAAAATGCTCAACTTGATAATTAGGGATTCATATGATGTCAAGTTAGGGTTTGGAACTATTATGACACATGATAAGGTAATATTAGGGTTTCGAGTGTAACCCTAATATACAACACTAAGATAACCCTATATTCTAATGTAGAATTAGGTCTAACTAGAATGACTTGAATGTATGTTGACACTTAAAGGTTTACATGCACGTAGAGTGAATGTTGGTTGATTGCTTGGATGTATCTTTGCTTGTTTGGAATCTACATATTCTTGAAGAAAAGCTGCATGGTTCTTCAATAAGGTATGTGCTAATTTATGATTAATCACAATATCAAAGTCTGATGTTTGTCAGATGATTTCCAATATAATCATTTGATAATTAGACAATTTGATATTTATTTAGTTCAGTTCATTATAAAGCCACTATGAGTATCACATAAAGTAAATTAGAATATTTTGAACCCTAGTTTATACCCATCGAGGGTTGAGAAGTCAAGTGATGAACAATGATTATATCCAAGAGGGCATACCAATTTTGGGTTAGAATATTAAATGATAATAAAAGTTTTATATGTGCAAATATTTGGTTGCAAATGTAATATGTTGCAATAATACTTTAACACATTTTGGTTGCACCACACACAAAATATAAAAATATGTCGAACACATTTTTTTTGTCAGTGTTTTAGGTAATTGTTGCCCATGATACAAGGACATGATGATAAAGTTGAAAACTATTTAAAATATTAAAGCTATGTCAAGGAGGATTAGAAAGAGGTAATACTTCTTCTCATGTATATAGTTTCCTTGAAAATTCTTTAACTTCTTATAGGAGTCTCCTTATAAATTCTATGAACAAATCTTTGTTCAAATTAATGGAATTATTGACTATTGTTTATTATTTGTTAAATTTGATCTTGGAAAATTTTGGTATCAATGTTTATATCCTAGCTCTCTTGATTTAGGGATGCTAAGAATTGGGGATCGTTTCATTTTCTATCAGAGCCCAAAATTTTAAAATAATATTTAATGGTTGATAATTCCAAATAATACACAGAAATATCTAGAAAATTATTAGGGCATAAACTAAGGGTAATTGTGTCTAGAAAGGATCATGACTTTGAGGGCTGACAATATTTTCCTCCATACCATTAATTTACTATACAAGGACTCGTTTATCCAATATGATACCGGTCTAGCTAGAACGTAGGGTTTTTCTAAAATAATGTTTCTTCTATGTATCTCATCTCTAATTTCGTTCACCTTTCATCTCCCTTCTTAATAAACCCTAAAATGCACTTTCCTCCTCATCTCAAGTGAGGTGTTCATCCTCCTCAAATTAGTTAAAGAATGATATACTTAGGGAAAATGATGTATGCATTTTTCCTTAAAAGGGTAAACCCTAGATGGAGCTAGGTTGGTTTAAGAAAATCCTAAACAGTTCAATGGATAAAAAACCATAATATGTACATTTTCATCCCTAAACCTGACTCAAAAGCCTAGTCCTGTGTAATGGGAATAGTGTGGGTGAAATAATATCTCCACATAGGTAGACCCTACATGGGACTAAGGAAAATAGAAAACACAAATAAATTGCACAACCCAACTTAATTACCTAGATTTTGTATCCTTTGTCTCACGTACATGTGTGATACCAGAATCTATGCATTTATGTAAATTGTACGCAAATGGATATGCACATGAGACATTGATTAAATGATGAAATATATGATACACCAAACTCTCTTCTAAGGAGGGTTGTTAAGATTATATAGGGGTCACTATGACTAGGGAAAATCCTCATGGAGGAGATTTTCCAAAGCCCATGGGGTTATGACATGGAGCTCAAAATCCTAAAGTCCTTAACGAGGAATAAAAGACAACTTCATCTACAATTCCTCTAAAGATGAGAAGGAAAAAATAGGGTTGAATTTAAATATAGGAATACACATAGATGTAGAGGAAGGACAAAATACTAACCTTCTAGGTGTAATATAACATAAGGCATAATAAAACTAAGGATAATATGTGTAGGTCCATCACATAATAGGATGTGAGACATTTGAAAATATGATGTTAGAGACATACCTTAAGAGTAAGGTATAGGAATGTATCTAAGCCTTATGGTTCCCCCCTATGTCATGGGTCCTAGATCAAGATGACATTTAGAAACCCTAACTCTAAAATAATGTAAGGATAAATATAATGATAGTATAGAGTTCTAATGTCTCAGTTATCCCACTACATGGAAGTGGCCCAAAATAGATCTATGCAGGGAATATGCTCAAGTTAGGCACAAAATTTCCCTATGTAGGTAAGAAGCTCAAGTTAGGCTCAAATTATCCCTAGGCAGGGAAGAGACTTACTTTAACCCTATATAGTAGACATCTAAGCCATATGTTATCCCTATAGAAGGAAGGGTTGAGCCTCACATTAGCCTATGTAGAGAAGAGCTCATGAAAAGCCACATTCTATGTGTATAAGGCCCAAGGGGTAAAATGGAATAACTAGGGCAATAATGCATGAAATGGAGTTGTGGCATATGAGTAAAAAATGGGTAGGGTGGATCCCAAAGTCAAACCTTGGGTCAAATGGGGATGCTTAAAGGTATATAGGACTTGAGGGGTCAGGAATTGATATTTCCCTAAGTACATAAGGTCCTTGGGGTCAGGCGAAATCCATTCATGTGCACACAAGGCCCATGGGGTTTGAAGATTGTCCACCTCCATAAGTATATGAGGCCCAAGGTGTCAATGTGAAAGGCACTCCATGAGTGCTTAAGATCCTTAGGGTCAAGTAGATATCACTCCAAAGGTACATATACCCCTATAAACCTCAAGAGAATGACTAAGGTTGATGAAACATGAGATGTAGATCTAAAGAATAGAATAAATGATTCAATTATGGTTAAATCTTGAAGGGAGTTGTGCATAGCTCAAGGGTTGAGAAAAACACTTCTGTTTAAGTGCCTGAAATTTAACTAAATTCATGTATTTAAATTGTGTGGGTTGTAGTCACTGTTGATGATGATTCAACCTAGAATTCGAATTATAAGATGATGTTGGGTGCATCATCTCTACACATGGAATATGATGAACGTTGTATTCGAACTACAACCAAAGGTTTATTTCATCTTATTATGTGTGTTAGAGATTTGGAAGGCACATGTGATACATAACATTCACATGTCAAGATGAATACACTCAAGATCAAAATAAGGGCATATGTAGGGTACAAATGTTCTACCTCACTCTTACAAAAATATAGATGAGTAATCATTAGTAGTATTTAAACCTAGGTGAGGATACAACCACTAAAGGGAAATGAAACAACCAAGTGATAATATCATGAAATGAATGAGGATGTGGAAATACCCGTGGATTGAATTTGAGTTCCAACCTCAATAATATGAGGAATACCATATCAATAAAAGTTACTAAATATAAACTAGATAAAAAGTATCCAACAATGGCTAATAAACCAAATGTTTGAGGCTAATGTGAGTTATCATTCAACTTAACCCTATTGTGTTGAATTTGAGGAATGAAATCCCTTTAAGGAGGGGTGTGTGTAAGATTCTTAAAAAATTGGATTCAATTGTTATGAATTTCAATGATAATATAGTAAGATTTAAGTTATAACAATCAAAGTAATGACATGACTTTGATTGAATTGGAATGAGTAATATATATTTAATACTTATACTAAGTATTTCACTTAAGGAAAATATATCATAGAGGAATATGAGGCTTCAATTGAGATGTTATTGTATCTGAAGCCTTAATTTTGTAGATAAAATAATATTCAATCTTATGGACCCTTGCAAGACCCAGGTATGGGCCTTGGGGCCTAAAAACCTGATGTAACCCACTTGGGACAATTAGGGTTAACATTTGGGTCCTTGACATTCAAGTATGGGAAATGGGTATTTAGTAGTTATTATAAATATTAAAGATAATTTTGTATGATTTATAATCATAATATGGGATTATGGTAGAAAATACAGGAGATTCCATTATAATATATGGTCTAGAAATTAATTTATGAATGAAATGCTTATGTCTTACAATCCAAATTTTGGGTAATAAATGGACGAGTTAAGAATTTATCCTTTGTCCATTGGTAGATAATGAGAAGTGGCAGAGTATCCTAAAATTTGGGATTTGTTGAATATGTGACATGTCCTTGAGAAATATAAATTAAAACAAGATTCTTATATAAAATAATTGAATAAAGTAAAAATATATAAGAGGTGGGCTTCCTCTAGATCTAATTTACCAGGCCTGGGTGGATCTTTAGTGGGGAGGTTATATTTCCCACATGAAAACCAGGCTTCACCATGGAAATTAGAGTTCAAACTCTATAGAACCCCACTCTCTCTCATTATGTATCCCTAGACCTTTAAATACCCAATCTCCGAATTAACTACCCTCACACAATTGAGTCTAATTTGCAATTATCAGAAGTCAATAATGACATTATTTCCATGACATCTTGAAGAAGACTTATAGACCTAAAAACCACTCGCAGAGCTTATGAAAGGGCCAAGATGAATCTACCTGGAGAAGGTCAACACATGATTGCCCTCAATTATCCTAATATACCCATTTACCCCATCCACCAGGCTTCACCATTGATGTTAGAAACCTTCACTGCTCAAGGGATTCATGATGCCTCTCATCGAAGTCATTGGGTTGGAAGCATATCATGACATTTATGATGAGACTTTGATGTCCACAAGGCCTTGAGGAAGCTCAAGGGGAGCTAACCATGAGCTAATTGCACCATAGTGAAGCAACTCCTCAAAGTAGGGCTTGGGGACCACACCAGATTCTGGTAAGACATGAGGGGGGTTTAGAGGCATATGATGGTCACCCTGATACATCTAGTGATGCTAGGTACTTTTCTTTGTTCCCCTTCCTTGAGTGTTGGCACTCTACATTAGGAACATGGTTCCCTAGTCATGGACCCAGAGGTCTGGGCCACCGTAAACAAAAACTAGGGCTTTCTGGGTTCATAAGGACCTTGCAGAGAGCACTAGGTTTTCACCAAGATTTGTTGTAGTGAGGAAAGGGAAGTCAACCAATGGGTTGACCCTCTATGTTTAAATCAAGCTTCTTCATTGGGGATGAACTTTCCTAGGATAGTTGGACTAATATGCCCACAAAGTGCATCCCATTTCATTTACTGCACATGGGCAATGAAGTTCTTTTTATTAACCAAATTGTCAATCATGCTGAGACAAGTCATTAGTTTCTTATCGATGTGGCCACTCCTGATTGGCCATTATAGTATTAATTTGGTCATAAATATAGTTAATTAACGGTTAATTTTGTTTAATGTTATAAAACTAACCGATCAAAAAAATGTGTAGAATCTATATAAAATGGTTTTATGACATAGATTTGACCTATTTCCAAGAATGGTAATGAATTGTTATAATTTAATTAATGCATACAAATATAGATCTGCTTAATTGAATTATAGACATGATATATGTGTTCACCTTGAGATGTGATAAGATATTGTTGAATAATGATGAGAGGATACATTTGATCTACATTATATTGATTTCCTTATTTCTAATTCTAAAGTTTGGTTAGTGCCTAATTATAAGGAGATGAACCTGAGCAAACTCTAGAATTCATAACTATGATGTTAGACATACTTTCTCATGTGATACAACCTAAATATGTTGGATATAAATGGGAATCCAAGTCCTTAATACAATTTGGACAATAGTGATCACGATTAAGGTTTTGAGTCACTAATATGACAATTATGGTATAAAACCAATGTACTTTTTCATTATGATCTTGAGATCCATAATCAAATATAGTTTTTACTAATTACATTGAATGCCAACTTGATAATTATGGTTTCATTTGATGTCAAGTTAGAATTTGTAACCCTTATGACACATGATAAGGTAATATTGGTCTTGAGCCTAACCCTGATGTACAACACTAAGATAACCCTAGATTCTAGCTAAGCCTTGCTAGGTCTAATTAGAATGACTTGAATGCATAGTGAGACTTTAGGGTTTACATACATGTAGAGTGAAAGTTGGTTTATTACCTTGAATCTATTTTTCTTGTTTGGAATCTACATATACTTGAAGTATAAATGCATGGTTCGTTAAGAAGGTACCTAGTTATTTATAAGCAACCATATCATTGAATTCTAAAGTTTGGTATATATTTTCTGAAGTGTTATTTGATGAATAAACTATTTGTTCAGTTCATAATAACGACACTATGAGTATCACATAAAGTAAATTTGAATATTCTGAACCCTAGG
Organism: Alisma plantago-aquatica; assembly: GCA_963693085.1. Lineage (NCBI taxonomy): Eukaryota > Viridiplantae > Streptophyta > Magnoliopsida > Alismatales > Alismataceae > Alisma > Alisma plantago-aquatica. Next base: position 504,717,043 of record OY856415.1, read on the forward strand.
TTACACCCATCAAGGGGTACAACATATAAATCCAATGATGGACATTGATTACACCCAGGGGGCATACCAAACATGGGTTCAAATATGCAATGAAAATACAAGGTTCATATGTGCAAATAAATGGTTGTGAACCTTATATGTTGTTATAATGCTTCTGCACATTTTGGTTGCTCCACATATGAATTATAGAAATATGATGATTGTGTTTTGTTTGTTTATGTTTTAGGTATTTGATACACATGATACAAAAACACGAAGTTAATGTTGAAAGCCATTCAATATATTAAAGCTATGTCAAGGAGGATTAGATAGATATAACACTTCTTCTCATGTATTTACATTCCTTGAAAATTCATAAAACTGATTAGAGGAGTCTCCTTATACATTTTGCAAACAATTTTTTTTTTAAATTAATGAATATTATTCAGTATTGTTTATTATTGTTAAATATAACCCTGGGTATTGTTTATTATTTGTTAAGTTCAATCCTGGAAAATTTTGGTATTAATCCTTATATTCTTGGTCTCTCTTAACAGGGGGATGCTATTAATTGGAGGTTATTACAAAATGGGAGGTGGAACCACACATTGCTAATGGACCAAGAGTTGCTACTACAATCATAGGAACCTACTATTTATCAAGTGGGCTTGTAATAGAGTTAGAGAATTGCTATTATGTTCCTACCATAAATAGAAACATCATCTTTGTATCTTATATAGACAAGAACGGTTCTAATCAAATTTTCATTTCTAAATATGAGATATTTTTATGGAAGTTCCCTGTGACTGATGGTATTTATTTATTAGATCTTAATTCACATGTATATAACATAAATACCAAGATATTAAAACTCAATGACTGAAACAAAACTTATGTATGGCACTCCCATATAGGGAACATACATGTGAAGCACATTTTTAGACTCCATAGAGATGGTTATATGGACACTTTTAATTTTGAATCAATAGAGACATGTGACTCTTGTTTATTAGGCAAAATGGAAAAAGCACCTTTTTCTACAAATAGTGAGACAAACATGACTTACTAGGACTCATACATAATGGTGTGTGTGGACCATTTAGCATACGTGTTAGAGGTGGATGTCAATACTTCATCACATTCATTGATGACTTTAGTAGATTTGGATATATGTATCTTATGAAACACAAATCAGACACACTTGAAAAGTTGAAGAAATTAATAAATGAAGTATAAAACCAACTTGGTAAGAGTACTTCTCTTTGTGTACACCCGACATACATTACTAGCTTCCTAATGTTTCTTCATTTGTGCATTAACCTCGATCTCCTCTTTTAAGTATTTACTATAGTCCTCTAATAGCCATTTTGGGCATGTTGTGAATAGTTCCTCATTCTCTCCTCTTTTGATAACTCCCTTTGCTAGCTTGTTTGCTAGTTCATTATGCTCTCTTGGTCTGAATATCACTTCTGTAAGGCCCTTGAACTTTCTTAATGAGTTGAATGAGCTTAATTACCATAATTGAATGCTTAAGACCATAATATAACCTTTTTATATGTTTTTAAATCATAATACAAGATGCAGTTTCAAATTTGGTCCAATTTGGACACCGTTTGAGCAAGTTATGAAATTTTCTGTACATTTTGGACTTTTCAACAATTTACCCAATTGAGGGGTTTTCTTTGAAATTTGTCACATAAATTATGTTCCTTAGATTTTATATTATCATTATTGATATTTTGAGCCATGGGTATCCTAGTTGAGCCATGGTTTGAAGGTGTTTTCATCAAGGGTATTTTAGGGTTTACCCTTTCACGGATGAGTTACTTTTAGTAGCCATCAACTAATGAATTATGTGATTGGCTGGGAATTTTGACAAAGGAAATCTAAGAAGGTTCATAGGGGCTGTGGGGGAGCTTCTTGTGTGTGTGCTTGTATATTCTCAATAGTTTAAGTCCATAAACACATGGGGAAGCTACTTTTACACCTCATGCTTGCTTCTATCCTTATCCATGGGCTATACTTGCCTCTTCCTTGCCCAAATACGAAACTATGCTGGCTTTCTCTTTCCTCTAAACTGATGAAACGAGTTCACTCTATTTTTATGCAGAACCAACTTCTCTAAGGTAGAAGACAACCCCTTTTTGGAGAAGAAGGTCTCCTAGTGCTCCATCTAGCCCTACCTAGGGTTTCCATGGTCATCTTCTAGGGAATTTGACCAAGGCAAGTTGTTTTCTTTCTTGCTTCTTCGTTTTTCTTGCTCTTCGCCTTCCTTAGACCTTCCTCCAGGTCGGAACCTTTCTGTTTCATGGTAGAATTTTCTCTAAAGCCCTAAAACCCTACCTTTCTTGCTCCTTATGTTTAGGGTTTTCTCATTTGATGAAGAAAGGTGCTAGATGGACAAATTCATAGCTTATTCTTGGATTTTCTACCCTACCTGCTCGAGATTTCTTCTGTGTGGGGTTTCATATTCTTATTAGAGGAAAGTTTTATAACTTGCTCCACGTTTATTGCTTACCATAAGCTTTCTAGATCATGTTCTTGCCTGAAAATGATGATCCATGCACTAAAAAGCTATGCTTGACTAGGATTTCGATTTTTATAATGTTTCCTGTTCTGATTCAAGTTATATATGAACATGTGATCATGTGTACATTATTCCTAAGGTATTATATGACTTGTATCAGGTTGTTTTGACAACCTATGGTGCTAAGAACCTATCAAATAATGGTCAAATTTTAGGGTTTAAAGCTGATTTCTTCTATAAACCATGACCCGATGATTGTACCATTGCAACAACCCTATGGTGTTGTCTTCATAACAACTCATGGTCGTGATCAAGAGTGTCAAATGATGGTAAAAACATATGGTCACCCCATTAGGTCAGGTTTTGGATCAATTAGAAGTATAATGATGAACCATTAAGTATCCTACTGATGTTTTCAATCAATGATGACATCAGCTTAATATTTGATGCTGATTAATGAATATAGTGTTTATATAACAACCTATAGTGATTTAATGATCACTAATGATGGTGGATTAGGTCTATACAATCTATGGTGAGTTAATCATATAGTTTTAGCATCAATTAAGCCTCAGACCAATGGTTTCTGGGGTCACTTGATGCAATGGTCAAACCTATACAGTAATTGATGGTTTTAATATATGAACATGACCCAATGGTAAAGATCTAATGTTTATTCCTCCAATAAAGTGTAATGATGGATAATGTAATATGTTGGTACTAATAATGGTATTTATATGGTTTCCTTTATATGATCAACTTAAGGAGCTTACTTGTTGACACTGGATGGCTTGTTTTAACTGAACAATTGATTGTGGGTTTTACCCTACTCTCAATGGAACTTTTTGTGTTGTTAATCAAGAGATGTCTAGGGTTAGATGGTGACTCTTTCTAGAGAACAAATCAAGGGCTTCATAGGTGGTCTATCTAAGGTGTTTACTTATGTAAACAACCAAAGGTCTTACCTTTTAAACATCCAATGGTTCTGGGTGACATTGTGGTATGGTGATACAGGTTAAATGATGATGGAACAAATGGATGGTTACCCTTAATAAGGTAGTCTTACCTATTCACTCATATGAATAGAAGGGATGATAACCATATTGGGTTGATATGTAACCCTAATGAGGTATAGCGTGTTATACCTAGCTTTAATATAACTAAATGATGGTAATTGGGTATGAATAATCCTTGAATGACTAATGCAATCATGAAGTACTCTGTTACTGTTGTTGAAACCCTAGTATGCTATAACCCAATCATTATAACTTGATTTATGTGTGGGTTCATACTTGAGAATGGTATGGAATGTGATGGTGATGCTTCACCTTATGCATCCATGATCCAATGGGGATGTTGTGAGTTAGGGTTTGGATATGAGTGCTATTTAGTAACATTGATATAATTTATCATGTTGAACCTAACTCTAATGCAATTAGATAAAGATGAGTATTCATGTTTAACATTCTTATATGATGGAATGATGGTGGAATAACCTCCTTAACATGATCATAACCTTGGTATGTGAATTGGTGGTTATCATAGACACATGGTTAATACTTTCTTATGATAAACATGTGTATTATGAATATGATGAGAATTAATCATATCTAGATTAATTACATGTTAATGTAATAAAGGAATGTTCTTAATGTTAATATAACCCTGCTATGATTGTTTATGAATATAACCTAGTTCATTAATGCAATATTGTGCTGATCTGGTGTATTATATATAAGTGATGTTGTTGAGCCTTGTTATAAGGCATGCAAAGATAATGATAATATTGTAGGGAATAGTATGATGGTATTAATGACCTTTGGTCATGGGTGAGCCCTGAATGAGGTGTAATCCTCTTATGTTGATAAGGGTTGATACCCTGTGATATTGTGAAAAAGATTATTATCTTGTGATAGTATGATGACTAGTGTGGTCTCATGAATGGAAAGTGAATAGTACCATGTGATGATGAGATGAGAAATTATGTTCCACAAGTTTTATATCTTTTCAAAGTTGTGATATTTATATTCTTGCTAGAAGTGAATTAGGATTTGTATGTCTACTTGTTTGATGAAACCTTAATTCACCCAATTGGCATAACTAATCAAGTGAAACTCTAATCATGTAGCGTCCTGTGCCATAGATCCATCTGAGTGTCAAAATTTTCTAAATGGTGAAATGAGTATTCCTAAGGGAAACTCAGAGTACATATTGTTGAGTATGTGGCGGTGGCAATTTGAGGATATATCCTTGTCATCCACAATGCATATTGTGGAGGTTGGCTATGGTCATGCCTCATACATCTGATGTGATTGAGAATGGTTGCGGCCATGTCTCGATGATTATATATGTGATGATATTGGAGGACAACTGTGGTTGTACCTCAGATGGTAGGGTATGCGTACCCACCTCCTTTCACTAGTGCCATGACCTATACCAAGGACGGACTAGGCTGTTAGCAGCTTGACCTTATGTGTCGCTATACAGACCCGTACTGACTGGGGGCGGAGAAAATCTTAGGAGTCGGACTCTTCCTAGATCTTGTATGGAACTGATTTTGACTAAGCAGTGGTCAGTTGGATTTTGAGTGGTATCCTCAATTTCCTCAGGGTATAATAAAAGATGTAAGATAGTCGTGTGGCATATTTGTTTAGGGTTATACACAACATTTCACATTGGATGATAACCCTTGTTTGTTATCTTTACATAAAGATGATGCTTAGTACAATTAAGAGATAGTAGATATACTTATGTTGTGGATATGCTTAAGATTGTAGATGCATACATACAATTTCCATGCTTATGTTGATAACTATACTGCTACAACTGATTATAATCGTGATGCTAGCTATCTCATATTGTTAGTTATGTTTAGCATGCTAGCCATGCCTTTGTAACTAGAGATGCATATACTGCTAATTATGCTTATCCATGTAGTTGTGCTTATGTTGTTAGCTCTTCTTATGATGTTGATATGTTCAACCAATTAGACATGCTCATGTTGTTAGATATGCTATGTTACTAGACTTGCTCATGATGCTAGAACTGCATATGCCATTGAATTGCTTATATTGTCAACAAGATAAAGGATGATAGTCTGGCTAATGATGATAGTTATTATCTAATCCTTTATGTATTTTGTTAATCATCAATATTTATGATCTTATTTGTGATCTCTGATTAAACTTCTTAACTATTTAATGCTTTAAAATGTTGTAATCAATAAACATTGTTGGAGGTTATATCTCTTGCTGGGACATGGGTCTCACCCTTGTGCTTCGCCACATTTTTTTAGGTAATCAAAAGTGACAAAAATAAACATATGGCAGCAAAGAGGAGCTATAGTAATGAATCTTTGATAAAGTTGATTATATGTCTAGTGTGTCCTAGTGTCATCCTTGTACTCTCAGGTCCGGGTGAGAAAAAGTTTGTATATGGTGTTTCAAACGAATCTGACTTTTGTTAGAATATTAATACTTGTTTGTGTGGCATATATGAGTATTGTTCTTCTGTGTATATATGTGGTGGCTAAGATGATAGAATAATTTGTATCAAATTCTTGGCATAATATATATATAAGAAAGATGTTGGGGTCTTATGAAAATGTTTCTAAGCCGGTGTTGATGTTGAAATCGGTTTTAATCTACCCATATTTTTGGGAATGTGATTAATTAGTGATTGATTGTGTTTTATGTTTTGAGTAATCTCATTTAGTGTAACAGGTTCTCACAGGTTGGTATCAGAGCTTTAGGTTCACTGAGTTTACAGGGATACTAGGACTTAAGACTAGGATGATGTCTAGGTTAAGAATATGACACAAAAATATGGTGCATACTGCCTAATCTCAGTATTTGGGTGCCCTGGCGAGGTATTCAATTATTGAAGAAAGGTAAGTATGGAACTCTTAGATTGTTATCTTTCTGGTTACTCTGATCAAGTAGTCATTTTGAGACAATCTAAAGAGCATAACGAATAACAAATCATGGTGTGAATATCTCAATCTTATCTTAAAGAAGATGGGAATTGCATCATAATCTATCAAAACTCGAATGTTTGGTAACTATAAGAGAAAGATACAACATCATGAAATCTAAATCTGAATACAAATAAGGAAAAAAGGAGTTCTTGAAGATGTGATTCAAGAAGAAAATAAAGTAAAAGACAGATAAGTCTATGCTTATAAAGTGATTCAAGGTATGAAATCCACATAAGATGGAGAGAACTCCAATGATAAGTATATAATGAGAAGATAAATGAGAACAATGACAAAGGAATAAGGTGGAACCTGAGTTAATCTCAGACCAACCTATGTGTGTAAGAAAGTGTTAATGTAAAATAAGCATGGCTTTTGAAAGAAATTAAGACAGATGAACCATGTTTAATGAATAGAATGTGGAATATGATGATTTAACTATTGATAAGTGGTTGAAAAACATAATAAAATAAGAGAACATACCCAAGTGGGATAAATAGTCAAAAAGGAAGGAGTAATGAGATACGTTAATCATGATGATTCCTATGCTAATGGCAAGGAACCCGAAATGAAAAAGGTAAAATGATACATAAGAAGTTGTAACCTGCATAATGAAAATAGAATTGGTTATCTTTTTGCTAGTGACCGTTGAATGATGTTGCTATGATGTGGAAAGTGTGTTTCCCTTTGTGTCTTTCCTTTTTAGGGAACAACTTTCAAGTGGATCATTGCCACTTGGTATGTGTGGATTCATTGTAAACATGAGGGTGGATAGCTTATTATAGCATAAGGTTGTTTGGACTATGGTTCCAAGATTATAAAGTTTGTGATGATTTTACTTTTGAGACTTCCAATAATTAGGAAGACTCCTCTTATATGTCTTGATATTTGTCATGTTGGTAAAAGTAGATGATATAAGGATGTAAGTTGCTTATAGCACATGAGGTGGATACCAAGTTAATGAATCATAGTATCCAAGATATGTATTAATAATATGAGAAATATGTGAAGGTTGGAGATGTTTATTAAATGAACATTCCAAGCATTCCTCTTCCATAGAGAGAGAGAGGGAGAGAGAGTTGATGACGACCCTCTAAATGTTGTTTGGAAGGAAAAACAAAAGTGATTCTATAATGTTGTATATGGTTCAGTGATAGCTAGGAAAGACCACTATCAAAGATAGATGGTTTGTTGGATAATAGATATGTGATATTGTGTTCCTTTAAGATAAACCTACGATCAAATATCAATGCATAAAAGTAAGATTGGATGACATAATTCACATGACCATGATGAGTTTAGAGTTATGTCCTTTAGACTAACTAATGTACCAATAAAATTTATGAATAGGAGGAACAGAGTGTTCAAGTAATGTCTTACAAGTTGTTGCAAGCTTTGAATGATGCCATGTCAAAGTATTTCAAATATGGTCACAAATATGATCAATATTTCTTCAAAAACCTTAGGGTTGCCGAAGCAACAATAGCTATGAGAACAAGTTGAACAAGAGTGAGATGGGGTTGATTAAATTTCTTTATGGGATCATGATATGTCTTCTAAGTAGGTTGTGTAAATCCTAGTAAGGTGAAGATAGTGTTGTTGTTTCAGCCCTAACAAGGTTGACTAGGAATGATGTTTCCTTGTATGGAATGACAGCTGCCAGCATCAACATTTCTTTTGATGCTGAAAAAAAAAGAACTGACAAGAGTTCTAGTGTCAGTATATAAAAAAAGGATGGATACATTGCCTTTTTTATGCTTCAAGGAATGGTGTGGGATACATGCCATGATTGGTAAAAAGCTAGCAAGTATGACTTTTGAGTAATGTGTTGATACAATAGATATAATTTTATGTTCCTTAGATTTATATTATCATTATTGAGATTTTTGAGCCATGGGGCTCCTAGTTGAGCCATGGTTTGAAGGTGTTTTCATCAAGGGTATTTTAGGGTTTACCCCTTCACGGATGAGCTACTTTTAGTAGCCATCAACTAATGAATTATGTGATTGGCTGGGAATTTCAACAAAGGAAATCTAAGCAGGTTAATAGGGATGGTGGGGGAGCTACTTGTGTGTGTGCTTGTATATTCTCTATAGTTTAAGTCCATAAACACATGGGGAAGCTACTTTTACACCTCATTCTTGCTTCTATCCTTATCCATGGGCTATATTTGCCTTTTCCTTGCCCAAATACAAAACTATGCTTGCTTTCTCTTTCCTCTAACCTAGAGGAACAAATTCACTCTATTTTTCTATGGAACCAACTGCTCTAAGGTAGAAGACAACCCCTTTTGGAGAAGAAGGTCTCATAGGGCTCCATCTAGCCCTACCTAGGGTTTCCAAGGTCATCTTCCAGGGAATTCGACCAAGGCAAGTTGTTTTCTTCCTTCCTTCTTCATTTTTCTTGCTCTTGGCCTTCCTTAGACCTTCCTCCAGGTCAGAACCTTGCTGTTCCATGGTATAATTTGATCTAAAGCCCTAAAACCCTACCTTTCTTTCTCCTTATGTTTAGGGTTTGCTCATTTGATGAAGAAAGGTGCTAGATGGACAAATTCATAGCTTATTCTTGGATTTTCTACCCTACCTGCTCGAGATTTCTTTTATGTGGGGTTTCATCTTCTCATTAGAGGCAAGTTTTATAACTTGCTTCACGTTTATTTCTTACCATAAGATTTCTAGATCATGTTCTTGCTTGAAAATGACGATCCATGCACTAAAAAGCTATGCTTGACTAGGGTTTCAATTTTTATAATGTTTCCTATTCTGATTTTAGTTATATATGAACCTGTGATCATGTGTACATTATTCCTAAGGTATTATATGACTTGGATCAGGTTGTTTTGACAACCTATGGTTCTAAGCACCTATCAAACAATGGTCAATTTTAGCATTTAAAGCTGATTTCTTCTATAAACCACGACTCGATGATGGTACCATTGCAACAACCCTATGGTGTTGTCTTCATAGCAACTCATGGTCGTGATCAAGGGTGTCAAATGATGGTGACAACCTACAGTCACCCCCTTAGGTCAGGTTTTGGATCAATTAGAAGTATAATGATCAACCATTAAGTACCCTACTGATGTTATCAATCAATGATGACATCAACTTAATATTTGATGCTGATTAATGAATATAGTGTTTATCTAACAACCTATAGTGATTTAATGATCACTTATGATGGTGGATAAGGTCTCTACAATCTATGGTGAGTTAATCATATAGTTTTAGTATCAATTAAGACTTAGACTAATGGTTTCTTAGGTCACTTGATGCAATGGTCAAACCTATACTGTAATTGATGGTTTTAATATATGAACTTGACTCAATGGTGAAGATCTAATGTTTATTCCTCCAATAAAGTGGAATGATAGATAATGTAATATGTTGGTACTAATAATGGGATCTAGATGGTTTCCTTTATATGATCAACTTAAGGAGCTTACTTGTTGACAATTGATGGCTTGTTTTAACTGAACAGTCGATTGTGGGTTTTACCCTACTCTCAATGGAACTTTTTGTGTTGTTAATTAAGGGATGTCTAGAGTTTGATGTTGACTCTTTCTAGTGCACAAATCAAGGACTTCATAGGTGGTTTATCTAAGGTGTTTACTTATGTAAACAACCAAAGGTCTTACCTTTTAAACATCCCATGGTTATGGGTGACATTGTGGTATGGTGATACAGGTTGAATGATGATGGAACAAATGGAGGGTTACCCTTAATAAGGTAGTATTACCTATTCACTCATATGAATAGAAGGGAAGATAACCATATTGTGTTGATATGTAACCCTAATGAGGTATATCGTGTTATACCTAGCTTTAATATAACTAAATGATGGTAATTGGGTATGAATAGTCCTTGAATGACTAATGCAATCATTTAGTACTCTGTTACTATTGTTGAAACCCTAGTATGCTATAACCCAATTGTTATACCTTGATTTATGTGTGGGTTCATACTTGAAAATGGTATGGAATGTGATGGTGATGCTTCACCTTATGCATCCATGATCCAATGGGGATGTTGTGAGTTAGGGTTTGGGTATGATTGCTATTTAGTAACATTGATATAATTTATCATGTTGAACCTAACTATAATGCAAATAGATAAAGATGAGTATTCATGTTTAACATTCTTATATGATGGAATGATGGTGGAATAACCTCCTTAATATGATCATAACCTTGGTATGTTAATTGGTGGTTATCATAGCCACATGGTCGATACTTTCTTATGCTAAACATGTGCATTATGAATATGATGAGAATTAGTCATATATATATATATATTAATTGCATGTTTATGTAACAAAGGAATGTTCTTAATGTTAATATAACCTTGCTATGATTGTTTATGAATATAACCTAGTTCATTAATGCAATATTGTGTTGATCTGGTGTATAATATATAAGTGATGTTGTTGAGCCTTGTTATAAGGCATGCAAAGATAATGACGATCTTACTGGGAATAGTATGATGGTCTTAATGACCTTTGGGCATGGTTGAGCCCTGAATGAGATGTAATCCTGTTATGTTGATAAGGGTTGATACCCTGTGATATTGTGAAAAAGATTATTATATTGGGATAGTATGATGACTAGTGTGGTCTCATGAATGGAAAGTGAACAGTACCATGTGATGATGAGATGAGAAAAATTATATTTCATACGTTTTATATCTTTTCAAAGTTGTGATATTTATATGCTTGCTAGAAGTGAATTAGGATTTTTATGTCCACTTGTTTGATGCAACCTTAATTCACCCAATTGGCATAGCTACTCAAGTGAAACTTTAATCATGTAGCGCCCTGTGCCATAGATCCATCTGAGTGTTATAATTTTCCAGATGGTGAAATGAGTATTCCTAAGGGAAACTCAGAGCGCATACTATTGAGTATGTGGGGGTGGGAAGTTGAGGATATATCCTTGTCATCCACAATGCAGATTGTGGAGGTTGGCTATGGTCATGCCTCATACATCTGATGTGATTGAGAATAGATGCGGTCGTGTCTCGGTGATTATATATGTGATGATATTGGAGGACAACTACAGTTTTACCTCAGATGGCAGGGTATGCATACCCACCTCCTTTCACTAGTACCGTGACCTGTACCAAGGATAGACTAGGCTGTTAGTAGCTTGACCTTATGTGTTGTTGTGGTGGACCCGTACTGACCGGGGGTGGAGAAGATCTTAGGAGTCCGACTCTTCCTAGATCTTGTATGGCACTAATTTTGACTTAGCAGTGGTCAGTTGGATTTTGAGTGGTATCCTCAATTTCCTCAGGGCATAATAAAAGATGTAAGATAGCCGTGTAGCATATTTGTTTAGGGTTATACACAACGTTTCACTTTGGATGATACACTTGTTTGTTATCTTTACATAAAGATGATGCTTAGTGCAATCAAGACATAGTAGATATACTTGTGTTGTGGATATGGTTAAGATTGTAGATGCATACATACAGTAGCCATGCTTATGTTGATAACTATACTACTACTGCTGATTATAATCATGATGCTAGCTATCTCATGTTGTTAGTTATGTTTAGCATGCTAGCCATGCCTTTGTAACTGGAGATGCATATACTGCTAATTATGCTTATCTAGGTAGTTGTGCTTATGTTGTTATCTCTTCTTATGATGTTGATATGTTCAACCAATTAGACATGCTCATGTTGTTATCTATGCTATGTTACTAGACTTGGTCATGATGCTGGAACTGCATATGCTATTGAATTGCTTATATTGTCAACAAGATAAAGGATGATAGTCTGGCTAATGATGATAGTTATTATCTACTCCTTTATGTATTTTGTTAATCATCAATATTGCTGATATTATTTGTCATCTCTGATTAAACTACTTAACTGTTTAATGCTTAAAAATGTTGTAATCAATAAACATTGTTGGAGGTTATATCTCTTGCTGGGACATGGGTCTCACCCTTGTGGTTCGCCACATTTTTTTAGGTAATCGAAAGTGACAAAAATAAACATGTGGCAGCAAAGAGGAGCTATAGTAATGAATCTTTGATAAAGTTGATTAGATGTCTAGTGTGTCCTAGTGTCATCCTTGTACTCTCAGGTCCGGGTGAGAAAAAGTTTGTATATGGTGTTTCAAACGAATCTGACTTTTGTTAGCATATTAATACTTGTTTGTGTGTCATATATGAATATTGTTATCCTATGTATATATGTGGTGGCTAAGACGATAGAACAATTTGTATCAAATTCTTGGCATAGTATGGATATAAGAAAGATGTTGGGCTCTTATGCAAATATTTCTGAGTGGGTGTTGACGTTGAAATCGATTTTAATTTATCCATATTTTTGGGTATGCGATTAATTAGTGATTGATTGTATTTTATGTTTTGAGTAATCTCATTTAGTGTAACGAGTTCTCACTATGTTCATGTACATGGCCAATATCTTCTTGGTAGCTATAACACGTTGATGAAAATCAAATGGAAATTATGCACCTCCTTAGTGAGATGTACTGATTGTTTAGAATTTATTTAGACGTAGAATCTCTAATTCCACGTTTCACTTACCTTTTTGCAACCAAATAAAATAGCTTTTTTCTCTCATTCTAATGGGTTTATACCTACCAATCATTGTATGCCACCATGTATCCACCTTCCTCTTTTGTCCCTGATCACAAAGTAGGTAGCGTTGATGGATATATGCTTGTTTGTGGCCGCATCGACTGTGATCATCGTCTCCATATTCATTTGATGTTAGGTTTTAGATCATACCTAGTTCTTCTGTACGTCTTCTCTTATGTTGGCTCGTAAAATATCCTCAACCATTTCCTTAATGTGGCACATGATAATGGGCATGCTAATAACCTTCTTGCTAAAGATATATTCATTTCTTACGTTCTAGATGCTGCAACAACTTGTGGCAAACCAAATCTATCTAATGTCATTGCCATTATCATCCTTCAGGTTCCCTTCTAGCCAGTCCATGAGATTTTTGTTGAATCAATATGCATCTAGCTTTGCACCACTCGCTTACCATATGCCCTTTCTTAGTGGACAATGTCTAGTTGCATGTAGGTTCGTCCCATCTTCCACTCCACATCTCTTAGATATGGGTGTCTTTGTTATCCTCATAACCCTCCGTCATCCTCTTAACCCACTGCATATGCTGTTGTTAGTCTATTATGCTTGAGGCACCACAAGAAGCTCCTCATTCATTGAGGCACTCCATTTGCCGAAACACATTGCCACTATTCCTCAATTTGTTGTTCAGATCCCTCCATAAGTAGATGATACACATATTTGCTGGTGAAGACCCCATATTTGTTCAACCTCCATCTAAAACCATCCTCTCTGTATGTACTATTTGGTGGAACGATGCATAATATTTCTTGTGTTGAATAATCTTCAAGCCACTCTTCAATGAAGTCACTATCCCAATATCCCCCACTCAGTACAACCAAAGCTACCTTCATGTTGCCTAGGTCCATAGGTATAGTTTCCTTTTTTCTTCTTTGGTTTGTTTCCTGAGCTCATCCAAGAATCGTTCCACATATTTGTATTATTTCCACAGATTGCTACCCTATCTGAGTTGTCCCTTATGGTTTGTATCTTATGAAACACAAATTAGACACACTTCAAAAGTTCAAGAAATTAATAAATGAATTACAAAAATAACTTGGTAAGAGTATTTATTTTATAGAGCCAACATTCATAACCAGCTTCCTAATGTTTCTTCATTTGTGCTCCTCACCTTAGCCTCCTCTTTCGTATCTTTAATGTAGTCCTCTAACATCCATTTTCAGCATGTTATGAACAGTTCATTGTTCCCTCCTCTTCTGATTTCTCTCATTTCTAGCTTGTCTACTAGTTCATTCTATTATCTCAGTCTGAATATCACTTCTATATTCCTGTGCATGGCCAATATATTCCTGGTAGTTGTAACTACATTGATAAAGATTAAAGGGCAATTAGGCGTCTCCTTAATGAGCTGTACTAATTGATTAGAATTGCTTTGGACGTAGCATCTCTGGTTCTGCATTTCACTTGCATTTCTACAACCAAATAATATAGCTTTTAGCTCTCTTCTAAGGGGTCTACACCTACTAGTCATTGTGTGGCAACCTATATCCACCTTCCTCTTCTGTCCCTAATCACAAAGCTGGCAATGGTGATGGATCTCTCCTTGTTCATTGCCGCATCGATTGTGATCAACATCTCCATATCCGTTTGGTAAGAGTATTAAAGTAGTATGATATGATCATGATGGAGGATATCTTAGCCAAGAGTTTAAGGTTGCTCTAAGAGACTATTGGTATTATATGACAGTTGAGTTCATCTAGTTCACGATAACATATTGGTGTGTCAAAAAGAAGTAATCATACCTTATTGGACATTGTGCGATCAATTATAAGTTTAACTAATATTCTATTTTACCTATGTGTACATGGATCCTGTAACCTTCATGTTTACATTTATTTGAGTACCTTAAAAGTCCATGGAAAAGACAACATTTGAGGTATTGAATGAGAAACATCCCAATATGTCTTTCACAAAATTGTGGGGATGTGAAGATTATGTCAAGAAATGATTTTATGGAAATATCAAAATCAAATTGAATAATGTTATTTGTTGGATACCCTTAGGAAATTAAGGGTTACTACTTTTACATTCCATATTGCAACAAAGTTTTAGTTTGCAAAATTGTTGCGTTCCTCAGAAAGGAATTTATTTCAAGAGGAACCAATGGGAGGAAAATGGAACTCAAAGAAGATAGAGACCAACAAGGTAACATTGAACCTATGGAGTAGTTATGGAACAAGAGGAGCCATAAACTATAGTGGAACCTGATATTCCTATTGTAACATAAGAATGTCAAAGGTCTAGTAGTGCACATCTTGTGATAGAGAGTTATGGGTTTCTCCTGACTCAACAAGATAATGTTTTGGTCATTGAGGGTGATGAGTTGATGAACTAGAGGCTATCGAGGGATCAAATTCTGAGAAATGTCTTGAAACCATGAGATTTAAGATGGAGTCCATGTCTATGAACAAGGTATGGACATGGATGGATCCATCTAAAGGAATAAAACCCACATGATGCACATGGGTCATCAAGAAGAAGGCCAACATGGATGGTAATGTACCAATATACAAAGGTATATTGGAAGGAAAATGTTTCATAAAAGTTCAAGGTGTTGACTATGAAAAATGTTTTTCCCCAATTTTCATGGTTAAATCCACCAAGACATGATTTTTATTGAATCTTACCATAAATATCAAATTTCACAAATGGACATTAAAGTTGCATTCCTGAACAAGAATCTTATAGAGGATGTGTACATGACACATCTGGAAGGTTTTATAGCTTCAAATGAAGCCAATAAAGTCTTTAAGCTACAAAGGTCAATCTATGGATAAAACCAAGAATGTAGAATATGGAATCTTCATTTTGAAAAGACAACCAAATAGTTTGACTTTGTTTAAAATGAAAATGAACCTTGTATTTACAAGAAGGTTAGATGAAGAGTAATTTGCACTTCTCAGATTGTAAGTAGATGACATATTATTGATGGTAAATGGCATGTCCACTCTATAATTAGTTAAGACCTAGTTGGGAAACACCTTCTCCATGAAGGACTTAGTTGAATCATCCTATATATTGGAAAGTGAGATCTATAGATATAGATCTAGAAGGCTTTTTGGCCTAAGATAATGTAATTCCATTGACAAAGTGCTAAATAGGTTTATCATGTAGGATTATTGGAGAGGAAACGTACCCATATTACATGATATAAGTCTCTCAAAATCCCAATTTCGTATCTCTTTGGAAGGGTGAGCAGACTTGAGTAAGTTTTTGCATGTCTTGGAAATTAGATCTATCATGTATGAAAATGTTATGTATGCACCTTGATGTCTTGGATGATTTGTCCATGATGAGTAGGTACCAGTCATATTTGGATGACGGTCATTGGATAGCTACAAAGAACTTCCAAAAATATTTGAGAAGAACTAAGGAACAACTTCTAATTTATAGAGTTGAGGAAGAGTTGGTTGTAAAAGTTTACAAAAATGTAAGCTTCCAAACTGAAAGGAACATTTACCAATTGCTATTAGGATTTGTATTTTTCTAGACTATGGACTGCAAGCTAGAAGAGTTGTAAGAAAGAGTATTGTTTGATTCTACAACAGAGGCCAAGTACATTTCTTCCTCTATACTATTACAAATACTACCTTTAACGTTGGTTAAAATGGACTTTTTACGTCGGATTTCAAGCGACACCCAAGTGGATGCTACTAAAAGTAGACAACTATGATGTCGGTTTGAAAACTGATGACACTGAGCCGGCCCTGATTACAAAAAAAAGAATCAACACTGGTAGAAGCCATAGTCATCAGTTATCTATAGAAAATCGATGACTATCTTCATAACCGAACAAAAAATTGGCCTGGGGTTACGGCTGTAGTCGTTAGTTATTTTAGTGAAAATTGACGAATAACTCCCTTTTCAAACAAAAAGTGATCTCATGTTTGGTTCATAGTCATCGGTTCAAAGTAAAACTGACAATACAACTATATATTATCATCAGTTATGATTTCAAAAATTGATGCCTATCTCCATATCCGAATAAAAAAATTTGGCACGGGTTAGGACATAGTCGTTGATTTGCTATAAATAACTGATGACGTAGACTTGTATTGACAATTATTTTAAATAACTAGTGATTGAGTATATTTTTTTTAACATCAGCTTGTAGGCCTATTGTTCGGCTAATCAGTAGGATGCAGAACTTGCAGCTCAGTTCTAAATTGTAGGTTTACAACATCCTGTGATTTCATCCTAACAACATACCACAAACTGATAATAACAAGATGATCGATACTATCTATATATCAAGACTATATATACATCATGTGATTCACACACATGTAGAAACACAATAAATTCATTGACATGATTCACACACATGTAGAAACGTGTAGTTCCATTCATTCATCCATTTTTACATTCACACACATGTAGAAGCACAGTTCATTTATTCATCTTCACATTCACACACACACACACACACACACACACACACACACACACACACATATATATATATATATATATATATATATATATATATATAATTTCAATAAGAAAATTAAAAAAAAGTCATCCACACATGTATTTATAAGCCCCACATATGTACAGAAATAATGATATCAATGTTTAAAAATGTCATTCTTTATCGTCAATACCCCAATCATAATAAAAAATTGCCTCCCTTTCAAAGACTTTTGCCCATTGTTCTCTTATGTCATCTAATTGTTCTATCATATAGGGCATATGTACATCTAATAGATTTTCATCTATATTAAAGTCACTAGTTTTAAACACCTACAAAAAGAATGACGTATATATATAATTAATAAGTTTGATATTTTCATATTATCTAATGAGACTATACTTATGATGATCAAGACTATATATTACATGTTGTATGTTGTCAATTTCTTGTGAAGCATATCTAACAATTATATCTATATATTGCATCACGTAGTATCTACATGAACAAATCATTATTTTTTACAACACACTACAAATTTCAAAATACAAAATGTTAATAAACAATAATAAGTATAGTTCACATAAATAAAATGTGTTGGAGTTAGGAAACTACATCCACATGCTTCCAAACTATTGCTTTCTTTTTCTTGTCCACGTTTGCTCCAACATTTTTGAAATATTTTCAAGCCCTATGCATTAATGTAACACATTTGATTGTGTTAGTAAATAGTCATGTAATAATAGATGTTAGCATATATAAATATAAAAATTTTCTCACATGTATAATGGCCTTTTCAAATCATCTCCCAGACGGTCTAATTTGTTCCCCATAGAATCTAGATAATAAACAATCAACGTCTCAGGAAAAACAACCAGTAACTCTCAATGCTTACCTCTAGTGATTAGAAAGTAAAAAATATATAACTCAAAATCCACAATGAAATATAATTTTCTGAAGTCAAAATTATAAGCAAAGTAAACTTACCCAACATTATATGAAACTATTATCACACTCTTTTTCACTTCACCAATTTTTTTTTGGGGTCACTTCACCAAAATATTTAAAAGTGATAGAGCAGTATAAGGCAACTGATGTAGGGTCTTCATTTATAAGACTGATCAATGATGGAACTAGAAATCCCACATGGATCATTGAAAAATCTTTACACAACTTATGTAAGTGGCTGCAAAACGTATGCATTAATATATAAGAAAATAGATCACCATATATAGAATGAGCTTTATAGATATATAAATAAGATCTCACCATATCCATAGTTCTATCATAGATGACTTTAGCCAAGTATAATGAAACAACTCCAAAATATCTTGTAGAAATATATTATTATCATATGATTGGCCTATAACATCCTCCTCCATACAAACAATAATTGGTGAAGTTTCAGAATGTTCGCCTATCTGTATTGCCATACCCCTACATTGAGGTCTTATCAAGTTCAATAGGTCCTTTGCAAGCCAACTAGGTACTTGAGGAAGCCGTAGAGGTGGAGGAGGATGAGCTATAATGGGTTTCTTCCCTTTTCGCTACATATATAATTTAATATCAGTCGTCATATATATACATATATAAATTAATGTAATGTAAATTTACCATACATGATCACTATAGATTACTCCTTCTTAGGGCCACAAGACCACTCTGCCTTCTGCTTCACCAAGTGTGTCAGCATCTGGGTGGGCATATGGAAATGGATGCTGCCTCCAAGTGGGGAAGACAAGCCTCAGGCTCACACAAACCACACCATCGGGTACTGGAGTGCCATGAATCGTGTGCCCTAGAAGGTGTAGGGAAGCCTCATACTCTACAACAATATATTCTTTCAATTTTAGACATCATGGACTCAACCCCTGCAAATTTACATAGAGTATGCTATATATATACACCTAAATATATCATCTTGAAAAGACTATCTACTATGTCATAAAAATACTTATAGCGAACATGTTAGGTGGTGGGCCTACATGATTACTCTCAACCACCTCTACAGGATTACTCCCAATCACCTGTATCGTAGGGGAAGAGCGGCATGATATAGGTATTGTCTAAGTGGAAGCCTAAGACACATGTCACTTGCTCATTACTTCCTAGACTCTCTTACCAATTAACTCATCTACCAATACATGGCTAAAAGAAATGCTTTTTGTTTCTTGAATTTCCTTTCCAATAACATTCTAAAAAAAGGAATAGGTTACCTCATCTTTTGAAAATCCCTCTTTTTGGACATGTTTGTGTTGTGATTTCCCAAAGAACGCTCTTAGGCCCACACCAGCGTATATAGCCCTAACACATCCATGATGCTCTGGGTTATTGAGAGCAACTATCAATTCATCCCTTGTGCCCTGAGGAATGAACGAGCCTTGCTTCCTCTACTCATGAATCTACCACTAATCATCATCAATATAAATTGGTAAGTAAACATAAAAACCATCAATAATAATTGCTCTGAGAGTTGTATTTTACCATTTTTGCAGCTGCCTCAACAATTACGGGGTTGGTTATATCTCCTTTTTTGCCTCCCAGCTATCCACACATCAAGGCGATGTAGAGGTGCTGGAGTAGCAGAGGAATCACCAGTCTCAGCAGTAGGAGCAGTAGGTAGTTGAATGGAAGATGCCTGTAGTTTTTGGCGAAGGGCTGCATAGCCACCTGGACCCATCATGCGGTCATGCACATTCAATCCACACCTTGCTCTTTGAGCATCACTAATAGCCTTTTTAGTAGGCACATTGAATTGGCTAGTAACAATCAAGGTCAACTGTAAAACAAAGAATTCATAAGAATGTATACTAATTAAATTAGAAGTGATGCTTAAAACCTTAAAATTATCGATATTTCTCTTGGCAACAAACACCTCCCACTCAGTCGGGTCCAGGTAGTTCCATTTCTCAGTGGCTAACTTCTTCCTCTTATCAGCCTCTCATATGTGTTGTCAGTTGAGAGTTGTCCTATAGTTCCTTAGGACCCTCCCATAGTGTTGTATCACCCTTTTATGATGCAGGCTTTCATCCAGCTCAAATATACTCTGCAAAATTTCATATATATTTAATAGAGTATTCTAAAAAGTAGAATTGTAAATTACTTTAAAAATATAATTGCAAATGATAATATCTCACACATAGTTCTTTCCATATGAAGTCTTTCTTGCTTTTAGGAATTGTATGCCAAGATTCTGGATTTACACTACAATGGCCACGAGTAAGAACCCCAAGATATGAAATAAATGAGCTGCAGTTCTTTCCAACTGGATTTCCTGCATGATTAAAATCCACAACCAATTTTGGTCCATTACCCCTTTGTTGTAGTAACTTGTTCATCATAGTGATGCCCCTATTTTTTTAGGCTTTTTATGTTGATCATCAAGTGGGACAAGGTCTTTAGGGGGTACATCTGATGGAGCTTCCACTTACGTGGAATTGCATGCACCACTAAAAATCCTAAAGATGGTAAGTCTTTAAGTTTAGCCTTGCTTATACTAGATAGAGAACTCCACCCACGTATGCTAAGATACGTGGAAGTCTTATCGTAGTATAGTTAAGGGTCGAATCCTCGAGACAACGGTCTTGTTGTTGCCAACAAGATGGAAAACGTTGGAATTTCACTTAATCACTCAATAGTTGGTATTTAGACCAAAAGGTTGATTTGGTTGTTTTGAAGCTAAGTGCAAGTAAAGTAAAGAAAGCAAGTAAATCTAATGAGTTAAACTATGATAAAAGATCACTAGGGTGTGATCGGTTTTTCTCCGCCACTACACATGGATCAACACATTCAAAGCAAAAACATAACCTGCAAAAGAGTCTAGTCAGTTAGTATCTTTGTAGGCTTAGCTTCCTTTTGGAGAGATAACTATGAGAGATGCGGGAATGTTGCAACGCCAACCATTCCCAAACAAATGGTCACATTACTTTGCATCATTCCCCTCGCAAAGTGTGTTCCTCGACATACCAAGGTTGCACTTCCATACGTCAATTGATTCCATTTCATAGTATGAAAGTGCAACGGATGATAGTGAATTTACTCCACTTCTTGAGATACACTTCTAGATACCGAAACAGATGCATGGTGGATACATGCACCAATAACCAACATACAAATGAGTTTCGAATCTAATAGTACAAACGTAGACAATTCATACTAAAAGATAAAGGATAACACAAGTTGGAGATCAAGCAACATGCATTCATTGATCGTTTGATGTCGAACTGAAAAGATAAGAACTCTATATTACAAGTCATGGATTACATTTACATAATATGAAAACATGGGTAGCGGGGCTACTCCCCGCACCCTAGTGAGAGAGACTACTCGCTCATGACTAGGACAAAGAAGGAGGCAAGAAGGGAGAGAGAGAGCATCATCCCCATGAAGGAGAGAGGAAGATCAACCCCTTGGAGAGAGAGAAATGATCCACCGGTCTTCAAAGGTTGCACGATGATGGGACTTCCCCTTCCCGCCTTCTTTGGCGAAGAAGGAGAAAGCAGCTTCAAGATGGAGTATGGGTCTCAGACCGGCAGGCCCAGGGCGGAGGATGGAATTAGCAAGAGCTCTAGAATGATTGAGGCAGCCTTTGGACGTCTGAAAACTTCCCCCCTCGTGGAGGACCCTTGGGGCCTTATTTATAGGCCTTAAGTGAAGTCCAAACGGTTTGGAGACCGTTTGGGCCTGAGACGGTTTGGACCTCAAGACCGTTTGGTTTCATGCGGTCTTGAGATCGCATGAACTCCATGCGGTCTCGGGACTGGTTGGCTTCATGCGGTCTTGAGACCGTTTGACTCCATGCGGTCTCGGGACTGTTTGGCTTCATGCGGTCTTGAGACCGTGTGACTCCATGCGGTCTCGGGACCGGTTGGCTTCATGCGGTCTTGGGACCGTTTGACTCCATGCGGTCTCGGGACCGGTTGGCTTCATGCAGTCTTGGGACCGTTTGACTCCATGCGGTCTCGGGACCGGTTGGCTTCATGTGGTCTTGAGACCGTGTGACTCCATGCGGTCTCGGGACCGATTGGCTTCATGCGGTCTTGGGACCGTGTGACTCCATGCGGTCTCGAGACCGGTTGGCTTCATGCGGTCTTGGGACCGTGTGACTCCATGCGGTCTCGGGACCGGTTGGCTTCATGCAGTCTTGGGACCGTTTGGCTTCATGCGGTCTTGAGACCATGTGATTCCATGCGGTCTCGGGGTTGAGTTATTCTTTTATGATTTTTGTGTGTGTTTTTCTACATATATAAAAGGGAAAAGTTAGTCTGATGGTATATTTACAAAGAAGGGTAAATTTGGGATTATGTATAGTTTTAATTCGGAAAGAGTATGGAAAACTAAAGAAAAAGACTAAGATAATTGTCTAAAATAGGAGGTTATCACCCCCCCTAACTTAGAGTCTAGCTTGTCCTCAAGTTAGATAGAGCTGAGACATGTAATGGCGAGGTGATTTTTTTTAGTTAGGATTTCCATACTCTTGCTTCAATTCTTAACCTGAGTTCTCTTAAGGTCAGATCAAGTCTTATTGCTTGCCTTGACTCTTTCGGGTTTCGAGATTTGCTTGGGTCTCAGGTTCTTTCCGTATCTCGTAGCTCGCATTGGGACCACCTTTATTATGTGCATGTTGTTAACTCTAATAAGCTTTATACCTCTCTGAAAGACCTACTGGAAGCTAGAGAGGGTGTGAGGGTTGGCTAAAGGCTTGAAGTGTAACTCCCCCTTCATATGGGGGAGGGGCTGTCTATGCTTTTAGGATCTCACTACCGGGCACGACACATCTGCCTTTATGAGGGCAGCTGAATGTACCGGCCGGGTGAGTCCTTTATGAGCCTTTCATATATTTAGATACCTTAGGGTTTCACTATCGGGCATGACACATCTGCCTTTGTGAGGGCAGCGGAATGTGCCGGCCGGGTGAAACCTTCATCAGTTCTTTATATAGATCCTTATTCATGGCACAACTCTCATAATTTTATTCGTCTCTCTGGCTTTTATTCGATAGCTCACAGGCTTGGGTTTTGGGGTTTTGTTTGGGAAATTATTTTGGGCGGCCAAGCCTCTTTTATTTTGAAGGGAGGAAAGCTATTCTTAGAGTTTTTCAACATGCACTTATTTGGTTTGTGGTCCACTTGCAGAACTTCTTGATTTGGAAGTTGCCTGATTCCCCTCTCATACTTGAGAGCTTGGCTTATTTCTGCCTTGATTTTGACCTGTGGAGAGTCAGATAAAGAATTGAAGCAGAAGCATGAAAATCAATAGTGGAGTGACATTATTAAATCGCCATTAAATGTCTAAGTGCTATTTACTTTTGGGGACTAACATGATTCTAGAGTTAAATGAGGGTGATTCTACTAAAGAAAGGGTTAATTAAAAAGAAAGATAAAAAGAGAAAATGTATAAACAGAGAAAAGAGAAGAAGGAGGAGAGATGTAAAAAAAAATGGTACCTCGCCCTTGTCTAATGTACCCCCCCGAACTTATCACTCACTCTGTCCTCAGAGTGTCAAAGTGATAGGTTGAGAAGTAATTAGGACAAGGGATGCAGGCTAAGGTAAATCTGCATTTGCCCCCGGGGAATGAAGAAGATTGGATGCGAATTGTCCTCGTAGAGCGTGGTAGTCCACGTCAGTCATTTCTTCTACTGGTCTTTGGAGAACGATGATGGTGTACATCCAGTAGAGGACGTGGAAGCCGCAGTCATTTTATTGTCGAATTTGCTGGGGGCATTTGTGGCAGAAGGCAGGGCGGTGGAAATGCTCTTTGTCGTATGCCCTTGTGTGCTGACTCAGAAAGTCGATTAACTTATCGACGCACTCCTTTGCCACTACTTCTGTTGGTGTCTTCGGTGTCACGACGTAGTTTCTCTGTCGTGTGTTGTACTGGCTGTCAGAACTGTTATATATTGTGGTTGTTCCTTCTGGAAGATTTGTTGCCAGGAGCATCCAGTGCTCATGATAGAGGAAAGGGAACATGATAATCGTCGGCGTTGTGTGCTGGAGATAGGAGATCAACGCATCAGTTGTGCCGAAGTTCTTAAGCTTTAGAAGATCATCTTTTATATATGGGGACGCCATGTATGTTGTTGGGTTATTTTGGTCGAGTAGAAACTGATAGGCGGCCATAAGGCTTACAGAGAGGGATCCTTTAACCCGTAAAGTCTCTCGTAGTGCGTCTGCCATTACAAGAATGTCCCGAGACATGAATACCAGTCCATCTTTTTTGGCTGAGAGCCGTGACATAATGAGACGCAATTTGAGGTCGGAGAGACCTTTGCAAGCATCACGATCAAAATCAGGGAAGGTTGGTTCAATGGTATACAGAGGATCGATATTGCTTGTAGCTGGCTCGGTTTCGGCGACTGGCACTTTGGTCTTCTCTGACTCTTTCAGAGTTTGTTGGGAGGGTCGCCTCTGCAGTCGCTGGATAGCTGAGAAGAGGTAGCGAGGAACATCATCTAGTGCCATAGTTGGGTCCTTGAAGAACCGCCTATCACAGATGAGCTCCATGGCATAACGTCCGCGTAAGGAATGAAAATCTTCAACAACCAGATCAGTAAATGGGATTTCCTGGTTCAGCGCTTAGATGTGGCGTATGGTGCAGAAAGTGCAATCCCCAGATCCCTCGGTGGCTTGGACTTGAGGGTTTATGATATTGAACCAAGGTTGGCTCCAATCTTGGCGAAGAGATGGGCGGGCAACCCAAATTAATTTGAGCAGCCAGAAGGGTATACACCTTGCTTCTCCTGCTGCTTCACCAACGAAGTTTATTGTGCCGGCTGGCAGCTCGGCGCCACAGAAATTATACACCTTGGCATCCCGAGCCTCGGTATCCACGATCATAAAAAGCCAGTGGTCTGAAACTTGGAAAGGCACGGTCAGATAATGTGCCCGACATGCTAAACCAGCACGTAGCCTCTCGATTGACTTTGCTCTTATGTCTTTGTATAAAAGGCCCATAGACAGAGCGGGGGAGGCGTTAAATACCGGATGTTGCCACTTAGAACTTCTGTACATTTCTATACTATTGGAAAGGAGGACACAGAAGATTGCCATAGGCATCGTGGACCGAGGTCGGAGGATGCTACATAAGTCTTCACGTATCATCTTACGCCTAGTTTTGGTATTGTGATAAATTATGTCTTCCCCCGCCTTTGCATCGTCCACTATAGTGTTCAGTATAAAAATGTCCTGAGCATCTAAAGTGGAGATGGCCTCCATATCTAGGTCATGCATTTTGTGCGGTAGAGGTGGTGGCGGGGGAAGTTCTTGTGGAGGGGGAGCAGCGGGTTGTTCTAAAGCCTGTTCATGGCCTGGTAGATTGTCATCCGAGTCGGAGGCAGAATCGAGGTCTTCATCGGTGTCTAAACTTACTCATTCTGCCTCGCCCTCGTCATAGGGAGAAGGTGTGGAGAGAGGTGGGGCAGTTGTTTTAGGTGGGCTGGTGCTGGTTCCTAGTATACAATGGTGGAAATCAGCGTAGGCCGCGTCTTTAGCAGCTTTCTCGATGGACCCCAACGCGGAATAATCAAAGAATTGATCCCTGTATGACATGCTGACATTATCGTTGTGAGGGGACTTGGGGTGATTGTCACCGTCATGGTGACCTTTGTCGGACCCTTTGTGAGAGGGTTCTGCTGCATTTCCAGGGTCTTCTCCGTCATCATGTTTATCACCAGAGGAGGTGTTATCTTTGTTTGAATCAGCAGATGAGTCGGAGTCGTCTTCTTCGTCGTCGCCATCCTTGTCGTCCGCTGCTTTGTCTGCTTGCTTTTTACTTGCGAACGTTTTGCACCGCCGATGGGTGGCTTGTAACTCATCGAAAGCCACTTGCAGATGCTCGTGTGTTTCGAGCAGTGCATCATGGGATTCTTTGAGGTCGGTATATCTGCCCTCGGCGGAGAGGAGACGTGCTGTAAGATTTGTAACTTGAGCACGTAACTGCTGGATTTCATCATTATTGGACTCCTCTTGGTGATGTTGTAGCTGTGTGAGCGTGCTGCTGATGGTGTCCAAGCGCGTGCTCAACACTGCTTGTTGTTGCTGGAGCTCGCGGAGAGTCTCTGGCAGAGGCTGAGTCTGCGTGGAGATCTCATCGACTTGCTTCGCCGTTGCTTCTTGCTGACGCTTCGCTCCAAGGACCAGGTCCGATAAGGTGTTGTAGTGGCTGTTGATGTGCTCAACTTGCTTAGCCAGCTCATCTTGTCGTTGCTGGAAGCCTTGGAGGATGGTGGGCAAGGCTCGGTGTTGTTCGTCGATCGTTGCCACCTGTCGTGATAAACCCTGCACACATGAAAAAATGGAATGTAAGATGTTAGAAGGATCGGTGAGGAGGTTTCAGACAGCGTTGAATTGACGGCCGAATTCCTCACCGATGTTGGTAAAAGGGACCCCAGAGGCAGAAGGGTGGGGTGGCTGGGGTCTATGTGGGAGAGTGTTAGTGTCTTGCGGAAGAGACACTGGTGATGCCCCGATTTGCGTAGTGACTGTGGATGTAGTCACCAGCGGTGTCGGGGTGGTGGCGGATGTGAAAAGTGGTGGAAGAGATAATGATGGGGTGGAAACTGCAGAGGTGAAAGGGAAGGTGGTGAAGCTGGGCATAGGGATGGAGAAGGAAAAGCCCGAACGGAAAAGGGGTGATGAAGAGGATGTGAATGGTTGCGTGGATGTGATGGAGAAGAAAGGAGTGGTAGATGTTGGAATGGTGGAAGGTGGAGTGGTGGCAGCGGTTAGCTACTCGTGTAGACTCTGAATGAAAGAGCCGATTGAAGAGGAGGTTAAGATTTCTTCATGGAGCTTCTCAGCCTCAGGATTTGGCTTGGATGTTGGTGTCCCCGACAACTGTTGGGCCTGCGACTGCCTTCTAGAAGGTCATTTGACAGGTATTTTTGCTGGTCGAGCTGCCGGGGCTGTGATGCTCAGCTCTGTTTGTCCCTCTGTAGCTTTCTTTTCGGTTATTTTAACCGAAGCTAGTAGTTGTGAAAGCTCCTCATCAGAGAAGAGGAGCTGTTTGGTGTCGTATTCTACTAGCTCCGGAAGCGGGATGAATGTTCTGGATGACTTAACCATAGGGCAGAAGACATAGTGTAGTTTTCCATCCTTTTCCTTGATGATGAAGGAGTTCTTCAGAGTTTGTTCGTTGGTAAGGATGTCGCCCTTTAATTGCGTGCAGCGGGGTAGGGGTCTGTCCATCTTGAGGTATTTGATAATAGATGTGACATGCCCCCCCATGCAGATTTCTTTCCCCAGGCTGGAGGTTGATAGTTTCTGGATCAGTTGTCGTCCGATATTGATCGGCCGTTCGTTAAGAATAGACCAGAGAATGAAAAGATCTGAAATTATAACATTTCCCCCCTCTGTCCTGGGGAAGAGTGCGCCAGCGAGAATTTTGTGCAGGGTGCGCACAAAGCCAGAATGTATATTTGACGCTTTGCACGTCTTTGCGTCATAGGTGGGGATCCCGATTAGCGATTTCTAGAATTTGTGTCTGTTGAACTCTGAATGTTCGGTCCCCACCTCCATAGCTTTCCGTAGCTGGTCCTGGTTGTCAATGAAGATTGTGTTCAACATCTTTTCCGTTATGACAACCTTGCTGCCGAAGATTTGGGTGACGAGCCTTCTGTCACCTCCATCTCGTGACCTATCCATGCTGTCGACGGGCTCTTTGGTCAGAAAAGTGAAAAATTCTGTAGTGGGTTCGGAGTAGGATATTTCAGGTACTAGACACAACCTGGCGAGGTTGGCTTTGTCTAGCACATCGAAGATGCGTTCGTATATCCCCATCCTACGCAGTATGCTGGAGCACACATACTTGGTGGGTTTTAGTGTTTTGTCAGCGGAGAGGTTGGTTTGGATGAAGAGGTTTTCTGGTGGTGGTGTTGTGGTGGTGATGGGAATGAAAGTGGGGGTGGTAACAGGGATGGTGGTGGTAGGTTTAGCAAAAGGTTGATCCATAGCAGAGGCAGGTCGAACTTGTTTCCTTGCCCGTTTCTTGGAGGACTGCCCAGATGCAGTCTCCAGGACCTTGCGTTTCCCCTTTTGTTCTTTAGTAGGGGATTCCTCCTCAGAGATAGGATTGTACTCCGAGCCTTCATCGTCAGAAGAAGAGATCTCAACTTCTTCATTAGGTGCCCCAACTAGGCACTTCTCGAGGCGATCAAGCTCGCACAGTACGTCCATCATTTTGATATTCGGAGGTGCCTTCCCGGTCCTGTTGAAGTCAACTCTTATCTTCTGGAGCCGAGCTTGTTCTTCCAGTAGTTCCTCTCTTTTCCAGATGTCAGGGTCTTCGAACCCGATGGCGTTCTTTGCTGGTGATGCCATAGCTGTAGAATGAGAAATCAAGAGTTAGAATAACATGTTTAGAAAAATTTGATGTTATTAATATTTATGTATTTTTGTATTTTTATGGAAACTAGATGAATGTGGAAGACCAAGCGGTTTGAAGACCGTTTGGTTCCAAATGGTTTCAGGACCGTTTGGTTCCAAACGGTTTCAGGACCGTTT
This sequence comes from Alisma plantago-aquatica, assembly GCA_963693085.1. Taxonomy (NCBI): domain Eukaryota; kingdom Viridiplantae; phylum Streptophyta; class Magnoliopsida; order Alismatales; family Alismataceae; genus Alisma; species Alisma plantago-aquatica. The sequence goes on from OY856415.1 coordinate 504,746,061, forward strand.
GGTTCCAAAGGGTTTGAAGACCGTTTGGTTCCAAACGGTTTCAAGACCGTTTGATCGCAAACGGTTTGAAGACCGTCTGGTTCCAAATGGTTTCAAGACCGTTTGGTCCCAAACGGTTTCAAGACCGTTTGGTCCCAAACGGTTTCAAGACCGTTTGGTCCAAACGGTTTCAAGACCGTTTGGTTCCAAACGGTTTCAAGATCGTTTGGAGAGAAAGAAGCGTCGTGCAGCCACCGGCAAAGACGAAAATGAAGGCAAAACGGTGCGGAGGCAGCGGCTGTGTTGACGATGACGGTGAGAGCGGCGGTGAACATCGGCGATAGAAGTGATGGGGAAAAAGGTGATGAAGACGGTGGTGAATGCAACAGTGACTTCAGTGATGGAGACGGCGGGGAAGACGACGACGGTGGGTAGGGCCGTTGGTGAAAACGACAAAGACAAAGGGCAGGGCCGGCGATGGTGGACAGGACCGATGGTGGCGCCGACGGCGATGATGGCGTAAGAGAAGAAGGTCGGACTACCTTCCAGCAGGTGGTAACGGCGGCGGTGATGAAGCAGAGGACGCTGGACGGAGGTGCGGTTGCTGTGCAGAAGCACGGGAACCACGTCGCCAGAGGAGAATTGCGTGGGAACAGGGGGAAGCAAGAGCAATAGAACAGAAACACAAGAAAGTTTGAGAGTTCGAAGAGAGAAAAATGAAGGGGTAAGGTTTATATTTATAGGAAAAAAAGGGGTTGACCTGACAAAAACCCTAAGTCAAATAGTTTGGCGACTGTATGGACTCCAAACGGTTTGGAGACCGTTTGGTTCCAAACGGTTTCAAGACCGTTTGGTTCCAAACGGTTTCAGGACCGTTTGGTTCCAAACAGTTTGGAGACTGTTTGGTTCCAAACGGTTTCAGGACCGTTTGGTTCCAAACGGTTTGGAGACTGTTTGGTTCCAAACGGTTTGAAGACCGTTTGGTAGGGTTAAGGTCAAACGAATTTTATATTTTTATGTTTGTTTTAGTTAAGTGAATTTTTTTGTATATTTTCATTTTGTTATTTTTATGTTTGTTTTGGATGTATAAAAGATTTTTTTTGTATTTTCATAAGATAAGCCTAAGGTAATTAAAAGAACAGGAAAGAGAGAAACTGAAATCTTAGGTTGCCTCCCAAGTAGCGCCTGGGTTTTACGTCGCTGGCTCGATGAAGCTGAGACGTAGTTATGCTGACGGCGTGGCGTCTTTGATTTCTATGGTCTGTCTTGGCATTTTGTCTTCCGGAGTGTAGTATCTTTTTAAACGGTGACCGTTGACCGTCCTTTCTCCTCTGTTGTTGTCTATAATAGTGGCAGCTCCAGTTGGGTAGATATGTTTTATAGTGAAGGGTCCGGACCATTTTGTTCTAAGTTTTCTGGAAAATAACTTGAGCTTGGAGTTGAAAAGGAGCACTTTGTTGCCAACGGCGATATCTTTTCTCTTGAGATGACCATCATGCCACATTTTTGTTTGCTCCTTATAGATTCTGGCACTCTGATAGGCGGTCAATCGGAGCTCTTCTAACTCCTGCAACTGGAGTTGTCTATTCTCACATGCATTTTTAAGATCAAAGTTTAATTGTTTGATTGCCCACCAGGCTTTATGTTCCAGCTCTACTGGCAGATGACATGACTTCCCATACACCAAACGGAACGGGGTTGTTCTGATTGGTGTTTTATATGCAGTTCGGTATGCCCAAAGGGCATCAGGAAGTTTGGTGGACCAATCAGTGCGGTTTCTGTTCACCGTTTTTTCAAGAATCGCCTTTAGTTGTTTATTGGATATCTCGACCTGACCACTTGTCTGTGGGTGGTAGGGCGTGGCGACTTTGTGATTGACTCCGTACTTTTTCAGTAAAGCTTCAAAAATGCGTTCCAAGAAATGGGTCCCGCCGTCCGATATGACAGTTCTTGGAACTACAAATCTTGGGAAAATAACGTCTTTGAACAATTTAATAATAGGCTTGGAATCGCTGGATACAGTGGGTACAACTTCGACCCATTTTGAGACGTAGTCCACTGCGACCAAGATGTAAGAGAAGCCATAGGATGGGGGGAAAAGGCCCATGTAGTCTACCCCCCATACATCAAAAAGCTCAATTTCCTGTCACATGGTGAGTGGCATTTCGTCTCTTTTTGATATGTTGCCAGAAAATTGGCATTTGTTACAGGCTTTCACAAAATCATACGAATCCTTTGATATGGCGGGCCAAAAGAAACCAGATTGTAAAACTTTTATAGCTGTTTTCTTAGCACTCATGTGCCCCCCCTTAGGTCCCAAATGGCAATGCTCTAGGACCGGGGTTATTTCCTCTTCTGGCAAGCAGCGACGGAAAAGTCCGTCAGCGCAAAGGCGAAAAAGGTAGGGTTCATCCCAATGATATTGTTTTATGTCATGAAGGAACTTCCTTTTGTCATGATAGGAAGCAGAGGGGTGGATAATCCCTGAGGCTAGATAATTGACGATATCTACGTACCAAGGGAATCCATGGGTGGCTTTCATAAGTTGGTCATCTGGAAGAGAATCCCGGATAGGGATTTTATCCTCTTCTTCAACTTCGATACGGCTGAGATGATCAACTACAACATTCTCCACTCAACTTTTATCCTTAATTTCCAAGTCGAATTCCTGAAGCATCAACACCCAGCGGATGAGCCTAGGTTTGGCATCTTGCTTTTGAATCAGGTATCGAATAGCGGAGTGGTCGGTATAAACAATGACCTTAGAGCCAATCAAATACGAGCAAAATTTTTCAAATGCATAGATGATAGCCAGAAACTCTTTCTCCGTAGTGGTGTAGTTTTTATGCACTTCATCTAGCGTTTTAGATGCGTAGTAGATAACATAGGGTTTCTTATCAATCCGCTGTCCTAGAACGGCCCCTATGGCATAATCACTTGCGTCGCACATGATTTCGAAGGGTTGCGACCAATCTGGAGCTCTTAGAATAGGTGCTGAGATTAACACATTTTTAAGGGTAGAGAAACTTTTCATACACTCCTGATTGAATATGAACTCAACATCTTTAGTCAGGAGTTGGGTCATGGGTTTGGCAATCTTTGAGAAATCCTTGATGAATCTCCTATAGAATCCTGCATGACCCAGGAAAGCTCAAACTCCTCTTATGTATTTTGGAGGTGACAACTTTGAGATAACATCGATTTTTGCTTTATCAACCTCTATTCCTCTATCACTTACCCTGTGTCCGAGGACGACACCTTCTGTTACCATAAAATGGCATTTCTCCCAATTCAAGATAAGGTTCGTTTCCTCACAGCGTTGCAGAACTTGTCCAAGATTTATTAAACAGTTGTCGAAGGAATCTCCGTACACTGAGAAATCGTCCATAAACACTTCCATGACGGATTCTGTTAAACCGGCGAAGATAGCAGACATACATCGTTGGAAAGTGGCGGGTGCATTACATAACCCGAACGACATTCTTCTAAATGCATAAGTCCCAAAAGGACAAGTAAAAGTTGTTTTTTCCTGGTCCTCTGGGTGTATGGGTATTTGGTAAAACCCGGAGTAACCGTCGAGGTAACAAAAATATTTTTGGTGAGCTAGGTGTTCCAGGACTTCATCAAGGAAAGGTAGAGGGTAGTGGTCTTTCCTTGTGGCTTTGTTCAACTTTCTATAATCAATACACATACGCCATCCAGTTATAGTCCTGGTGGGCACTAGCTCATTTTTGTCATTGAGTACTACAGTAGTGCCCCCTTTTTTTGGAACAACCTGAACGGGGCTGACCCACTGGGAGTCAGAAATAGGATAGATCATGCCGGCTTTGAGTAATTTAAGGACCTCCTGACGCACTACCTCCTTCAGATTAGGATTCAATTTTCTTTGATGTTCTCGAGAGGGCTTGAATTAGTCAACCATAGGAAGTTTATGCACACACAGAGCTAGATTTATGCCCGTTAGGTCAGGTATCATATATCCTATGACCTTTTTATGCTTCCTCAGCTCGTTTAGAAGCTTTTCCTCTTGATCTCTTGTAAGGGTGGAGCTGATGATAACTGGGCATAGTTTTTCCTTATCTAAGAAAGCATGTTTAAGCCCTGTGGGTAAGGTCTTCATTTCAGGGGCTTTCGGTGGCTCAGCTGCTTCTATAGCAATAACGGCTTTAAGTTCTTCAAAAGTGGCCTTTGGCACTTCTTCGACCTTTTCTAGATGTTGGAGGCACTGTTGAACTAATTCATTCACAGAGAATTCAACCTCCAGATTGATAAGAACGTTTTCAAGTTCGTCAACTGGTTCGGAGATTTCCAACTGTGACATTTGTTGAATAGCATCAAGGAGGAAAAACTCCTCTTGGATGTTGGGCCCTTTCATACTATTAAAGATTCAGAATTGAATTGCTTCTTTTCCGAGCCTAAGAATGATGGTACCAGCTTCAACGTCAATGAGCGCTCTGGTAGTAGCGAGGAATGGTCTGCCAAAAATGATTGGATACCTTAGGTCTTCTTTAATGTCCATGACAACGAAGTCACATGGTACTTAGGCATCCTGGCCTATCCTTACCGGAATATCTTCAATGATCCCCAAAGGTGCAGTTATAGTGGAATCAGCTAATTGGATAGTCATTGCTGTAGGCAGCAATTCAGTGAATCCCAGACGTTTGCACATTGAGTAAGGCATAATAGATATGCTGGCCCCAAGGTCAGCTAATCCCTTTTTAGAAGATGCATTGCCAATGCAACATTGGATTCCAAAGGAACCTGGGTCCTTCTTCTTTTTGGGCATCTTGTTTAAGATGATGTCCGAAGTGGTCTGAGCAAGCTTAACAGTTTCTTGCTCCTTGGTTATGTACTTTCTTGATAATAAGGTCTTGAGGTATTTCACCCAGGCTGGCACTTCGGAAAGAGCATCAAGGAGTGGGATATCAATGTATAGTTTCTTCATTGCCTCTTTGAATTTTTGAAACCTGGTGTCCATCTTTGTTTCTCGTAATCTTCCTGGGTACGGGATTCTTGCTTTATATTGCAAAACTTCAGGTTCCGTGAACACTTTATCTTTGCCCTTTGTGTCCTTGGAGAGCTTCTCCATTCCTTGTTGCGGGTTCTCATTCGTCATGAAAGCAGGGGTATCATCATTATCCAGGGTGATCTTGGTAGTCTCATGAAGAAGGCGTCCAGATCTAGTGGTGACGCCATTCAACTGCTCATGTCTGTTTTGTCCGTGCTTAGGATTTGATTCAGGCTGCCCAACAAACGTACCTGCTGGGGGCTTCAATTGTGCAGCGATCTGAGCAAGCTGAGCTTCAACTGCTTTTTGCTGAGCCTACTAGTTAGCTAGCATAGTTTTCTGTGATTGCAACATCTGCCTGATCAAGGATATTTCATCTTCCGGTTGGGCAGGAGCATTTTTCGGAGGAATTGGTTGCTGGATTTGTTGAGATTGTTGGGGTGGTAACGCCAACTGAGGTTACTGAGTATGCAGCTGTGGATGGAGCGGAGGATGAGTGTACTGGTAGTAGGCTGATTGGTTCCTGGGGTAGTTAGCCCTAGGAAAGTTACTCCTGGAATTCCCTTGGTTTTGGTTGAAGTTGTTTGTGAATCCAGGTGTTGGCCTACTAGTAGATCCCCCCTGTGATTGATGTTGAGGATTGGCAGTCCCGGCAGGGTTTCCATACTGAAACCCTGGATGATTCCTTGGCTGATTAGGGTTGTAGTAGACTTACCCAGGTATAGAGTGGATAGAGTTGACTTGTTCCGGTAGTTTCTCTTCCGACTGATCAATGATAGGTTTGTATGGTTGTGGTGGTGAATGCAGATCCATCATCACATTATATAACATACCGCAGGAAAGGGTCGGATGGTCAGAAGCATGACAAGCCTCACAGGATCCCATGACAACTTTGACTTGTTGAACTAGCGGAGTTTTCTTCTTATCGATCTCTCCGAGGGAAGTCTCGAGAGCTTACTGTTTATGAACTATGGTTTTCAGGACTTCAGCTATTTCTTTCATCTCTTTTGATTCTTCAGCTTTGAAAACTTTGAGGACACCTTTACTGGCTGACCGTCCCCAGTTGGACTGGTTTTCAGCTCTGAGAGTAACAATCTTCCACGCGTCCTCGTAATTTTTCCTCATGAAGTTTCCTCCAGAAGAGGAATCTAAGAACTGTTTAATATCATCGCTTTCTCCCCGGTAGAAGGTTTCTATTAGTTGATTCTGAGAGATTCCATGATGAGGGCATTTATGCAAAAGTTCTTTAAATCTTTCCCATGCCTCAGCAAGGGTTTCTCCAGGCAGCTGAGATAAGTGATTGATCTGCCCTCTGATTTCATAGGTCAATGAGGGTGGAAAGAACTTCTCTAAGAACTTTTCCTCAAGAGGAGCCCATGTGGTTATTATTGGTTCTCTGTCAAGTGAGTTATACCAACTCAAGGCCCTCCCAGATAGGGTGAAATGGAACAGATGAAGCATTATCGCATCATAAGCGACACCATCTTGTGGAACCAGGCGGCACAATGCCTTAAACCTTTTTAGATGATCCATGCAATCATCTCCAGAACCTCTAGAGAAAGATATGCCTTGCATGATTTGAATCCACTGGGTCCGAATCTCGAAGTTGGGGATATTAATAATTGGAGGTCGGACCGGGTGGTTATCCTCATAGTTCTTTGGGACCGCGTAGTCCCTCAGTTGTTTGTTTCTTAACTCCAACTGAGCAGCTTGGGTCGCTGCCTCAGTTTCAGCTCTGATGCGAGCTTGCTCTTCCGCACGAATCTCCGCTTGGATTTGGGCACGAGTTTCAGCGATGAGTTGTGCCCTTTGAGCGGAGATGGCGGCGTTGACCCTCTCCATTACCAAAGCAGCCTGGCGTTGATCTTCAGCCATTTGCCTGGCCCTTTGGCGATTGAGTCGAATGCGGCGATGGAAGCTTCTCTCTACCTCAGAGTCAAACTCTGGATCAGAGGAGAATCTGAGGCTATGCGCAGGTTGCATACACGATTTCTACCTGAGTAGAGAAAAGAAAACACCTTTAGATAATGAAAAAGATATGATAGTTTCAAGAAGATATAGAGTTATGATTCAAAAGAAAGTGTAAAATCCTAACCAACTAGAAAGGTACAAAGTGAAATTACAACGTTCCGTTGTCCCCGGCAACGGTGCCAATTTTTGATGGAGCTTCCACTTACGTGGAATTGCATGCACCACTAAAAATCCTAAAGATGGTAAGTCTTTAAGTTTAGCCTTGCTTATACTAGATAGAGAACTCCACCCACGTATGCTAAGATACGTGGAAGTCTTATTGTAGTATAGTTAAGGGTCGAATCCTCGAGACAACGGTCTTGTTGTTGCCAACAAGATGGAAAATGTTGGAATTTCACCTAATCACTCAATAGTTGGTATTTAGATCAAAAGGTTGATTTGGTTGTTTTTAAGCTAAGTGCAAGTAAAGTAAAGAAAGCAAGTAAATCTAATGAATTAAACTATGATAAAAGATCACTAGGGTGTGATCGTTTTTTCGCCGCCACTACATATGGATCAACACATGCAAAGCAAAAACATAACCTGTAAAAGAGTCTAGTCAGTTAGTATCTTTGTAGGCTTAGCTTCCTTTCGGAGAGCTAACTATGAGAGATGCGGGAATGTTGCAACGCCAGCCATTCCCGAACAAATGGTCACATTACTTTGCATCATTCCCCTCACAAAGTGTGTTCCTCGACATACCAAGGTTGCACTTCCATACGTCAACTGATTCCATTTCATAGTATGAAAGTGCAACGGATGATAGTGAGTTTACTCCACTTCTTGAGATACACTTCTAGATACCGAAACAGATGCATGGTGGATACATGCACCAAGAACCAACATACAAATGAGTTTCAAATCTATTAGTACAAACGTAGACAATTCATACTAAAAGATAAAGGATAACACAAGTTGGAGATCAAGCAACATGCATTCATTGATTGTTTGATGTCGAACTGAAAAGATAAGAACTCTATATTACAAGTCATGGATTACATTTACATAATATGAAAACATGGGTAGCGGGGCTACTCCCCGCACCCTAGTGAGAGAGACTACTCGCTCATGACCAGGACAAAGAAGGAGGCAAGAAGGGAGAGAGAGCATCATCCCCATGAAGGAGAGAGGAAGATCAACCCCTTGGAGAGAGATCAACGATCCATCGGTCTTCAAAGGTTGCACGATGATGAGACCTCCCCTTCCCACCTTCTTTGGTGAAGAAGGAGAAAGCAACTTCAAGATGGAGTATGGGTCTCAGACCGGCAGCCCCAGGGCGGAGGATGGAATTAGCAAGAGCTCTGGAACGATTGAGGCAGCCTTTGGACGTCTGAAAACTTCCCCCCTCGTGGAGGACCCTTGGGGCCTTATTTATAGGCCTTAAGTGAAGTCCAAACGGTTTGGAGACCGTTTGGACCTCAAGACCGTTTGGACCTGAGACCGTTTGGACCTCAAGACCATTTGATTTCATGCGGTCTTGAGATCACATGAACTCCATGCAGTCTCGGGACCGGTTGGCTTCATGCGGTCTTGAGACCGTTTGACTCCATGCGGTCTCGGGACTGTTTGGCTTCATGCGGTCTTGAGACCGTGTGACTCCATGCGGTCTCGGGACCGGTTGGCTTCATGCGGTCTTGGGACCGTTTGACTCCATGCGGTCTTAGGACCGGTTGGCTTCATGCGGTCTTGGGACCGTTTGACTCCATGCGGTCTCGGGACCGGTTGGCTTCATGCGGTCTTGAGACCGTGTGACTCCATGCGGTCTCGAGACCGGTTGGCTTCATGCGGTCTTGGGACCGTGTGACTCCATGCGGTCTCGGGACCGGTTGGCTTCATGCGGTCTTGGGACCGTGTGACTCCATGCGGTCTCGGGACCGGTTGGCTTCATGCAGTCTTGGGACCGTTTGGCTTCATGCGGTCTTGAGACCGTGTGATTCCATGCGGTCTCGGGGTTGAGTTATTCTTTTATGTTTTTTTTGTGTTTTTCTGCATATATAAAAGGGAAAAGTTAGTCTGATGGTATATTTACAAAGAAGGGTAAATTTGGGATTATGTATAGTTTTAATTCGGAAAGAGTATGGAAAACTAAAGAAAAAGACTAAGATAATCGTCTAAAATAGGAGGTTATCAACATCCTTGACCTAAAAATTGACAAAAAACACATATTAGATATAACTTATAAATGGACATATATCTAGATAGATTGTAAAACTTACATCGTGACATGGATCCACACCATCATGGTGATGATCATCACGTTCATCATACTCATGGTCATCCATCTAAAAAAGTGTAATATAAAAACAATCAATCATTTAACATTTAACATTTAATGAAATTAATATAACATTGTAAAGTTCACATCAATGTAGCATTAAAAAAATATAACATTTAAAAAATAAAAAACATGCCTCTAATATTGAGATGTTTTTTCAATTAACATTCCTTCAGCGTGATCTCCATGCACATATATGTCATCATTAGCTTCAATATTTCATGTTGGCAAGCCAACTGAGAATGGACTGGAGTCATCATATTTATCATAGTACTCTTCTTCATATATAGGATCTTCAATGGACTGTCTTTTACCATGAAGAACAACCAACAAATTTTCATTTATAGGATCATTGATATAAAATACTCATTTTTCCTGTGATGCCAATATGAATGGTTCACTCTTCTCGCCAATCTTTTCAAAATTCACTAATGTAAAACATAATTCATCCACTATAACTCCTTTGGTGTTATCAACCCAATTACACTTAAAGAGTAGAATTCTAAAATCTACATAGTCAAACTCCTATATGTCTTCAATGACACCGTAATATGACATTTTAGCTTCACATGGACTCTTATCCTTCACACTAGAAAAAAACAATGAAGGTGCTTGAAGGGTGACCCCACTATTTTGGATGACACTCTTATCATCTTGACACTTTGTGTTATATGAGAACCCATTTATGTCAAACCCTTCATAAGACATAACATTCATTTTTGGTTTAAAGGCGAGGCATTTGATGTTTTCAGCAATATTATTTGGTGTTTGAGATAGTTGATGTAAGACTTTATCTTCAAACCACTTAATAAATGTCTTGTTATACTCTCTAGCAAGCCACATTGAATTGGCTCGAGGATATTGTTTCTTGATGAAATTAGTATGTTTTGTAATATAAACACTCACTTCGTTGATGTTGAGTAAAATATACAAGTGAGCTTGTTCCCATAGCTCATGACTGATTACTTTCATTCATGTTCCTAAAGTCCCTTTTCCAGAATAGTCCTCAATATTCTTGTCATTTACAAGAGCTTCATTACCACTCCGAAATTCATTACAAAAATCCATAACCTCCCTCACCATATAACCCTCAATAATACCCCCTTCAGGTCATTAATAGTTTTGAACATCACCTTTAAAAATGTTTATGTATTATTCAAAAGGATACATCCAATGTAAGAAAATTGGTCCTAACATTTTCACTTCCCTAGTCAAATGGACAACAAGATTTACCATGATATCAAAGAATGAAGGAGGAAAATACATCTCAAGATGACATAGGGTAACAACCACTTCTCTTTGCAACTTATCGATATTCTCAAGATCAGTTACATTGCTATAGAGACTATTGAAAAAGAAACAAAGTCTAGTGATTGCAAACCTTACATGCTTTAGTAGTATAGATCGAATTGCCACAGTCAATATTTGTTGCATTAGAGTGTGACAATCATGAGAGTTAAGACCTATCAAGTTCTGATCTTTCATTGATACCAATCTATGGATATTAGAAGAGTAACCCTATGGTACCTTAATATTAAGAATGCACTCGAAAAAAGCTTTCTTCTCCTTTCTAGTCAACATGTAACAAGCAGGAGGTAAATATGTTCTCTGATCACTGCTAACTACTTCTATTAATTCTTTCCTTATTCCCAGTTTGCACATGTGCATTCTGGATTTGATGCCATCTTTAGTCTTACCTGTGATATTCAATAGAGAACCAATGATGGTATCACAAACATTTTTCTCAACATGCAAGACATCGATACAATGCCTAACTGCCAAAGAACTTTAATAAGGAAGATCCCAAAATATTGACTACTTCTTGAATAAAGATTTTTCACTTTGTGTGGGAATGGTACACTATGATATCTTACCAAATTCATTGACAAAGTATTTTACTCTTTCATAAACAACCTCCCTTGGTATAGGTTTAGGGGTACTCCGTTCCTCATTCGATCCATTGAATGCTTTGCGCAACCTTCGATACATATGGAATTTTGGAAAAAACCTTTGATGACCAAGATATACAGTCTTGCAGCCATGTTTTAATTGTATTGAATCATTGTTGTCTTCACATATAGGGCATGCTTTGGATCCTTTTACACTATATCCAATCAAATTCCCATATTCTAGAAAGTCATTAATAGTATAAAACAACATAGCATGCAAACAAAATGTCTCTCTACACGAAGCATCATAGGTCATCACACCTTCACTCCAATGTTTCTTTAAGTCATCAATCAGAGGTTCAAGATAAAAGTTGATACCATTTCTAGGTTGTTTAGGGCCCGATATCAACAACAACATCCTAACATACTTATTTTTCATACACATCTAGGGAGGAAGATTGTATATAATAAGCATAACAGGCCAAGTTCTATGTTGGCTGCTCAATGTGCCGTATGGATTCGTCCCATCGGTACAAAGCCCAAGTCTTAGATTCCTAACTTCTTCACCAAATTCAGGGTATATAATAAGCACAATAGTCCAAGTGCTATGTTGGCTGCTCAATGTGTCATATGGATTCATCCCATCGGTACAAAGCCCAAGTCTTAGATTCCTAACTTCTTCACCAAATTCAGGGTATAATAAATCAATCTTCTCACTGTGGGGAATCAGACACATGTTATAGGATCCCATCATTATTTTTATTAACCTTTGCATGCCACCTGGAATTCTCCACATCTATCAGATTGTCAAACAAGCATTGAAACTATGGTATTAGAGGTGGATACCACATCACCTTGGCAAGAGAGCCAGTTTTGGACTTTCTTGAAGTCATCATTTTATACCTTGATGTCCCACATTTTGGACAATCTTTAAAATTGACATAGTCCTTTTGAATGAATACACAATCATTCGGGCATGCGGAGTATCTTCTTATCCTTCATTCCCATTGGGCATAATATTTTCTTTAACTTGTATGTTGAGACTGGAAGCTCATTTCCTTCAGGAAGAATTTCTTTCAACAAAGACAATAATGACATGAAGCTTTTGTCACTCTATCTATTGTTATCCTTCATATTATACAATCTTAACATAGCGCTCAGCTTCATAAACTTAGTACAACATGTGTATAATGATCTCTCGGCATCATGCACAATGTTCCTAAACAAGGAAGGTGGATCGATGTGCTCTACCCCACAACTATCTAGCATCACATCAATGATGTCTATTAGAATCAATTTCTTCACATCTACATCATCATCGTCAATTTATTCTTCAACACAAGCATTGCTATTGACATCTACTAATCTCAAGTTTGAAATCTCTCCATGCTAATACCATTCTGTATAGACTTGTATAATCTCGTTGCAATCATCACCACTGCTAACTTTCAAGTTATTACCGTAATGCCTACATGGACAATAGAACCCATCTCCAGGTTGTTTCCTATGTTCCTCTGCAAATCTAATAAAATTATCAAGCCCAACAATAAACTCTGGGGTCTAACAATTTGGAATGTACATCCATGATCTATCCATTTTATGATCAAAGAGAAAACAAGTATTAGGGTTTAGGGTTTACATATTAAACTAAGGATTTACAGATAGATTAGGGTTTATTGTTTTATATTTAGGGATAAGGGGTTAAAGATTAGGGTTTAGGGTTAAAAGATTAGGGTTTAGGGTTCAGTAATGAATGTGTGTACCACCTATCCCATTCTTGAACACCTAATCTCATTAGTATGTGTATAATGTGTATTCAGTTTTCAAGAAAATTTTGGCAGCATTTTCCCACAGTTCTCCAAGTACACCGATGTAGATCGGCAAATGTCCACCAACATATGCACTTAGAGAACAAATGGGGAAGTGCTGAAGAAACATCTTGAAAACTGAATATACATCATACACTTACATCCTAAGTGAGATTAAGTGTTCAAGAACAATCCCAAACTGAGGGCTATCCAATATTTAATCCTAGTGAGTAATTCTCAGACGGGTTTCTAGGCCAAACAAATCCTTATATGTAGTCATTCCTATACCTATGATCCTAGATTCATATTTCATATCCTAGGTTTTATGTAACATCATTTAATTCAATTCATTCTTCCTAGTCTAGGTACCATATTCTATAACATTGATTTCAACATCTCCAATGTACATGCATGTTCATCATCAAGATAATCATTACACATAAATTATTCATGACCTAGGGAGGAAGAGATGACCTAAGGTAAACTAGAAATTACACTAACTAAGATACAACAATCCTAATCAACACTAATCAATGCAAACACAATACGTAACTAACCATAAAAAAGTGATTCACACATGTAAAAACTATATTTCCTATTTTCACAATAATAAGATGTTGCTCATTCATATTTTTGTTTTCTAGTGCATATATTTCCTCATTAATTTGGCATGTTCAACTTTAAAACATGGGTTGAAGTGTTGAAATTAAGATTACCTAGAAGGTGCGAAGCAGGTGAGGTGGAAGCTATGAAGTAGGTGAGGTGCAACCTATTTCGGAGGCTTAACTAATAGTAGGGGATGCTCCGAAGGTGATGAGGGTAGCACTAGTAGAAGCTTTAACAGAAGCTATAGAGACCTAGGTGGCGACAACTATCTTAGGCCCAAGTTTCAACATCCTCCTAAGCTAGAAACACTAGTTCCTCCAGTGGCTAGCAACAACAACTCGTCCGACATCCTAAAGCCCAAGCTCCCGGTGACGAGTAGCTCCTCAGGCAAGCACAATGAGCGTGGCAGCGACCAATGGATAAAGTGTGGAGCAACGATGAGTGGAGGAAGAACAATGACAGTTACAACAAGTGGAGGAAGAGAAACAACATCAACAACGGTGAATTGAGCAAAGGCAATGGAATCGCAAGAGATCTAGGTGGAAATCGTGATGAAATAGGGAATGGGGAGAAAGTTTGTTTCACGTGGATGCTATTAAGTTACCCATAGTCATTGGTTGTTTTGAAAAACTGATGACTAACTCCTAAAATTTTACCCTCGGGTTAGGGGTATCGTCGTCGATTACTTGTGAAGAACCGATGACTAAATCCTATAAAGATATAGTCATCAGTTAATAAAACAAAACTGATGACTAAGTACAAATCTAAACTAATTTTTTTCCCTTTGTCAGTTATTTAAGGGAACCGACGACTAACTCCTAAACAAAACAAAAAAATAGACCCCGGATTAGGGTCATGATCGTCGATTTAATACGACACTGATGATAAAATTGTGAATTAGTCATTAGCTACCAACAGAAAAACTGACGTCTATATACATATCCAAACAAAAAATTATCTAGTGTTAGGACCATAGTCGTCCATTATCCAATAAAACCGACGATAAAATAGCAAATTGGGGGGTATATTTTCATGGGCACAAGGTGCGTAAACACATAGTTGTCAGTTTCTTCTGCAAAACTGACGCTATAGACCCACCCCCTCAAAATAAATATCTTGCCCATGAGTATTTGTTGTTGGTTATTTTATTAATACCGAAGACTAATGAGGGGATACATTTTTATGCTGGGACTTGGAGCCAAACATGTGTCATCAGTTATTACAAGATCGATACGAGACTAAAAATTTTGGAGGCAAATTCCCCCCCCCCTCACAAATTGTATTTCATGGGTAATTTAGACGTCAATTTCTATGAAAAGAAACTGACGTTAAAGTAAAGAGGTACCCCAGTCTTTTCTAAATCGACAAGGCTTCACATATGGTGACAATTGGTTTATTTAACTGTTGTCCTTTGGCATCAGTGTTTTGTGGGTAACAGAGGTCATGAAAAGTTAAGTTAGATGTCATTTTTGTACTAGTGCTAGTAAAACAAAGAAGAAGTATGGTACAAGAAGTTCATTAGTGAACTTGAGGTGGTTACAACCATTGAAGAAGTGGTAGAGTTTTAGTGTGACAACAGTGAAGACATTGCACATGCCAAGGAAACTAAATCAAATCAGTGTTCCAAACACAAAGTCTGACATTAATTCTCAAATGATAGATCATACAACATGGAGATATTAAGATTTGTAGAGTACCAACTAAAAACAACATTGATGATCGCTTGACAAAAGTTCTTCCAAACTATAAGCATGATTGTCATGTTAGATCACATGGAATTAGATTCATAAGTGATGGACTCCAGTGCAAGTGGGAGACTATTGGTTGTATGTCCTTAGAGACATCATGGGATGATTCTAATAGGGTTACTTTAATACGTGATTCAATAATTAATAGAAGGTGATTCCACTTATTATGTTTATTTTATTATTGAGATAATGACTAAACCTAAAAATATCCTAAGAATGTGATAACTCTATGACATATCATTTAGGTTGAGGACCAATTCATGAGGTCATTTTTATACTTCGAGTATTAATTCTTTCTATGTACCTAGTTGGTGATTATTGCGGATAATATAGGAAAATAATAACAAATAAACTAGCATATATGGTGAGTTAATTACATAGATCTAGTCATGATTTTGGATATCAACATGAATACATGGGTTCTTTTTAGAAAACAAGTTGTACCGGACAAAGCCACTTTGAGATAGATGTGTGGAGGTCATGTAATGATATGTCAGAGTTATACCTCAATGCAACAATGGTGACTATGATCCTTAGACCAGAAGTCACTATAGTAATCACAAGTTTTGTTTGCTTTGACCACTAGCACAACATGTATTGAATAAGGGTTTCCAAAAAGGTAGTGCTTGGATGCACTGAGACACATGAGGATGAATGTGACTGATATAGATGAAATTTATCCCTCCTTTTGACTATGAAATACATGTCCACGTTCATGGGAGCCAATATATGACATTGAGCTCACAATATACCAAGTAGTCTACTCTAGTTTGAGGAACAAATATCGAATGATAAATGAATGACAATTCCATGTTATAGTTTAAATTTGGATATCAGTGAGATAGGAATTGTACAATCATTGTAACATTGATCAATTTACATGTTCAAGTTGTTCTTCAACTTATTCCTATTACTCAGGTGTCAACTGTATGTCTCTAATAATATTTTTTTTCTTGTGGGGTTTTTCTCATCACTACCAATACAGTTAGGAACCTACTGGGTCACACACATAGGGTTATATAAGGGAATTGAAGTTTGCAATCAAGAAAACGATTTGAATGATTATGGATCATAAACATGGAGATCTCATATCCAATTAGTTTACTAGAATTTGTAATTGGCCAATCAAATTGGTTGGGTAAATGGATCATGTTGTCAAGGGGACCTTGACCCAATTGGCCAATTGTGAAACCCAATCGATCAATCGAATTCTAATAAGGTTTCAATTTGGTAACCAATTCAGATTCAGATCTTGGTCAATCTGGTATCCTAGTTGGATGATTTGAGTTCAAGTTCTAGATCTAGACTGAACTAGTCAACTAATCGAATGTCTTGGTTAGCGAATCAAAATTCCAATCTATGTTTTTAGTATTAGGCTATTTTTAAGATTGCAATTAGGAAAGGAATTGGAATTAGGCTTTTTCAATCCCATGACTCTCCTATATAAAGGGGGAACATCCCAAAGGATAGACACAACTTCTATGACAACTTATGAGACAAAATGGTTGTCAAAAGTTTCTCTTGGAGAGATAGGAAGTGGTCCAAGGATTCTTAAATAAGATAGGAGAAGAAAGGGATTTTAGAAAAAATATCATGCTGACAACTGTTGATCCTCTTAGACTTGGTGCCAAGGTGGGGCACCATGTTCTCCCTCATCTAAGTGGATTCATTCAAGTTTGGGACACACTTACGGTGGTGGATTCATATCTATATACAAAAAAGATCGAGTTCTTCACTGACCAAGATGTATCCATATGTTGGACAACTAGTATGTGCAAATTTATAGCCGATATCCTTTCTAGATCTTTTATTCACTGACATTTTATAGAAATAATAGATCCGACAACTAGGGTAAAATGGGAATAGTTTTATATCTTATTCCATTATTCCCCTTCCTGAAACCATAAACGTAACTCCCACAATATTGCTTATTATAGTCTGCTTCATATGGATATCATCTTCATAGCACAACTCCTCATAGTATCCCTCCATAACATTATTGATTGCAATTTGTATCGTATCCTCTTTTCACAAGCTTGACATTATACTTTAAGATGATCCTATGCATGTCTACTTTACATTCTGACGTGACCTCAATACAACCCCATGTATCATGATTGAAGGAGATACATCTCATATGTTGTATTTCTGATGCTAGTCACTCCATTATAAAATGAATGCCTGGAAAATAGGAATTTTGACTTTTGGGCTCAAGAGAAAAAAAGGAAATTACTTCGATAAATGAAGATATAAAATTTCCTTTTTTCATTTCAAAAGAATAGAAGCAATAAATCACAAATATATATAAAAAAATTAAATCTTAATTAAATTTTGGAATTAAACTAAAATTTATAGAAAACATACAAAAAAAATTAAAATTAGACTAGGGAGCTACAAAACAGAACTAAATTTTAGAACACCAGAATAACAAAAAGAAATTATGACAAAAAAATTCAAACTTTATCTCAATAGTCATAAAATCCAAATAGTTTTGTTATCCCCAGTAATGATGCCAAAAAATAGATGTGATGACTTATAGCAAAATGAAATTATATAGGAATCAATCCCTAAGTTTTTACCCAAATTAACGTACCATATCGACCAAATCACAACTGGACAAGTCTTATCACACAATAGCTTTAGGATCAAACCCAAATGACAACTATTTTAAGAACAATTCATGTTTTCATCCTAACTAGGAGTAAGTAATGATATGAAAGAGATCAATGACATGATTTATATAGCCTGGAACCCAAATTCTTGGGCTATTGATATGAAAGAGATGAGTGACCAACATGTTACAACAACATCAGTTCACAAGGGAGGACTGATTATTAACATTATGGCTATCTATGCCAGGAATTGTTCTATGCAGAGAATGGAGCTTTGGGAGGATCTAGAGAGGGTGGCAAAATCTATTACTGCACCATGGCTTGTTATAGGTGATTTCAACAATATTAGGAAAAGGGAGGAAAAGGCTGGCAGAAGAGAGGTACCTTCATTCATTCTAAGCTCTTTTAATGCAACAATTGATAATGCATGTCTTATTGAACTGCCAACTATTGGTAAATAAATGTTTACATGGCACAATAAGCAAGACACAACAAAGAGAATAGCATGTAAACTCGATAGGGCATTGGTTAATGATGAATGGTTGAGCAAATTCCCAGGTACCAAGGAAAAACGTATCACTTGTGAATACTCAGATCATTCAGCAATAAGAGATGAACTAAGGACCATGATTATGAAAAATTGTCCATTCAGATTTCTGAACTTCTAGCTAGATTGGCCCGGTTGCAGTGATATTATCTCTAAAGCATGGAAACAGAGGTAAGAGGCAATCCTATGTTTTGGTTCAACCAGAAATTGAAGGCTGTCAAACAAGAACTGAAACACTAGTCTAAAGAATATGTTAATCTCAAAAACCTGATTGCTAGGGAGAGGATGGAACTACATGATATATTAAAGGCTATACAAACCTCACCTCTTGATAAAGAACTCATAGAAGAAGAGAAAGTAATGATGGAAAGGCGGGACAAGCTGGGTAAAGTTGAGGAGATTTACTACCGACAAATAAGTAGGATGGAGAGGGTTGAAAATGGTGATAGAAATACAAATCTATACCATACTATGATAAAAAAGAAAAATGCAATAAACTCCATTACTGAGCTATACAATGAACAAGGTGAATGCTTGACCGATGAAGAACAAATCACCCAACAAACTTTAGAGTTTTTTGATAGCTTGTACAATCAGGGACATAGTGACATACCGATGCCTGAATGTGAATGGATTGGCAAGGTGAATCAGTCAGATAATTAAATGTTGTGCAAGTTGTCTGGAGAAGAGAACATAAAGGCAGTCGTATGGAGTATAGGGGCAAATAAAAGCCCAAGTATAGATGGTTTTAACTGATTCTTTTATAGGAAATGTTGGAATATGATAAAAGACGATCCATATAAGGATGTTGTATAGTTCTTTGAAGGCGATAATCTACTGAGATAGATTAACCATGTGTTTGTGGCTCTTATCCCAAAGAAGGAGCTGATATCATCACCTACTGATTTTTGACCAATCTCGTGTTGTTCTATGTTATACAAAATTATCACGAAGATCATGACCCAAACACTAGCTACAATCCTTCCAAAGCTTATTTCACAAAACAAAGGTGCATTTGTCAAAGGGAGATTGATTGAAGATTGCTCAATGCTAGCTGTAGAGTTCACGTTAAAATTCAATTTGAAAATAAGTACCCCAACTGCTTGTGTGAAACTGGACATCACTAAAGCATATGATTCAGTAAGATGGGATTATCTTTGGTGTTGTCTGAAAGGAATGGGTTTCTCTGATCATTGGATTGGCCTCGTCAAACAATGTGTTACAACAACATCTTTCTCACTTATTTTGAATGGGTCACCAGTAAGGTTCTTCAAAAGTTTGAATGGGTTACGACAAGGTGACCCATTGTCACCGTTGTTGTTCACCATAGAAATAGAAGGTCTGAGTCGAAGAATAGACAAAGCTATTATGCAAAAGGATATTAGATCATATTCCATCAAAAGACCAAAGGTAATGAGCCATCTCATGTTTGTTGATGATGTGTTAATCTTCATTGAAGGTAGAGAAAGAAGTCTAGCAAATTAGAAAAACCTACTCTAGGACTTTGGGAAGCAGTCATGTATGAAATGCAATGAAAACAAAACCCATCTCTACTTGTCCAGGTCATGCAAGAATAGGTCAAAGATGTTGGAATGCATGGGCATTACTGAAGGTAGTTGGCCTATGAAGTATTTGGGCTTTCCGTTAGAAGGAGGGGACTTAAGAAGAAGACACTTCCATGAGTGTCTAGATCGATTGAAGGATATGATAAATAGATGGCCAGGTAGACATATATCTATGGTAGGAAGAATTATCTTAATCAAATACTATGCAATGAGTTTGATTGGGTTCTGGCTAAAGCAAGTAGAAATACCACAATCGGTATTAGGCAGAATGGAGATTTTACTGTCAGACTTTCTTTGGGGGATTCCAAAACACACTATGAGTTGGATGAAGATCTCATATCCAAAGGATGAGGGTGGATTAGATCTTAAAAACCTCACTGACATCACTGACTATCACACAATGAGCAGAATCAAGAAGTTCATTTAAGGCAATACTATCTGGGGTGCGTGGACGAGAGCTAGATATGGTGACGAACTATCTAGGCAACCGAACCAGGCAGGTGGTACATCTACCCTATGGAGAAGAATGCTGAAGATATGGCCAACATATTGCAATGGTGACGACAACCTCTGGGATAAGTGTAGATAGAAACAAAATAAGAAGAAGGTGTTCGAGCACATATGGTCTAAAATGAACTATCTGAGGTGGAGCTTGACTACCTACAAAGCTTTGAAAGGGATTCTTCCTACGAAAGACAAGGTTAAAAGATGGCAACATGAGCTAGATCCAAAATGCATAATGTGCGAGCAAGAGGATGAGTCTGTTCACCACTTGTTCGGGTAGTGCAAAGTATGGAAGTATCTTTGGGAATGTTCCCAACTAAAGCTTAATCAAAGAGGAACCTATCTTCTCACAGAGTGTCTTGAAGCACTGGGAAACAGAAGAGAAAAGAACAAAGTAATCAAATTGTGGGTTTTGACAGGTATTGTACACCTGATATGGGTAGAAAGAAACTCCAGATACCATGGTGGAGAAGCTCAAGATATCCTCTAGTTATTCCAGAAGCTTGAGGGAGATATTAAGTTGAGATATAAAATTTATAAACATAGGATTTGAGATGTTCCTAGTATATGATTAGGAATTGGGAGTTGTATCAGTTTGATCTCAGCATCATTTTATTGTAATGACTGGGTCATCTCAGTAAACGCCAACTAGGCGTTAGCCATAATGTCTTTTTGGCAGATGTAAGTCACATGATAGGATGTGTCTTGTAACCTTTTGCCCCCTTGTTGGGTTGGAAATATATTTACCAAATTTAAAAAACGAGTAAGTAATGAACAAATATGGATTAATTGGTGGTTTATTTGATTTCTAATAAAATGAAGGAAGTTATAAATAAAAGCATAATTGAAACAAAGATAAATGAATGATAAAATATCAGGGACACTTGATTTCACCATCATTTCCTACATATATCTCTCACATTACATCACTTAAAGATAATTTTTTATTTTGGTGAAAGAATTCATATATTTTTAGAGTTTCTAAATTCACAAGGACAAATTTCCATATTGGATCGAGGTCTTGTTACCTATGGATCATTAATCCATTCCCCATATCTCTCCCTTTAGTAGTGTTATATAGGATTCAATGATATCGATTAATATTTTAATCCTATATTTCAAATTTTCTACATCTAGGATTCTAACAATTATGCAAGATGCAAGCTAATTAATAGAACATTCAATCAATCCAAAAATCCATATGAATGTCAATTTATCACATGAGTGTATAAGATACAAGAAATAAGGATAATCTCCACACCCAGTAGATGATCTACTCTCTAATTATGTGAGGGACAACAAAAATCTCGTGGTAAAGTAGAGGCAAAAATAAAAAACTTAGTGGTGTCTTCACCACTTGTAAATGATAGGTGTAGTCTCCCATCACAAAATATGGAAAAGTGCGTCTTCACATCAAGATGTCTATGTCCATCTTTGGCTCTCCTTGATGGCTTTTGGTGCTGAATATGGGAGATATTGTCTAGGATTTTTTGTTGAACGTCCCAAAAGTGTTTTAATATCATGACATAGGGTTTTTAGTCAATCTAATATAATCCAATGAATGTGGATTGCAGAACAATACAATTTGGGCTACTTGAGATCCACTCTACCAACTGGAATTGGTAAAACAATATACTATTTCATAGAAAACTGAATTAGTTTTCCAATGAATCTTGAATCATCCCATTCCGACATTGAATTTGGAATCTAGAGTTGTTTTAGTGAGGGCTTTTTTTAATACTCGGTCGACCTGGTGAATGAGTCAGTGGACTAGATCTGTGAATGAGTCATTTGAGATGTTAGGACCCTCAACCAGGCAGCTCACAAGTCGGTCCGAGTGACTGGTTTGGGTTTTACTTTCCCTTTTTCATGATAATGGATCTGAAGCCAGCCTGAGGAAGATCTTAGTTGACCGACTTGTAGAGCGAGTTGGGCAATCAATTTGCAACATATGTGTAAGAATAATCCCAGGTTGGTCAACCTAGTTGGCCAACAGATTGACTAGTCTTTGCTCAATGAAGATGTACTACAAGTCATCCAGGAAACTCGCAATGTGAGTTGGCCGACTCGCTTGACATCAAAGTTATTCATTCTTCTATGGCCAATTGTACATAACCCATCAAACGATGCACATAATGATTCACACAACTAGTTTTCTACCTATATGCCTTGCTTCAAACCTAGGCCCTTTCGACGAGTGATGAATCCAGCCAGTTGACCAAATCTACCTAGAATGTATTCTTTAGCTTGAATCAATGGATGGTATCCTCATTTCAATTTTCTGATTTGGGGAGTGATAATATGAAATATTTAGTCATTTTTGCTCTTTAATAGAGGTCTGATTGCTTCTCTTTTTGACTTGCACTAATCCTAAAAAATTAAACAAATAGATATATCATGTACTAAAAATATTTCATAACTACTTAAAACCTAAAATTGGTGAAATTTTAGTGAAATATAATAAAAACAAAAAAAAACTAAATACAAAATGAAATGAAAAACATGATGAGGATCCATTCATCAATTACCAAGAGTCTCAAGGTCAATCCATAACAAATGCATGAATAGAATCATCAACTAAAAAAACATGTTTTTTTCTATCTTTTATATATGGCAATACAAAGGTAGGTTTGCATTGACATTTAGCGAGTTCCTTGCTAATAGCTTCATCTTATCATAATAAAATTTTGGATTTAAAAAAACGAATTGAAAGACTTTATCTTGGTCTCCAAGTTACCCTTTTAACGATTAAAATAATAGCCTCAATGCCACAAATGAGTTCCTATTCTGTTGAAATTTTACTTATGTCAATATTATAACCAACCAGTAAAATCTCAGTTAGTTGATTGTTATACCATTAAATCACTAAATTATCATGATCTTGTCCCAACAGACTTAAAACCAAGAATTCAACAAATACTATATCAATATTCTATTGAATTAAATAATATTTTTCAATTACAATTATAATGAAAGATGGAGATTTATATATTCACACACTTTGTCCTCACATAAAGTACACTTTCAAATTCTCTCCAGATCAACCATATTGGTTCTCTTCTTGTTAGAGCATATTTAACTACAAAGTACCTAATGATGAGATACCTAAAAAGAATGTGTACCTTATTGATATGGATAGTCCAATCATTCCTTTTAGGACCATTTTTATTTGAGGTGAAAATCCAAGAATGTTATAATCTCTTTCCCTTAGACTTTTGAAGTCCTTGTCGAGACTCAACTATTTGTACTCATATTTCATCCCCATTCTAGTACAAGCCTATAATGGCCCATGAACACCCAAATCCCATTCAAATCCACCAATGTAAGACTAGCTTCATCTTACCTCAGTACAAAGCCCATTCCTTATGTCTGGAATGCATGACTCAAGGCTACACTTCAAAATTCGATTGCATTATATAATCCTTTTTAAATTAAAACTACAATGAAAAGGAGGAAAATTACACGCATGCACTCTTTGTCCTCATAGAAATACATGATCAACTTCTTGATAGGTCTCCCATCCTAGTGCTACTCTTGTTTGAGCATACTTAACTATAAAGTACCTATTGATGATCATATTTAACCCAAAAAGGATGTTCACCTTACTAATATGGATATTTCAAGCATTCCTTTTAAGTTTTTTTTTCTGAGGATGGAAATCCATGAATGTTACAATCCCTTTCACTTAGACTCTTGAAGTCATCATCAAGGATCAACTATATGGCCTCATATCTCATCCTCATTTTAGTGTAGGCCTAGAACGACCCACACACACTAACCTCCCATTCACACTACAACAAAATTGCCCATTAGTGGCATTTATAAAAAAAAGCCACTATCTATCTAATGTACATGCATTTTTATTTAAAATGCCACAAAACCACCTATTATATAGTTTATAAAAAAGACTTAACATTAAAGGCATTCTTATATTTAATTAGTGGAAATTTTAAATTGCCAAAACAAATGACACGTGCGAAGTATTATCTATCGAAAATTTTCATTTCACTTCTCCCGCTTTTCCTTCGCGCTCCCACGTATGTAATAGCTAGTATCGCGGTGATTGTGGCGATTGATCTCCCCAATCCTCGTCGATATTCTTTCAAAACTGACAATGCGTGGAGGAGATATAGCCTCCTGGTCGATTGTCACTCGCCCTAGCTAACATCATCTTGGAGGATCGAGTGCATCGACTGACTGGTGGCGGCACGTTGATTGTAGCGTGGAGGATTGCTTTCGACTACTGGCCAGTGAAGTGCCACATTGCCGGCACCTAGGAAGCGAAGAGTCTACTTTTCCGACACCGAGGAAGCCAGTTCAGCCACATTTTCTACATTGGCGCCAGGTGATTACAAATAGATTCTCTTCCCCAACCATTATCACCATCACAATATACTACTTTGTATTGATTCACACTAGTAGAGGAAGAACCGTCTCTATAAGATATATTCCTACCTCTACGATTTTCTTGCCCCTCCCTTAATTTTGCTATATTCTTGCTTTATTTTGGATTGATTTCAGTTTCGAGCAAGATCTGGACTGAAGTTAGAGTTCCTGGTTTACTCGTTATTCCTAATTCCATGACTAACTTGGTTAATTGCACTAGCAAGGAGAATCATTGTTTGGCAATGTGCATCCTGTACTGGTTATGGAGGGAGAGGAATAATAGAGTTCATGAGAATGTGACGATGTAATCATGGGTTTGGTGATGGGTATCTAAACACCACTTTCTTTAGTGGTCTAACTCTTACTAACAGACTATCCATCAATGTAGATTTTGATATCAAGGAGGAAACGACAAACAAGATAAGGTCAGAAATAACTCAAGAATTGTAGCCAGCACCAACTTCAATAGTTATAAACATAAGATAGAAAAGTATTCAAATAATCAAATCTCATTACTTCCATTAATTTAGGGGACTAAGACTTAAAGAAGTATAGGATAATGGAAATTTGATCGTGGGCATTACAACTGAGTCAATGTTTCAATTGCAACCAGCACACCTCTAAGACACATGGATTTTAATGAGGCCAAGAATCACTAAGATTTATGCATAACAACTTCCAACGAAGTACAAATTAAGATTTTATAATCTTTGGAATGGTTTTGAGACAAGGAACCTCCCTGATATTAGACCTGGTATGCCATCCTGATCCCCATGTTCTAATTAGAAGCTAATTTTAATGAAGTGTAATTATTCATGGTTATGGTATATACATGAAATTAGGTTTGATTAGGCTTAGCTATTTTTAGTATACATTGTGATATGTCATTACCCACACCAATTTTCTTCTATGTTTTTATATTAGTGTATATAAATAAGTTATGAAACAATGTCATTTTATTTCTATATGTTTCCCTTTCATATAAGTGAGAAATATAATATATTCTCAAAAGCACAGAGGCCAAGAATGATTAAGCATCTCATCTTCATCACAGTTAATTTCTATACCAAAATTCATGGGTTGATCCACTTATATAGTAGAAACTATTCTTCAAACGAAATTGCTAAAAAGTAGGGGCTTACTGAGCATCACTAACTTCTAAAGGGGGGGGGGGTAGTCTGAAGATGATACAACTAAGAAATAGCAAAGAAAAATACACCATTTCCCTTCACCATGAATTGGTTACATGTGAGCACAGTTATATTCTGTTCATTCGATTCCCCTTGTCAAAGGGGGGGGGCAGTTGCTCCTCTTGTCATATTCTGTTCATTCTGATTTTTGACTTTTGGATTCTATGCTTGTATTCTTATGCTTGGTCAAGGTTCAATACTTTTCTCCCACCTCTTGTCAGGCTCTGCTGGTTGAAGCTTCTGTTGGTTTTGATTGGAAGGTCTTGTATGCTGTTTTCTTTTGAATCCTTTTTTCTGATGTGGTTTTGAGTGATGTTCTACTTTTTTCTTATGTTGGTTATCGTTGGCTGACGGATATGTGATTTGTCCTTGGGTTGGTTTGTCTTTTCCCTGTTTGATGTCATCCAAGGATGGGATTCTATGCTGGCTCTTACCTATGGAAGTGCTTGAAATAGCTTCGTATGATTCTCCTTTTTTTAAGTCTCTTTTGGGATTCTTTGAAATGATATTCCTATCCTTTGAAATAGGAGTTTCGGCTGACCAAAAAAGGAATATAGCCATGATTGATGGTTGTATAGATTCCTACTTTATGGCTGTATATGTTCTAAAGGTTTCTAGTAGGTGAGCTTGTAGAAGTTGAGGTTGTAGGTTTGGAAACCATGTTGGTGGTTTTGAGGTTTATGAAATCTCCTTTGATACTGACGGATAGGACCTGAGCTCCTGTTCATTTTCTGATTCAGTTCAAAATGATTAGAATGTGCATGGGTCCTTATTATATGTATGTTCTTTTATCCTTTTAAAAAGTATTTCAAACATAGTGTCATGTACTCATAAAACTAAAGTGGCAGGATACTATCCCATTTACATATATGTCAGAGAATAATAACCTCACATAACTTAGAAAATTTACAATTTTTAGATGAATCCTTCTTGTAACTCATTTAGAAAATTTACAATTTTTAGATGAATCCTTCTTGTCATAAAATTTTCAGGTACTATCAAAATAATAAGATGATAAGACATCTTGTAGTAGTGTTTTGATAAACACAGAAGTACAAGACTGTAGTAAAATTTAGGAAAGACACCAGTAACCTCCTTAAATAGGTCTCACACCTTCTATAGTAGTGCATCGATACTCCAAATTAAATAGGTCTCACACCTGTACAAAATAAGCCAGACACCATTAACCTCTTTGATAATCTAAAATATGAGTGTTGATTCAAAAAATAGATAATAAGTGTCACCTCATTGTATGAAATACCAAGATACATCAAATTATAGAAAATACTAGTTACTTCATTAAAAATCTCAAAGAAGGATTAGTGAGCATTGGACCAATTGCAAAGATATAGCCTCTATATAGGACATGATCTCCTCTATTAGATTTCTGTTCAAACTATCATGTCTACCATAATAAAGTTGGTTATGACAAGCAATAAAAGGTTAACTGATGTTATACAACTTTTTCTGAAAATATATAACATCGTTATATGTACTTACACTTTGTTAATACTAATATTATGCAGTCTCTGTCCACCCACAACAGTCACTATGAACTGGGCCTCTATGCCAATGCTAACATTCCCTATTGAAGAACAATTGGACATCATCATAGATGATCGTTCCTTAAAGCAACTAGCCATACCCAAACATTGGCGTTTTCTAAAAGGAAGACACTACAGGCCTGGTGAAGTGACCCTAAATTTTGGCAATTATTCACATGTTATCGAGGTTGAGTATGATTTGGCGGGAAATCTTGTATCAAAATCCAGTTGGCGTGATTGGATTAGAAAGATGCTAGTGGGCCGTAGCGATAGGCTTTTTCTCCGTCCAGTTGGCCATAATACCATGAAAGTTTGGATAACCAACATCAACTACGAGACCCCCAATCATCTACGGCGGTATGAGCGCACAATGGAGGATATCAGCTCAGACGAATCTAATTATGAGGCCCCTGTCAGCTTAGATTTGTCTAAATATAGTGAGGAGCTCCACGACACATCACAATCATAAAAAAGGCCACGGTAGGCCCAATTAACAAATATAATTATCAAGACTAAAAATTTGTGTTTACACTTTTTGTCTGAAAGCAATCAATTCTCATAGCTGCTTTCTTTTCTGAACTTCAGGAGAAGATCACCACAATGACAAGTCCTCGAAGTTACTGATGCGGGACCATGTTGGTGTAGTATTTAGTTGTCTATCTATCTAGACTTGTCTGTATTAATAGTTATTTTAATTATGTGCATGTTTAGGGGCACACCAACCCCTTTGTTTAGTTACTGTTTAGGGTACACCCCTGTGTGTGGATGTAAAAAGAGATTAATGAATGGAACTGAAAGTTGCTACATGAATGCTTATAACTAAAGTGTGTGTTCCCATGAATGTTCCAAATTAACAAATCCATCCTATCTAACGACACATTCAAAACCAAACAACAAAAATAAATATGCATATCCTATTATGTTACAAATTACTGATAAATTTCATTATAAATGTTCTTTATAGAATGGATAAGTCTTGGATAGCAGAGGATGACCGAACCAGCAGCAAATACTTATGTGGATTATAAAAATGTTTGGATTTTGCTTTTGAACATTCATCGATTGGAGACAAGATTGTATGCCCATGTAGAAAGTGTGCTAATGTATACTAGGTCACCAGAAAGATTGCATGGAGCCATCTACTGTGGCATGGCTTCTTACCAAGCTATATTTCTTGGGCTTTTCATGGTAAAGATGCCGATGTTCAAATGGATGCTCCTACTGATCAGGGAGATTTCCTTAATGCTGAAAATTTACAAGATATGTTGCATGATACTTTTTCGAGTTTCAGTGAAAATGGAAATACAGAAGGAGTGGAGCCATCTAGTGATCAATATTTCAATACTGAAATTTTTTAAATCTTTTTAAAGGATTCTGAGACAGAATTATATCCAGGGTGTAAGAAATATAGCAAACTTGCTTGCATCCTAGAATTCTATCACCTGGTTTGTCTTAATGGCTTGAGTAAGAAAGCATCATCTATGTTTCTTACATTCTTTGAGAAGATGATGCCAGAAGGAGAACAATTACCTAATTCATTTTATGAGCTAAAAAAGATGATTACGGGGTTGGGCTTAGATTATGTGAAGATTCATGTTTGTCCAAATGGTTGCACGTTGGTTTGGAAGGATTCTACTGATAAAGACGTCTGTGATACATGTGGAGCATCAAGATGGAAACCAATTACAATCCCAGATGATGATGATGATGAGCTTGCAAAAAAACCCAAGAGAATACCTATCAAAGTGCTCATACACTTTCCACTTATACCCCACCTAATGCGGTTATTCATGTCATCAAAACCTCATCCTTAATGAGGTGGCATGCAGAAGAATATGAAAAAATGACAAGTTAAGACACCCGGTTGATTCACATATATGGAAAACATTTGATGTGATGCATCCAGAATTTGTTGCAGACGCTAGAAACATTCGATTGGGACTTGCAACTGACGGATTTAATCCTTTTGGGATAATGAGTAATTCTTACAGTACATGGCCTATTGTGATTATTCCATATAATTTACCTCCTTGGTTGTGCATGAAGCAACCATATTTTATGTTGTCCCTACTCATTCCTGGACCAACTTCACCCGAAAATATAGATGTGTACTTGCGTCCATTGATTGATGAGTTGAAAGAACTATGGGATACTGGTGTACATACATATGACGCTAGAACCAAGGAATTCTTTCAGATGCGTGCTTCTTTATTATGGACAATTAGTGATTTTTCAGGATATGCACATCTATCTAGTTGGAGTACTAAAGGCTACAAAGCATGTCCCTATTGTAATAAAGATACTGTCTCACATTGGTCGCCACATAGCTATAAAGTTGCTACAGAGGACATCGTAGGTTTTTGCCAACTAGCCACAGATTTTGAAAAGAAGCAAAGGCATTTGACGGTGAGCAAGAATTCAAGTGTCCACCTAAACCTCCTTCTGGAGCTCAAATCTTGTCACAATTGGAGGACGGAAGAACTGTAATTGGTAAGAAAAGGCCAAGAGGTAAGGATTCAACACACAATTGGGAAAGGAAAAGCATATTTTTTGAGCTACCATATTGGAAAACTAACATTGTAAGGCATAATCTCAATGTCATGCACATTGAGAAGAATATATGTGAGAGTATTGTTGGAACATTGCTAGGTTTGAAGGATAAAAGTAAGGACAACTTGAATGCAAGGAACGATTTGGAGGATGTGGGAATCAGATTTTCGCTTCATCTAAAAACTGTTGGTAAATATACCATCCTACCTCCATCTTGCTATACAATGAAAAAAGATGAAAAAATATTATTTTGCAACCTCATAAAATCTGTCAAAGTTCCAGACGGGTATGCGTCTAATATATCTAGATGTGCACGACCGAAGGATCAGAAGATGCTACCAATGAAAAGACACGATTATCACGTGCTGATGCAACAACTTTTTCCATTGCCCAGTAAGAATGCTAAGTCATGTATTATTAATCTTTGTCGCTATTTTCAAAGGTTGTGCACTAAAGTCATAGATCCAAATGATTTTTCTGCATTGGAAAATGCAATAGCTGTTATACTTTGTAAGATGGAGAAGATATTCCCTCCATGTTTTTTTGACATAATGGTGCATCTATCAGTCCATCTCTCTTATGAAGCTAAGATAGACAACCCTGTTTAGTATCGTTGGATGTATCCAATTGAAAGGTAACATTTCACATGTCGTGATGACTTTACCTATTGGAATGTAATTTGTCATAATATTTTCCTCAACTTTGTTTTCAGGTATCTGATGACCCTAAAAGGATATGTTCATAATAAAAGATATCCAGAAGGATCAATAGCAGAAGGATATATAGCTGAAGAGTGTCTAACTTTTTGTTCAAGATACTTGGATGGAGTTGAAACAAAATTAAATCGGCCAAATAGAAACGATACTAATGAAGCAAATTTGAAAAACGAGCCAACACTTGACAATGATGATTGGTCTATTTTATTGACAGTAGGTCATGGTATTGGTAAAATGGTAACATGTGTCTTGGAGAAACATACATTGAAACAAGCCCATAAGTATGTACTATTCAATTGTGAAGCAATTGAACCCTACATTAAGTAAGTTAGTGTCAACTGTCTTCTATTAATAAAATTCTATAACATATTCCAATAACATATTGCACATATTTTGTATTCAGGATGCACTATGATATCATTAGGTAAAAACATCCTCAGAAGTCCTTAAAGGAGGTTCAGAGAATACATAGTAACTCATTTGATGGATGGTTTAAGGAACATGTAAGTTTAGTTGTGGTAATTAAATTAGTTATGCTTCATGAATAAATTCTAACAAACTTTTCTATTGTTAGATTGAGACACTCCTAAGAACAGATATGGTATATGATAAAATCAAGTTTCTTTCTCAAGGTCCACATCAACTGGCCATTAAGTACAAGGGCTATGTTGTCAATGGTCACAGATTTCATACCTAGGCAAAAGATGCAAATCGAACAACACAAAATAGTGGAGTCTTTCTGGTAGCTAAGTGTGACGTCCCCGGATTTTGACTTCTCCAAACCCTATTGGGAATGAGATGTCAGAATCCGAAAACATCATCCAATCATATCAGAAAGCGATGCGGAAGCATAATGCGCATACATGAACATACAACCATAACATTCTCAACATTCAACATGTAAATTTATACAACATGAATTACAATTGCATATTGAAAGAGAATTTTTACACAAGTCTAAACATGTATGCTAGCAGGATCTTAGACAATAGGCACAACCTATACAACTTGCTCACATCCTATTCTTTTATCCCATTCCAGCTCTGGACCTAGAAAATACGAGAAACAAAAACATCAACAAAAGTTGGTACGTGGAATTAAAAGCTATACTATGCTGGCATATAAAATAATCGAAATTGAAGGAAGAGAAAGGAAACATTATTTAAAGGTGGAAAATTAGGTAATCTCAAGTTATTAGTCATATTTAAATGGACATGTATTACTATGGTGGACTTAGCACATAATCACATAAATAGTGGGCCCTTCCCCGTGTACCTTGTACTCTAGGGATCTCCCCGTATACCGTGTACTCTAGGGAGGTGCTAGTCAACATTAAAACTTTCCCTCTCTAATAGGAAGATTAATGAACCATCAGTAACTACATTCCATTTTCTTTACTTAGTGTTCTTATTGTTCAAGGCGGAAATGACAATACATATAGATCTACATCCAACAAGGTATTTCAAGTACAAACAAGCAAGTATATATATTTAACATCCAGCAAATCTAGTCATATAATTATATCCACGTACCTGAGTTCAGAGATTCCTATTTATATTCTGGATCATCTACATCTCTGGTCATCACCTGATTAAGACAAGATCATATGCTATCATCAGGTTCTCATCATCATTAACCCTATTTATATCCATTTTAGGGTTTGCCTATCTCATTATGATATCCTCATGATTACTTGTATTGTTGTCTTGTAATTATCTTAATGATGTTATTTTCCATATTATGGTTCATTATCTGAATATTAGGTTCCATATTATTTTTGGTGCACATAATAACCCTAGGTTACATCATTAACCCAAATTAGGGTTTTATAGCATGTATTAAGATTCATCTTCATATAACATGGATTCTCTTCATCTTTATGATCTCATAATTAAAACTGAGGTTCAAAATACTGATATGAGCTTTATTTGTAAATTTCATCATTTATAGAGCACATATGTATTTATTGTATTTTATTAGGGTTATTAGCCCTAATTAGCCATATTAATCAAATTACATGATTTCGTGCATCAACATCATAATTATTGACATCATATGAATTCTAAACATGATTATAGACTCACTGACATTTTTCCCTAATTTATATCATCCTTTGATATTTATTTTCCATTAAACAAGCATTTCATAACTCATATGATATAACTGATATTAGTGCATAAAAAGACAGATATTATGCTTCCACTACATTCTACGCATGTTTTTGAGAATTTCGGTATATTATTTGTATTTTTTTGATCATCGAGCTAATATCTATGAATTATTGAAGATCTGGACATTTATTGAAATTATTTACCTTTTGGCCAATGAGAGCCTACCACGTGGCTTCTTGGGCTCTTCAGCTGGTCTCAAGTGAGCCGCCGGTTCACTGGTCATGCGGCCGGTTCACTTGGTCTGGGCCGATCGGATCCTGGGTTTATCAGTCGCTGGACCGGCTAACCCTCTGGTCTATCTCGCCCTCGACAGCACGCCTCCGATCCTTAACAACGGCGGCAGCATGGCTATGAGCTTCAGTCGGGATTGCAGCGAGGGATGTCGTGGGTAGAACTCTCCACAATAGCGAATCCGGCACAGATCCAAGAGAGCTTCCGACACCTTGGCTCCTTAGGCTGATCTTCCGAACTTGATCCTAGTAGGTGGTTGGGTCTAGCACCTCGGCAACGTGAGCTTGCCACCATGGGCACCACTGCAGAAAAGAAGAAGACGGGGACAATGTTCGATGCTGGCGAGAACCCCATCTAAGACGAGCACTTCACAGCAAGGTGCATCATCGTTGTTGCTGCAGAAACTAGGGAGGGCGGAAAGGGTCACCGATTCATTGTCCTCCCCCATCTTCCCTTCTTGGGCGCCTACTGCAGAGTCACGGGTTGGCCGGCGTAGCCGTAAGGAGGAGGATGCCGAGGCTACTGATCTTGTTTAACGGCGGCGCTGGAACTCAGGGGAGGCAGACTGGAGATGCACACACGAAGAACATGAACTTTTGGCACATCATAGTCACGGAGTCATGCCGATTAGTGGACAGTCGAGCCCCTTGGACTCACACTCAAACTGGGAGAAGCCCAAATCAGAAGATCGAGAAGGATGGGGATGTATGAGTTGAGATGATATGGAGTCGTTAGGTGTCATGCTCGTCGACGCAAAAGACTCAACAGTTTCCGTAGATTGTGTAGGAAACTCATGATGACCGGGTAAACGAGGCCAGGGAACATGTGGCACGGATCTCTTCATCTCTTGACTTATGGTTTTTCCCTTCACGAGCATGGCCGCATGACACGTAGATGTCACTACTTGGTTCATAGATTATCAAACATAGGTTTGTGATCAATAAAAACTATAGTTCTTCATGAAGATTCAGACACCAATTTCTCTTAAATAACTTATCCTGGAACCATGCATGAAGCATTGCTCTCTGCCTTATGATATGCAAAAGCCCAACACCTTTTCATTAAGCCTCATTCCTCAATTACCCTATATTTAAAAGTCTAAACCTTCTATACATATTGTTTATCATCAAATCCCAATGAAGCTAGATTAAATTCCACTTAGTTGGATCATTATGCATCCAAGGGTTCACAACTTGTTCTTTTGAATCCATGTACTTCATTTTGGAACTTATCTACATAAGATGTTAACATTGGTTCTCGCTAGAATTCATCATCCACATCTAGACCATTGGTCGCAAAATCTCATAATTGATCATTAAGTGGCATTGTAATGTTCATGTGGGTCAGTAGTGTCCATGATTGGATAATTGTCACAACAACTTGGAATTGACCAACTATCATATATCACAAACTTCAAATATTACGTTCGATATCAAACTCCAAAATTCAAGGTCATCACATTCACCCCACCTTAAAAGGAATTTCGTCCTCGAAATTCAACTAATCTCATTCTTAAGAGGCTATTTAGGAGTTCAACTTCATATACATCATCATTTCTTAGGTTCTAAGACC
This sequence comes from Alisma plantago-aquatica, assembly GCA_963693085.1. NCBI lineage: Eukaryota > Viridiplantae > Streptophyta > Magnoliopsida > Alismatales > Alismataceae > Alisma > Alisma plantago-aquatica. The sequence continues at coordinate 504,780,972 of OY856415.1, forward strand.
ACCATAGTCGCATGCACTCTAAGTTGTCAGCTTAGGGTCTAGAGATTCTTGGGGGTGTCCACCCCACCTTATATATATATGTGGAAGACTCACTTAATGTCTTAGGCATAACATGACAATATAATATCTTAGGATTACATCACCCCTAAGGGTACGAGTTTTGTTCATACTTTTGAAGTTTAGGAGGAATTCGTTTATATGCCATGATAGTCAGATCGTTCAAATCTAACATCATTAACATCTTACAATGATTTCAACATTAGAGGAGATTTATTTCCATCCTTGATATTAGGATTTTTCTACTTAAGAAGGGCTTACGTAACATGCTTGACCATTAGGGTTTCACCCTATGGTGTGATATTCATAATCAGCTTAGAAGCATACATTGAGAAGGATCAAGGTTACGAACTATATTTCTGATCATATATCCTATGATCCAAAAATATCTTTATATCAAGTTCATTAGTTCAACTTTTTATGTCTTGCATGTATTATGTGAAGGGAAAAAGAGAATATACTTAAGTCTATCCCATGATCTCAACATCATGTCTTTCATGTTTCATATGAAGGGAAAGAGAATATTTTATAGTCAAACTAATCATGATTTCAATGTTGGGTACTACATGTATGATATAGGGGGGGGGAATATAGAATAGGTCAAGCTTATAAGAGTGACTCCTCATATATAACTCATCTTTATAGCTCAAGTGAGGTTTCTATCATCGTATATTAAGAAAGAGAAGAATAAGAGAGAACATGTATTTTGAGTATCTTTTTCACAAAGCATCATACTCTCATAACTAGAGTTCATATATTACCTCACTTGCAACTAATGATGAGATTCACAAAATATGTCACTCTAGCTATGACCTAACTCAGCCAAAGGATTGACTTTATCATATGGGTCATCTACCCATCCTTTTATTTTACCCAATTCTCACATCTAGATTTGAATCATGCATAAGGACTCAACTCACACTCGAGAGTAATCTAGTATAGGACATTTTTTAACACATATCTCATATATTGGAGGCTAGGTCCTATGACCTTCTCCTTGTGGGTCTTACTCTCTCTAGAGTTCACCACATATCTCATCCTACCACTAGATATCCTCCTCGTATAAGAGCTTGAGGCTCATGCACATTCATCTCTATCTTAACTTAACTTATCTTAAGTAGGAAAAGGGAATGTACTTTCATCATCACGACTAAGCATAGATCCTCTAAGAGTGGATTCAGCTCATATACAACTCAGATCTTAATAAGGAACTTATACCATCATAGATCAACTTAGATAAGATTCTATATACTTATTTCCTTCATCTTTCTTTTGTCTATCTATGTATCACATACCCTTATGAGGCTCTAGACATCTAATCTAGACTACTCTCTCTTCTAGACTGATGTCACCCCCTTTCACTTAGATTGCATGAACACTAACTACTCTACAGTGTGAGGGACACATTTTTATATTTACATATAGGTAATAAAATATTATATAGTTTTTCTCTGAGAAAGAAGACGTCAGAGAAAACTGTCGAGGTGCGAGCCGATTGGAAAACAAAACCAAACCAGCAAACTCGAGTGTCCCACACATAGTAGATAGTCTAGTGCCATGTCACCTAGTGAAATGGTGAGAACAAGGTGTAGACTAGTGTAGCTACCCAATACATATGAGCTCTATATGGAAAGGGTATCAGACACTTGTCTAAACCTAGTTCTCGAACATCTAGGTTCTAACCTAGAGGCTAAGTCAAACCTTATTCGTATAGAACAACTTACTAAGTTTCTAGGGTTTAATGTGAAAGGTGAAATTTAGTTTTTATGTTTCATGGTGAGCAATTGTTACGTGTATCTATTGTTCATGCTCTGATACCAACTGTGACGTCCCCGGATTTCGACTTCTCCAAACCCTATTGGGAATGAGATGTCAGAATCCGAAAACATCATCCAATCATATCAGAAAGCGATGCAGAAGCATAATGCGCATACATGAACATACAACCATAACATTCTCAACATTCAACATGTAAATTTATACAACATGAATTACAATTGCATATTGAAAGAGAATTTTTACACAAGTCTAAACATGTATGCTAGCAGGATCTTAGACAATAGGCACAACCTATACAACTTGCTCACATCCTATTCTTTTATCCCATTCCAGCTCTGGACCTAGAAAATACGAGAAACAAAAACATCAACAAAAGTTGGTACGTGGAATTAAAAGCTATACTATGCTGGCATATAAAATAATCGAAATTGAAGGAAGAGAAAGGAAACATTATTTAAAGGAGGAAAATCAGGTAATCTCAAGTTATTAGTCATATTTAAATGGACATGTATTACTATGGTGGACTTAGCACATAATCACATAAATAGTGGGCCCTTCCCCGTGTACCTTGTACTCTAGGGATCTCCCCGTATACCGTGTACTCTAGGGAGGTGCTAGTCAACATTAAAGCTTTCCCTCTCTAATAGGGAGATTAATGAACCATCAGTAACTACATTCCATTTTCTTTCCTTAGTGTTCTTATTGTTCAAGGCGGAAATGACAATACATATAGATCTACATCCAACAAGGTATTTCAAGTACAAACAAGCAAGTATATATATTTAACATCCAGCAAATCTAGTCATATAATTATATCCACGTACCTGAGTTCAGAGATTCCTATTTATATTCTGGATCATCTACATCTCTGGTCATCACCTGATTAAGACAAGATCATATCCTATCATCAGGTTCTCATCATCATTAACCCTATTTATATCCATTTTAGGGTTTGCCTATCTCATTATGATATCCTCATGATTACTTGTATTGTTGTCTTGTAATTATCTTAATGATGTTATTTTCCATATTATGGTTCATTATCTGAATATTAGGTTCCATATTATTTTTGGTGCACATAATAACCCTAGGTTACATCATTAACCCAGATTAGGGTTTTATAGCATGTATTAAGATTCATCTTCATATAACATGGATTCTCTTCATCTTTACGATCTCATAATTAAAACTGAGGTTCAAAATACTGATATGAGCTTTCTCTGTAAATTTCATCATTTATAGAGCACATATGTATTTATTGTATTTTATTAGGGTTATTAGCCCTAATTAGCCATATTAATCAAATTACATGATTTCCTTCATCAACATCATAATTATTGACATCATATGAATTCTAAACATGATTATAGACTTACTGACATTTTTCCCTAATTTATATCATCCTTTGATATTTATTTTCCATTAAACAAGCATTTCATAACTCATATGATATAATTGAGATTAGTGCATAAAAAGACAGATATTATGCTTCCACTACATTCTACGCATTTTTTTGAGAATTTCGGTATATTATTTGTATTTTTCTGATCATCGAGCTAATATATATGAATTATTGAAAATCTGGACATTTATTGAAATTATTTACCTTTTGGCCAATGAGAGCCTGCCACGTGGCTTCTCGGGCTCTTCAGCTGGTCTCAAGTGAGCCGTCGGTTCACTGGTCATGCGATCGGTTCACTTGGTCTGGGCCGATCGGATCCTGGGTTTATCAGTCGCTGGACCGGCTAACCCTCTGGTCTATCTCGCCCTCGACAGCACGCCTTCGATCCTTAACAACGGCGGCACCATGGCTATGAGCTTCAGCCGGGATTGCAGCGAGGGATGTCGTGGGTAGAACTCTCCACAATAGTGAATCCGTCACAGATCCAAGAGAGCTTCCGACACCTTGGCTCCTTAGGCTGATCTTCCGAACTTGATCCTTGTAGGTGGTTGGGTCTAGCACCTCGGCAACGTGAGCTTGCCGCCATGGGCACCGCTGTAGAAAAGAAGAAGACGGGGACAATGTTCGATGCTGGTGAGAATCCCATCTAAGACGAGCACTTCACAGCAAGGTGCATCATCGTTGTTGCTGCAGAAACTAGGGAGGGCGGAAAGGGTCACCGATTCATTGTCCTCCCCCATCTTCCCTTCTTCGGCGCCTGCTGCGGAGTCACGGGCTGGCCGACGTAGCCGTAAGGAGGAGGAGGCCAAGGCTACTGATCTTGTTTAACGGCGGCACTGGAACTCAGGGGAGGCAGACTGGACATGCACACACGAAGAACATGAACTTTTGGCACATCATAGTCACGGAGTCATGCCGATTAGTGGACAGTCGATCCCCTTGGACTCATGCTCAAACTGGGAGAAGCCCAGATCAGAAGATCGAGAAGGATGGGGATGTACGAGTTGAGATGATATGGAGTCGTTAGGTGTCATGCTCGTCGACGCAAAAGACTCAACAGTTTCCGTAGATTGTGCAGGAAACTCATGATGACCGGGTAAACGAGGCCAGGGAACATGTGGCACGGATCTCTTCATCTCTTGACTTATGGTTTTGCCCTTCACGAGCATGGCCGCACGACACGTAGATGTCACTACTTGGTTCATAGATTATCAAACATAGGTTTGTGATCAATAAAAACTATAGTTCTTTATGAAGATTCAGACACCAATTTCTCTTAAATAACTTATCCTGGAACCATGCATGAAGCATTGCTCTCTGCCTTATGATATGCAAAAGCCCAACACCTTTTCATTAAGCCTCATTCCTCAATTACCCTATATTTAAAAGTCTAAACCTTCTATACATATTGTTTATCATCAAATCCCAATGAAGCTAGATTAAATTCCACTTAGTTGGATCATTATGCATCCAAGGGTTCACAACTTGTTCTTTTGAATCCATGTACTTCATTTTGGAACTTATCTACATAAGATGTTAACATTGGTTCTCGCTAGAATTCATCGTCCACATCTAGACCATTGGTCGCAAAATCTCATAATTGATCATTAAGTGGCATTGTAATGTTCATGTGGGTCAGTAGTGTCCATGATTGGATAATTGTCACAACAACTTGGAATTGACCAACTATCATATATCACAAACTTCAAATATTACGTTCGATATCAAACTCCAAAATTCAAGGTCATCACACTAAGACTGATTGTTATTCTAAAACCACTGACCGCAATCCAATTACTAGAGATGTAACCTACTATGGTGTTTTGAAGGATGTTATTGTGCTCAATTATTATGAACACTTTAAGCTGACATTATTTAAGTGTGATTGGGTGGACATCTACTCAACGAGGGGAATCAAACATGATGAACATGGGTTGACTCTTGTTAATTTGAGATGCCTTCAAACTACAGGAGAACCGTTTGTAGTGGCATCTCAAGTTGGACAAGTATTTTATGTAGAAGATGTCACTGCAAAAGGGTGGCATTTTGCTGTAAATATTGCCCTACGAGATATGTTCAACATGGAAGAACAATCTTGTATTGATAATGTCAAAGCTTATGTGCAAGGTGAAACTAGAGATGGGCCATCAATGACATCATAGGATGAAGATACTGATTGTGACATAGTTAGATTGGATATGGAAGGAATTACTGTTACTAGTTCAACAACTGAAAAAGACCAATCCCGAATTCAACAGGATGATGAAAGTGTATCTCAAAGTGATGATGATGACTGTTTTGAATGAGAAGATTACAAAATAGCAGCAATTGTTTCTTTTTGTTTGTCATTAATATTTGACTTAAATAAGCCTTTTTTGGCTCAATGTATCTCTTTAATTTTCTGTCTCACATTGTGCTCTAGCTAGGTGTATCAATTTTGCATGTCTGACATTATTCTTATTCATATTTATCCTTGTCTCTACTGTTGTTTATAATTATATTTGATTAAATATATGTGTTTCATTTTTAAATATTATTAATAAAATTGTTATTATGTTGTTCAATATTTTTCTAAATGTGACCATTTTTATGTGACTTGATATACTCAGGATGAGAGAACACTACAGTGACAACTGCCATAACATGACAGCCGCAAGCAATGATAAGAACAACAACAATGACTCCTATACAACGACTCATTTGCCTAACATTACTCGACATGGTTGTTGGCAATATTTGAACATGTCATCCTCAAATCGCTCCAAAATTTTTTTAGCTTCCCTTCCAACTAAAATTCATAATGATAGAGCAAACAAATTCAACAAAACACCTTCTGATGGGCTAGGTAATCATTTTATTAATATCTTTATATTTATAGTGCTAAATTTAATCATATATAATTTTGCATATATATATTTTATCCTTTATGAATGAATACTTAGGTCAAAAACATCGAGCAAACAAATTCAATAAAAATGTTGTTATCTCTACAAAAAATGCCCAATCAGCCACGTCTCCCCAAGACTCTAATATGGTTGGTGGTTTGAAATCCTCTCAAACATGCACAACTGAAAAGGAGATGGGAACAAGGTTCCAAAATTAGTAAAACAAAGAAAGTGGCGATAAAGTTACAAGATCAAGAATTTCACAGCTACCCCGTGTGCCTAATGGTAATGCTTCCGTGTCTATTCATTCAAGAATTGTAGAGAATAGAGCTGCCAGTAACCAAAATAGCAATGTATTTCCTGATAACATGGACCAAAATGACATCTCTGATCACCATGTTGAGTCATTGAATGTTACAACAACACCTTCTGATGGGCTAGGTAATCATTTCATTCATATCATTGTATTTATAGTGCTGCATTTAATCATATATAATTATGCATATATATACTTTATCCTTTATGAATGAATGCTTAGGTCAAAAATATCGAGCATGTGGCCGAACACAATGTTTGAAAGTTTGGAAAAGAAAGCCCGACGATCCAATTCCCAATGAGAAAAATCAATTTTGACAACTAGTAGGTGAAAACCAATGTCACTTATCAAGTTTTTTGACAACCATTACAAGAGATCCCAATATTTGTCCACTAAACTATGAGGACTGGAGACAATTTCCAGCAAATAAAAAAGATTCTATATGGAATTTTGTGAAGGTATATTATTAAATTTTATTTTTAAATGGTTAAATGAAGCATCTAATTGATATCCTTTATGTCGGTAGAGTAAATTCACAATGGATTCAGATCTAAAGGAGTGGACAATGAAGAGAATAGGAAAGAAATGGAAGGACCACAAGTGCGAGTTAAGGAGACTATACTTCGTAGAAGATAGTCCATACGAACAACAACTTGAACAAGTTGTTCCCTACATGGACAAGTCGCATTGGAAATTTCTTGTCGATTATTGGAGGAGTAATAAAGGAAAGGTAATATTATTTTTTCTATTCGTTGATACTTACAATACCACACAGATAATTACTACGCACAATACTGCAATGTTTTCCACAGAGGAAGTCTATAACTAACAAGACAAGCAGAAAATTTCAAAAGGTCAGCCACACAACAGGAACCAAGTCATTTGCATGTATGAAATATGATGTAAGTTAGTAATTTTTGTGATCCATTTACATAATTTGATGGCATCCGTTAATTTGATGTTTACAATAACCTTGTTTGAATGATAAATATGGAGAAGAAAATAGGCGGAGAAGTGGATCCCATAATGTTTTTTGAGAAAACTCATCGTAAAAAAGATGGGAGCATAGTTGGTGTTGAATCCACCAAAATTTTGGTACAACACATAATATCCTATAGTATTATATTACATATACTAATTTCATAGAGGTATATATTTGGTATAAATTACATCTCATATGATTTGTTGTATGTAGGAAAAAATTTCTGAGGTAGGAGAAGAGCTGCGATGAAAACAACCTGATGTTACTTCAGATGAAATTTATAGGCATGTTATGGGAGAAGAGAGACCATGATATGTTCGTAGTTATGGACTTGGACCATCACCTTTTGATATTTGGGGCAAGAATCATAAATCCTGAGAAGATGAAGAAGCACAAAGGAAGCATTTCCAGGATAAGCTTGAAGAACAACGATTGGACTTTGATGCAAAACTTCAAGAACAAAAGGATGAATTCAACCAAAAATTAGAGAAGTTACTTGCCTTAACTAGAGCATGAAACATTCAAGCATAGCATGTTGGCACTGGCAAAGTATAAATACATTTTATACAAGATGTGTGGTATCAATTATTTTCCATGTTGACTTTTATGGACTTATGACAAAAATAAAATAATTGTGCAGACAAACTTATCAATGCAAACTCCACTCCATATAAGACATTCATCATTTAAGAAGGGACAAGTATGTTTGTATTACTGTGAATTGCACTTCATTTTACATTTATATAAATTTGTTATGTAAACTGTATTTTTTTTGTAGGATGTGTATCTATTGAGTTTTACAGATCCAGATGCTAGAATTGCATTTGGTCGAGTCTCTGAGGTTGACCACATGAAAAGGGTGGGAGGTGCAATTTTAGACACATCATTTGTTGCTGTTTTTGTAGAGGTTTCTTTGTTGGGCAACGATCCTCTAGTTAGACCTTATGATCAATATCAATCTGTTGATGATGCTATTGGCAACGTCATAGCATGGACGAAAGCACATACGTTGCCAAGGTGAGCATAAAGTATTGCTTATACTGTTACATAATTGAAAACAAAAGTAGTATCTAAATTCGTTTTCATTTGTTGCATGACATGAAGTTTAAATTTAATTGCATTCTTGGATACTATCTAAAGAGAGGAGAGCTATAGTTGTTTTTATTTAATCCAATTTGTTATTTGTACATGCCGATCCAAAGTAATGGTGTTTCATGTCCATTGTGGTAGACAATGTAGCCAAATAACAAACCTATTTTGTTTTGTCCTACTTTTCATTTTTTTTATGGAGAATCTTAGTATTATGGATGATACACACATTATGATTGGTTTGTGGTTTTTAGCTATGAGCAGTGTTTTAGCTTCTTGTTTGTGGGTACAGATGAAATTTTTTGTTGAAAATGAGTTACGGTTATTCGATCCATTTCTTTCCATTTTGTAATTACTCAGCTAGTAAATGGATTATTATGGTTTGGATTTTCAAAATTTACAACTAATGTGGATGGGTGATGTGGACTGAATAATTCTTTTTTAATGTAAAAACTATTGTAGTAAAAGGGTAATTGTCTCTTTTGTATGGTAGCCACACATCGTAAACCATGATTTTCTGTTTCCCAACCTATGCATGTTTGATTCTATTTGATAATATCTTAGAATGTAATTGCTTATATAAGCATGAATGCATATTGCGGGTGCTTCATATTTGTGGGCTTCATATCTAACTTGCATCATGTCAGAACATGAGGTGTGTTACTTCTACGAGTGCTGTTATGTTTTCTCACTGCATTGTTTTTGAATGTTTTGTTTTTGGTACTAAGTATAATATAGCCTGGTGTTTTTGCATTTTGCAGAGGCACACTAAGTCATTGTCAACATTTAAGAGGTCTGCTCCAGTTGAGAAGTCTAGGCAGAAGCCTCAAGAAAGAATGGGTGTTCTTAGTAATGTGGGTTCCTCCTTGTTCCCTTAATTGTTAAAACAACATTTGTATATTTGTCTTTTTTCCTTTACCCCCTCCATCTAAAATAATACCCTTTCTGTAACATGTGGTTGTGATGCAGGCCCTAAAAGCCAATAACTATGGTAATGATCCTATGCTAACTGAAGCTCTGTACTTGGAGATTAAAGGCCAATCTCGAGAGCTGACAACCTCTGTATTAATGGCTTGTCCGACTGCCCAGGGCTCCCATGGGACACATCCATTCCTAGTATAATAGTTGGCACTTGGGAAATCTTTGGCATGGATGGAGGATGCTCAGCTGTGGTGAACTTCTCTACCCACTGTGACAACCGCAGGCTTATTCAAGATCTCATTCTCTGTGGAAACATGAAGGGCATTGTAAGTAAAATCTTTTAATGTATTTCGTTTAAATTAGTTAAATGAAATACATAAAAATATTTTACTGACAACACACTTCATGTTTCCACAACAAATGAGATCCTGAATAAGCCTGCGGTTGTCACAGCGTGTAGAGAAGTTCACCATAGCTGAGCATCCTCCTTCCATGCCAAAGATCTCCCAAGAGCCAACTATTATACTAGGAATGGATGTGTCCCATGGGAGCCCTGGGAAGTCGGACAAGCCATCAATAGCTGTTGTAAGTTTTGAATTTTGACTCCTTAGCATATGTATGGGTTTTTTGTCCCATTATTTTTGTTGGGATCAAATCTATATGTCGCTGTGTTCATTTTTCTTATCTGGGATGTTCTATGTTGCTCTGCTTGTGTCTTAGGTGTGATTGTACAAGGTGTGGAGAGTGGTTGTACAAATGCATAAAACTATAGTTCACCAGTTATTGGACTGTGGTTGTATAAGGTGTGGTTGTAAAAATGCAGAGGATTGAAATATGGATATGGATCAAATGAAGCACAAACTTCCAGTGCTCATTTTACTGTATACATGCCATATATTCTACCTTGAAGAAAATAATGAAGGTGAATGAGATTCTCCATCAAGATCAATTATTTTTCTCCTACTTAAAGTTCATAAAATTGTTTGATATGGTAAGGGTACCTTCATCTCACCTCAATACAATGCCCCTTCCTTATGGACCACACGACTCAAGACTAAACTGCCTATGTCCATGTCAGCCTTATGTGAATTTTTATCAAACCTCAAATGAACTAGGAAATGGAAATACTAAACTTTACCAAATAATAGAAAACAAACACCACCTACAAGAAGATCTGCCTTATTATAATATAGTTAAGAACTGAACCCAAGGAACAACATTTTATATTTACATACTTGATTTTCACCTAATTGTGCAAAGTTTTTAGATCAAACAAGCAAAGTAATTAGAATGGACAACTGAATTTTTAATCTAAAATAGTGAGACTGAATTGATGGTTTGTTGATTAAAACTAAATTAACTAAGAAAACTATTACATTAAAATAAACAGTGAATTCAATTTTGATTATATGACAAAATTACAAGGACAGTGAGATTCACTATCTATGTATGATCCATCATTACATCATAAAAAATAAAAAATAAAAGAGTTAAGGTTGTAAAAAATCCAATCCTTTTAGAACAAGAAATTTTTACAAATGAATCTCCTCAAAGGATCGTTTTCGAATTACCTAAGGGTCATCTATTCCTCACCCTAGAGACTTCCCTTCTAGAGTTTTCATCTAGCAGTCAATGCGAATAGAACAATAGTATAATCCTATATTTGAAAGTTCTTTATCTCTAAAGTTTAATTAACATGTAAATTAGGTGATTAATCTAAATAGAAAGTATTAATTGATTCATTCATTATTAAATCAATTCAGACAAATACAGATACATAAGAGAAGTTAAAAAAAGGTGGACATATGAACTACTTCATGTCTCCTAGTAAGAAACTATTTCTACTCTTGTTCATGATACAAGAGAAGAGGGAGGAATATAGGATCATGAAAAAAGTAGTGGAATGGAGGAGTAGCTCCATGGTATGTGTCACCATCCCTCAAATGGTGGTTCAATCACATTTCTGGTCAGGTGTCTCCATGTCAAGGCCTCTTCTTTCACCTTTGGCTCTCCTTTGTGATTGATATGTGTATTGATGAAAGGAGATAGGTTGTGAACCCTTACTAAGATGTCTTTGTAGTACTTTCATATAGGCTCACTATATATTAACTTGACCATCATCTGGAAAATTTTATTCATTTAAGAAGATTTTTGCCTCTCTTTTATTTGACTATTTCAAGAACCAACCAATCATATGGACATGTCCTTGCAAATATTACTTTATATACAATATAATTATATAATTAATACTTCTTGAATGACTAAATTCTAAGTTCAAATGTGAAATCTAAAGTTATTTTTTTACTTTCTGTTCTTTTCAAGTGGTCGACTATGGCCATGAGACGACTGAAAGAGTGCTGACTTTGTTCAATTGATATGTGTGAGCCAATCACATCATGAATGTAATGATCATCTCATTAACAAATTTTATCAATGAGGACGGTCCAACTCAAACATTAAGAAATTTTGTCAATATACAAATAACTCTTTGGTTTCATTGCTATTTACTACAAAGGTGAGATAATTGTCTGGTATGTGGGAAAATCATCTAGTTATGTGACACAGTCTTCTATAATTTCAACAAATAATTTAGAATATTGCAATGATTTTCATGATCCTTGCTCTAATTGTTAGATATAGGGAGTGAGGATTTGACTTCTTTTGCTATGTATTGGTTGTTTGGTGGAGGGATTATGACTTACCTATTTTTCTTTGAAGGAATCCTACAAGTAAAACATGAAATCACATGTATACCAAGTAAATTGCATAAACTACTACAAACTTAAATAAAGTGAAATCTCAAGAAAAATGCAATATAAGCATGCAAACTTAAATTTAAGATGGAACTAAAAATAAGATAAAATACATTCATGTAACAACCTTGAGATTAAACATTTCTCATCCTCGAGTAACAAAAAATCCCAAACATTGTCCAAATAAACACTTTCAACTAATCTTAATGCCTTACACTTACATCATGCTTGAATCCCTTCCTCCACTATGCAGAACCAATCCAACATCCTAAGGTCACTAAAAATGGCTAGAGTTGTCCTTATTCTTGAATATTATGTACAACATCACTTCCTCATCAAAAGCCCCAATACCACACGTGTATAAGTATTTCATGAAAAATGAAGTATCCTATAAAATCACATCTATTCACACAGTGAAACACTAGGTTATGGTAAAATGGATATCTATGGAAACACACCCTTAGGTATAAAATAGAGTTTATGAAGGTATGAAAGGAATAATACATATATTACCTCTATATGAATTGGGATTACATTTTTTCTTTGCTAATGGTGGACAAAAGTTTGTCTTGTATATGCACATAGATTTTCTTTTTTAGTTTGATGGTATGTCCCAATTACATAGAGGGGGCATCGAAGAAGCAGATATAGGGAGGAGATATGGGTGCCACCCCATTCTTTGAGCATTGCAAATTTGTGCATTTTATGAGTGCATGTGAGGTAAGAAAATATAAAAAAAAGTTTTAAGGAGGGTTTGGATCTTGGAAAAAAATATTTTTATGTGGTAGCTGCATCACATTATTCCTTTAAGATCATTACTCCTAAATAAAGAAATCAAAGGATATGTCGAGATTATATGGGTATGATATACTAGATACTAGAAGAAATAGAACATTTTATCTCTATTGGTTCCTAGAACACCTATTGTCATTTTCATGTATTGAAAAATTAATATGCATAGGCTGCAAAGGTTGGTCTATAACCACTAGCGTTGAATAAAAAAATATTAAGATTGAATATCAAACGTTAGTTTAGGAGCTGAAATACACGTAAACTTACCCAAATGTATAGTGGCTTCCAATAACAAATGAAAGAACTAGAAACTTCACTTTTAATCTCAATTCATGCTAGGAGCATAGATGTAACTAATGAATGCAAAACTTAAGAATATAGAAAAAACATATGTCTAGATGAAGTACAATACATACCACCTACCTCCTCCTCAAACATAGAAATTTTCTCATATTTGAGTAAACACTAAACCTAATATGGATCGGAAGATTTCCCAATTGATCATCTAAGTGGCCATATAATACTATAGAAGGTCCAATTAAGAGATTATGGGATGGGACCTCAAGAAGAAGAGCATCATAGTGCAATATGTAATGGGTGGTTGTATCAATTTGAATGGATTTTCAAGATTCTTGATATATGTTGTTTTTCACCATGTAGTGCATCCAATAAGATCCATAATTAATCCTATAATACTAGGGATGGTGTAGTCATTGTCTTTGGATATGAAAGAAGATGCACAAAGTAGGATTGGTGTATATATTAGGATTTTTCATTTTCATAAAGTATGGAGGGGGACCACTGTAAAACCCCTGACCTGTGTTTTGGGTTAACCCTATTCTCTTTGGCTTGATGATGTATTTAGAACTTTTCTCTTAACATTTGTGATGACCTTGGAGCTGGTTGAGAGATTAAGTCTCTAGTTTGAGCATGTTTGTATGATGTTTGTGCTTTATGTGTTTGTTTTGGTACAAATTGAAATTTATCCAAGTTGAGGGGTTATCTTGTAATTTTTTACCTCTAGAGTGTTTATTCTCTCTCTTGTCATCATGAGAGAAGTTGTGGTGCTTTGGGGCACCTTGTTTGAGCTTTGGTTGAGTGGTTGGATCACCTTGGGTGATTAGGGTTTTCTAGGGTTTGTGTCCCTTGTGTGTTGTCACGACCTAGGGCTTGTTGGGTGGGAGTCATGATTGAGGTACCTCCCCTAGATGTGGTTGTTGTGACTGAGGTGGTTTTGGGTGATCTTGGGTTGAGATAGTTACTTTTCTATAGTGTGTCTCAACCTAGGAGGGGTTGGTGACCTTGTGTCATGACCTTGTTATGTTTGGTGGTGTTGTTATGACCATGGATGGTGTTCCATGGTGGGTCATGACCATGACCATGTGGGTGACCCGTAGTGGGTCGAGACCCAAAATAGAGTGTATCAACATCTCTTTCATGCATGTTTTAAGTGGTTGCATGTTAGTTTCTTGGGTGGACAAGTGTCCATTTGAAGCCCTATCTTGTTGACACATCATCTCTTACCTTACCTCTCTCCTCTTTTTCTATATAAACCCTCCACTCCATGCAAGTGACCTTTTTTGGCCATCTTCTTTCTCATTCCTTACTTGGACATTCTTGGAGCTTGGTTGAGCAAAGAGGTGTTGGTGACTTAAAGGAGGATCAACCTTCCATGTGGTGCTTGTGGTGACCCTTCATCATCTTCTACCATGGTAAGTGTTTACCTTTCCCTTATGGTGTTTTCCTTGGATCTTATACCCCATCTTCTTCCCTTTGCTCAGCATTAGACCATGTTTTGACATGGTGGTCATTATTGAGAGTAAAATCCTCCTAACAAAGGGTCATAGGCCATGTTTTGACAAGGCAAAACCCAAGTGAGATGATGTTTCTTCTCTCTTTTCCCCTTCCTTCTTTTAGTTCGGCCTTGAGCTTCTTGCTCTCTTTCCTTGGGAAATCATTGACCATGGTATTTTATCTTTCTTGAGGTGTTCTTGTATATGAAGGTGTATCTTTTGGTGGAGTTTCATCATCCTTGGGATCATGTGTTTGGAGCTTGCAACCCTTGGTGTGGCCTTCTTTTAGGGGGATATATAACTCTTAACCTTCTCTATTAATGCACCTTTTCTACATGCATGCTACTATTTTCTATCCCTAAAATGTTTCCTTAATGTTCTAGTAGATGATGTTAGACCATATAACTATGTTGGTGTTGATATCATGCTTGGTTTGGATGGAATCCAAAACCCTAGTTTGATACCCAATTTTGGTGATTATGATGCAATGATATTTTTCCACTACCCCTTGATCTTGGTTTTGGTTGCATGCACGATAATCAAGTGTTTTGGAATTCTATGAAGCTTTCGTCCTATTTTGGTGTAGTTTAACTTGGTTCTCTCTCTCTCTCGTTTGAGATCCCTTTTCATGGTAGTTTCGTGATGCAAGTTTTAGGGTTTTGATGACCGATTTTGGGAGACATTTTACTTCTCGAGGTTGGTGGAGTTCCAAGTTTTTCTCTTCTATTTTAGCAGTGGATTGCCTCTATTTTGATCTTGGTTACCCTTGATATTTGGTCTTGGTGGTGGTTTGACCATTGGTGGTCATTACACCTTGATCTTTTTGTGGTATCGATCGAGACGATGGTTTGCCGTTTGGTCGAGATACCTTCCCTGACTTAGTTAGGACCTTGCTTCTATTTATTAAGAGTTATAAGATCTTATGATGTTAGTGACCCTAACCCTTGTTGTAGTCGAGACATTTCACCTATATTTTGTTAGTCGTGACCCATGGTTTGGTTTGAGGTCAAGACAGCCTTAGTTTTGTCTGGGTTGCTCCCCTTGAGGTTGGAGTTTTTGACATGTTTGCTTTGGGTGGTCAAAACCCTGGCCATAGTTGGTCGAGACATCTTGCTTTGTTGGGGTCACCACCTGGTTGATGGTTGATTCATGACATGTTTCTCTCTGGTGGTTCACGGTCGCAACATCATAGTGTCGTTTGTTGTCGAGACACATGGTTGATGGTCGGGACCTATGTTTGTGGGTGGTCGCGACATATGATTGATGGATAGTTGAGACACATGCTTGAGTACTCAATCAATACACATCTATGAGTGATGTATAGGCCATGTGTAGTGCCATGTGGATAGTTGTTTGCTTAACCTTAATGATGAGCTAGGTGATGCATTTGCTTTCTCTCCCTTGAGATAGTTGTCTTGCTATTATGCTTTTTCTCTCTCTTATTTATAAGCCCCTAACCTTGCAGGTGATATGTATGCCATGGCTTGTGTATGATATGGTGGTGATTATATGATATAGTGTGGTGCTCACACATGCTGATGAGGCATAATGTGATGAAGCACATGCATGGTTTAACGTGATAGGTCTGGTGACCTAGGATTGCTTAATGCATATTAAGAGGTGACACTCTCAAGTGATGTGATCATGGATTGATATCCCACCGTGCTATGCAATATTGGTGTTGGCCTTGTGAATGGCATAAATTTGAGTACCATGTGGTGATTGTGTGACAAGTTCACACCTTGTACATTTTATATTTCTAGAGTTGCAATGTACCCTTATTGCTTGTAGAGTTTGTTATAGTTGTATACGTTGTAACTTGATTGATGCTAAAAGTCACCCAATTCGCTAACTAATGAAGTGGAACCCTAATCATGTAGGTGCCCTATGCCATAGATCCTTTCCATTATCAACTTTAATTTCTAGATGGGTGAAATAAGTATAGCTTAGAGTGCATATTTTTGAATATGCGGGGGGGGGGTGCAAGTTGAGGTATCTCTTTACATCCACAAGTACATGTTGTATGCGACAACCATGCATGCCGATCTCCTTGTGATATGGATGGTCATGCGTGAGCCACTCCTTCTTTTAAGAATGGCCATGTGTGAGCTTGTTCTTCTAATACCTATTCCCTCAACCCGTTCCAAAAAAAAAATGGGTTGCGAGTTATAAGCTTTTGATATTCGATAACTTCTTTTAAAAAATAATCACAAAAATCTAAACATTTATCTATCCAGCCATGAGGTAGATCAACAGCTACTCCTCCGATACGGAAATAATTATGCATCATTCACATCCCAACACTGTTACCTGTACCAAGGTGGGCTAGGTGTTTTATATATGGATGGTCATGCATGAGATGATCCTTATGTTGACTATATGTCACATTTTGTAGTTGACTGATATGTATCTAAGGTGTTTTCTCTTGTGTTGACCAAGAGGTGAAGAGGTAATGGATTCTGGCTCTTCCATTGACCCTGTATGGCATCGATTTTGACTTAGTAGTGGTAAGTTGGATTTGGGTGGTACAACTCAAATCCTCGGGGCAATAACAAAAGACTAACACAATCGTGTAGTATATGTGCTTAGGGTGACATACGTCTCACACTAGTTGAGCCTTTTCCTTATCTTTTACTATTTCTTGAATTATAAGATGGTAAGATAAGTCAACTGCTATACATTTTATTCATATTTCTTTATAGAATATATATTGATCCACTGTTGAGTGGTAGCTGCCTAGTCTTATTTAATCTGCTTCACATGTTGAGTACATATCATTTAGTTGAATCTGCTCAATCTGCTTAGTATGTTGTTTTACCTTCTTAGCTTTTGTGCTTTAATAGATGTTTGTGGAGAGTTATATCTCTCGCTGGTACGTTTGGTCTCACCTGTGGGTTTCCACATCTTTTAGGTGACTGAACATGAGGAAGTAGAGATCATGTTGTTGGTGTTGAGCAGCAAGAGAACCAGTACTTGTTGCAAGGTTGGATATGTTGCTTGTGTATTCAAGTAGATTCCTATGCGTCGTCCATGTGCACTCAAGTCCTTGGGGAGGTTTTTGTTGTATGTACCAACACATGGTTTTGGATTTATGTAGGTCGTTGTATAGAGATGGCATATATGTATCTAAACAAGTTATCTTGTGTGACAAGATGTGGCCTTAGAGCCAATGAACAATATCTTGTATAATGTTTTGGGCAGGTGATATATATATATATATATATATATATATATATATAGACACACACACACACACAAAAATATATATATATATATACATGTGTCTTTTGTGGACTCATGTGTAATATGTTGCAACTTTTATGGTTTAATGAAAATTAGTTTTAATTTCTGGTCTTTTATGGTAACATGGACGTTTAGCTTTAATTCTGTATTTTGGTTTTGAGTTATCTCGCTTGTTGTGGTGAGGGGTGTAAAAACTACCTTCATTTGTGTATATGGAGGTTTGTGATTGATTTACAACAAGTGATTCTAATTATGCTAAATCAAGTGGAGCATCTTGCTTTTGCTTCATCTCAACACCTTATATACTATATAAAAGGTGTGGTGCTAACATAGGAGGAAATGTATCATTTGTACTATCAACTGGGTATTTGTTTGTATGCATTTTCATATCTTTTTGGTTACAATTTAATTAGCATTGAAATAAAATGGAGTAAGGTCCTTCACAATCTCAAAATGTTTCTCTAGTTTCTTCATGTGCATTACACCAAACTTATTCAAGGGTCTAGTGGGAATTAGACCCAAAGAAGATACAAAGAATTCAAGCACTTGTGGCACATACACTACTTACAAAAGTAGTATTGGTTTATTTGGAATAACTAAATATGAAATAAAAGTTTATTGTTCGTTTCCGTCTCTCATATTTGTCTCAAATTGTGTTTTCATGATTGCTCCATGTACCACTATATCTGGAAAGAATTTAATATCATTCCCATACTAGACTTTGTCATTAGGTTCTTTAGCTACTTTGATTAATAGTCTAGTTCATCATCAAACATCGTGGTCGGTAGGGAAAGTTGGGTTGTCACTTGAACTTATACCATAGTCGTGCTTCTATTTTGGGCTTATCGGTCGTATAGCATCACATATTTGTCAAATATTGTCTTTTTGATGACATGCATACTCTGATTCACCTTAGATGGTTGTTAATTTTATTAGTAAGGACCGTCATCCTACCTCAAAATATAAATGATTGTAGTATGCCTTGTCATGATATTGACTAGAAATACATGACTCCTTATAGGAGCCTTCATAAATGAATCTATTGTAGTTTACTTCGTACACACAATAATGGGAAGGTATGTCATTCTCCTCATTAAGGTCCCCACATGTGATGGATTTCAAATGTGGAGATAGGTTGGGGAAGCCACATACATTATAATTTTAGTAACTCCATATTTGAAATTGTATGATTTCTATTTCTAGTCACTTCATAATTTGAATGCCTAAAAGTAGAGAAATAGCACCAACATACACAAGGGTACAAATTGTTTTCCTATAGTAAAATAAAAATTATCAAAATATAATGAAAATATTCTGGAAGAAAAACTAAATTTGACAACGTATTCGAAATCACAAAAAAAAAGAATGAAAAAAAAACTAAATCTAGCTCAAGTATGTAGAAAAGAAAAATGTCATGTTGTCCCTAATGATGGCGTCAAATTGTGATATGAATATTTATGGTACCTCAAATTCACTAGGATATGGAAATCCAATATTTCAAGTTACTAATAACAAAAAAAATACACTTGCAAGTGGGGGAGTATTATCTTAGGTATAGTTAATAATAAGAGTTGATTGGATTTTTGCCTAACTGAGAAAAAAATAATTGACAAGAAGATATGGAATAGATAGTTTGCTAAATAAAACCAGATTTAGTAATCAATCATTCAAATGAAACAAATAAATAATAATTTTTAATAACTATAATATTGGGTTTCACATTCTCTCCATCATTGCAACATAACAATAATGAATTTTCAAGATTTAGTACGTACAATTTCCTTTCTTTCTACAATGGGGAATTTTTGTGGAATGCATATTGCTAAGGCTCTCCATCAAGTTACCTAAGGTTAATCTAATCATCACCTTGGAGACTACCCTTTCAAAATTCTCGTATAAGATCAATGTTTATAGAACCAATATGTAATGATATATTTTAAACTTCTCTACATCCAAGACAAAAAAATTAGGTGATCAATATGAGAAGAAATTATGAGTTGATTAATTCATAATTAAATTAGTTTAGATAAATAAAAATGTAATGGAGATATAACAAACATGGAAAGTGGCTCTACTCCATGTGTTCTAATTAGAAACTACTCTCTACTTGTGTTCATAATACAATATAAGTGAGAGGAATATGATATCATGAAGAAAGTCATAACATGGAGGAGAAGCTCCATGGTGTGTGTCATCACCCCCTAAACTGTGGTTTCAATATTAGACCACTTCTCCAACATCACATATCTTCATGTCAAGTTGTCTAGTTTCCTGTTCGACACTCCCCTATGATGGATAGGTTTGTTGATGAGAGGAGACAATATATTTACTCTTACCATAGAGATTCAAATTCTTTCATATTGGCTCTCAAGATATTAACTTGGTCATTAAAAAGAATTTACGACTTGCTTGTTTTGATTCAAGCCTTTTATAACCATCATTTCAAGGACCAATGGATTAACTAGACATTTTATAAATGTATACATTTTGTTGATAATTGAACTATAAAATTAATGGCAATTAAATCACATAACTACAAGTCTGAATGTGAAATCTTAAGCCATTTCTTTTAATTGCTATGCTTTTTGGTCAAATAATGGGATGCCACATTTGGGTGGGTGTTGAATTTGTGCTACTAATATGTGTGATCCAAATAGGTCATGGGGTGATCTGCTTGCCTCGCATGTATTGTGGATCCTAAAGAACTATCCCAATCAATCGACAGGGAAATCTAGTCAATCGGTTGAACACCGTGTTATTTTATGGATATGTACTACTGAGTTAAGACATTTGTCTAGATACATGAGACTTTCATCTCAATATGTGAGACAATGGTCTAGAATTTCTACAGAGAATTCAGAATACTACAGCAATTTTCACGATCCTTACCCAATTTTTTGGATTTGTTCAACGAGGATCTTTGACTAATTGTTGGGAATTTGGTGGAGGATTATGACTACCCTTTTTTCCTATGCATGAATCCTATAAATCAAACATAAAAACATGACTAGTACCAAGTGAATCGCATGAAGCATTAAAAATGTAAAAAACATTATGATCTCAAGTAAAATGCAATATTAACATTCAATATATATATATATATGTGTGTGTATATATATATATATATATATATATATATATATGTGTGTGTGTGTGTGTGTGTGTGTGTGCATATATAAAACGAAAAATATGATAATAAGCATTTATTGAGGTCCCACCTACTAATGAGGATCTAGCTTTATTACTATTTGGAACACTGAGGACCACATCTTGGGGCTCTGATAGAGTTTAAGGAATGATGACTAGACCGATGAACCGCCATAGGACTCAACTGGAAACTTTGTCCTAATTCACTCACAACCTCAATTCATCTTCTACATGTTACCCATCCTAATTGTACTCTTGGATGACTACACGTATCACAAAGTACATATTAATGGGATATCTAAAAAGGAGGTACATCTTGGTGATTTTAGTAGTCCAATTTTCCTTGAAGATCATTTTTATTTGATGCCTCAAATCATGTGATCATGCAAACAACAATGTTTAACATGATCACATGTTTGACTTTTTTTGTAAAAAATGTCATAAAGTTTTTTGTATCATGATGAAACCCTTATTCTTCTTATTTACTATTAGATCATTATAGTCAAAAACCCATACAATGAAATTGGTGGAACCAAGTTATACATCCATTGGTTTGGGTACCATATAATCCAATTATGTGATTGTTGGAGTAGGATGTGTTTTTCCTTTTGTTTCAGATAATGATGCCTTTTATTCTTTGTGGTTCTTATTTTATATGTAATCTTAATGAACACATAAATTCAAGGACATGATTTAGAAATAAGATCCAAATTACTGTTAGGAATAATATTTTCAAATACCATTATACAATAATATTCATTGCTATGGAACAAAATGAAACACACGTGTAGACACTAATGAGCATGACAAAATAGTCATAGACAAGTAATATGACTCAAACATATCAGTTGTTGTTAATAAGAGCATCCAGATTGATTGAATTTTAAAGTGATTCATTATAATGAAGTGGACCTTTAAGGCTCATGGATTTGAGGATTGGAATGACCTTGAGACTATTATTGTGTGTACATGGATTATGTCATCATCACACCTAGTTTTATGTTCTTATTAAGTTAATCATTGAATTCGAGGAATTTTTGGACATGAATGATTTAATAATAGTCCCATAAGTGTTATATAATTTGTGGAACTAAAAGTATTACCTTTATATAAATAGAATATGTTTTGATGTTGAAAAAATGTTTTCTGTTCCTAAGTATGCTCTTTTTAACAACTTGGATGCTCTTTATAGCAACTAGATGGTTTAATTGGAATTTTACTATAAATTTAAACTAAGAATGTCAAGTAACACTCATTGTGTTCTTGTAGGGTTATTTTAATATGTCATTATAAAATTTTGGTTTTTGATATAGTTTGTCTTGATGTAGACTTATATATGTTGATATATCAATCATATATTATATATTTCAACATAGACATGGATCTTTGTCTCATTCAGGCCTTAACATAATTGCATTCAAATATATTATATAATAAGATAAAAATATAGTATAATTCAAGTTTTTATTGCATTGGAAAACAATGTTAGGGATATGAATAACTTGTCTTTGCGTGCAATTTAACATAAATTCTCCAAAAGACATGTATAATTTCTATAATACCTTACATTAGGGTGCCATTATGGGAACTCAAGCATGCTTGTGGGACAATACAAAAAAATTTCGTGTGGGCTAGCAGATAAACCTCCAAAATCTACGACTGCACTACATTTACAGTTTTAGTAGTCTCTATAGCCATCTTAAAACCCACAATTAGGGAGTAGGCACTTTTGGAATTCAATTGGAATGGATATTTCAATATTATGAACATCCACATAACCTCCTTCTTAGTTCTCATGGCATTTCCAGAAGTAGACTCAATTGCAAAAGTCAAGGATGCTTCTATGTTGAAGATATATGCATGGTATTCATATCCCTCAAATTTCCACATGAGGCATAAAAATCCATGTGCATGTATGAAAAACTAATTTGCAAGAGCTAATAGTCAACATCAGGTGTTGAGTATGCTCTCCCATTTTTTCACAAACCTACAACTAGCTACTTAGAATAACTTATTTTTGTATTTTTCGCCATTCAATTTCCCATATGATTATATGAATGATGGAGTTTAGGGTTTCAATACCATGGAAGATAGTGACACTTATACTTATATACAAAACTCTTGCTAGGCCTCCTGTAATATTTTACAAATCCACTACGGTCTTTCAATTTGTAAAATAGCTGTGGTAGTCTGCCTATGTTAGGGACATCTTAACTCCTATTCTCAAATTGTGCCTAAGTTCATGTTTTCCAATCTCTTTGTGATTCACCATATAGGAACCATATTACATTGTCCATAAGACATGTTATATATACTTCAGTTGTATGAGGAATGCTCGACTTATGATCACAAATTACAATTGCAAGTGTAAAACATTTAGTCAAGCTTCAACCTTAATCATTCAATAAAATTATTATAATGTTTTTAATCATGTTATGGTAGTTTTCAAAATTAAACTCAAGCTAAAGACAAGTCAACTCTTAATGTTCAATAACTTGCTTGAAACTCTCTAGTGTCCAAACAATTATGTCTTACAAAAAATAACTATCCAACTTGTGAATACGTGATAACATTTTATTCCTCTATTTAGAAGTATTATTTAACAAACATTTTAGTTATACTTGTACTTAGAATTTGGTAAAATGCATGTAGTATGGTCATTCATGAGGGATGATATATAGTCGGTCTGTTCTGATGGATTTTGTTATCTATTCAATAAAAAATTAATCTAAACCATTAAGATTAGTCTAGTTGTAAGATAATGTTCTCCCCAATACAATTTTAGATCATAAGTTTGGTGTTAAATTTAATTTTATATTTTGATCCAACAATTATTTTTTGAGTGGAGATAGTATTGATTAAGTTAGTACATGCAAAAATGGATTTCACTTCACTACCTCCCAAAATTCAGTATCCATTTTTAAGTAATAGACTGCACATATTCCCATCTCATCATATCTTTTGTCATAATACTCAATTTATCCTTTTAAAAAGAATTGCTATTATAATAAAACTTTGGTAAATATTCTTTTTTTTACTATTCAAGATTATCTATTCGGTCAAGGATATGATCTAGAAAACCACTATTGGTCACTCAACTTTCACCAAGGGTAAGTTGGTCAGTGGCTTCCCATGAAGTGGAGCTTTTAGATCAAGGATTTATAGGTATTTCTCAAAGATTGTTTGTGCTTCAATTTCATCAAATTTTGTAATGGTGAGTAAACAAAATAATGCATTGACTAATAAGAATTATTCTATAGACCTGTGAAGTAACTTTGCTTCCATACTATCCCCACATAGTGGTGGTAACTCAGGTGTTTGGTTCATTTTTGGGTCAATTGGGGATTTAATGTTAAGAGGTCATGAAATCAAAAATTATGATGGAATCTATATAAATTTTTTTGGGTCATTTGGGTTGAGTAAAAAATTGTACAATATCAGGTCAAGATTTACCAACTCTATACCCACACAAGAATTGAACTTTGGTTTAGTGGTCATGCTTACTTTTATTTTGATAATACGGTAAATTAATAGGTTGAGATAGTATGGATTGAGTTCTAATGTCCAAAAGTGTCATACTATCTTAAAATTTTAAATCAACCAGAGATTTGGTTTGAAACAAATCACCCAAATATCAGTATCTATTCTTGAAATAATATACTTTACCAATTATCTCATAATTGAATTTTTTAATGTAAGATTCAGTTTAACATTTGCAATAGAGTTCTTACTATATATTATGAAATCCATTTTTTCAGCTTTGTATGACTTGATAAATATTTAAAACTAGCATTCTTCTTCTATAATGGTTTCATTACATATCACGTTAGACACCATTGCATTTTAATGACTTCTATCCCTATTGAAGTAGTACAACAAATGGATGATTTTCCATTTAATTTGTTGGTTAAGTGCTATTCAACACAATTCTTTGGATAGTTAACACAAATTACATAAAAAGTCAAATAGGGAAACATATTTAATTATTTGAGTATCATTCACCATCAATAATATACAAGTTTTACTATAGAGAGAATGCTAGTTATTTTTAATAACATAGGATTATTGTCCATAACACTCCAATGTTAGCCCTATTTTTGGAAAGCCTTCGATGATTCCTCTTTTTTTCAATCAATTTGCCAGTTTAATCAAGTGCAAACATAGTTTTTTTTTCTGAATCATTTTTTATACAAAGTTGTAGAAACTTTCAAATATTACAAAATGGGTGACTAAGAAATATTCACATTCACATTAATGTTAAAAAAAAACAAGCTATTACAAATTCAATGGGGCTTTAGTGGAAAGAGAAAGGAACAAAGTTGGCATCTTATCCATGGAGCAACAACACTGCATCATTACCTTGTCATAGTTGGTCGAAGTCCACTTTGTCGATGATGTTCAACTCATCTGTGGGAAAGGTGTGGAAAGATCACACCTAAACATTTGTGCTGGGCTTGAACTCACTGATC
Source organism: Alisma plantago-aquatica (assembly GCA_963693085.1). NCBI lineage: Eukaryota > Viridiplantae > Streptophyta > Magnoliopsida > Alismatales > Alismataceae > Alisma > Alisma plantago-aquatica. Next base: position 504,806,600 of record OY856415.1, read on the forward strand.
ATACATAAGAGGGTCTATTCCTAGTTGTTGATGATTGTTCTGCCACTTCTTTCCCATCTGTTCAGAGTCATAGGCCCAAACCACCATCCTGCCTTCATGTACCCTATAACTGGAACTCTAGGAAGAATCACAGTGGTACACATCATTAACTAGAGATGCCTGTGGTACCAAGTTTAGTACAATTTCAATTAGGTACCTACCACTTACTAGAGATCCCAATGGTACCAGATCAGTTACTCAGTGAGTCACTCCTTATGCAATCACTGGAGTAGATAGTTTGACCACAATATTTTTGACTCTTTGCATGAGTACCCAATTTTAAAAGAGGAGTCAAATTTTTATAGGCTAGTTGTTTAGCCACTAGGACCATATGTGGTGAGGCACATTGCAGACCAGCTATCCAGTTAGCAGATTTACACTTCTGATCTAGTCTAAGTCTTATAAGGGAAGATCGTAGCTTGATATGACGCTTTCACATGTCATGGTGTACCTCATAATGGGTTCATGTCATAATAAGATGAATAAAAGATAATTTTTAGTAATTTAATTAATATTTGTAGTTATCTGGAGTATCTCATCATTTGCGTTCTGAATGACTAGTCCCCTTTGAAATTTATAGTGTATGTTCAAATATTGATTTACTTGTTGCAGTTATCTAGAACAATCCTCCCAATGTAATGAATTGTTCCTTTATAGCATATTATTGTTCTACTTTAAATGTAGTTGATCAAGATCATATATTTGACTATTTCAATGATTTAAGATGATTCATTAGAGTACTCATTCACAGGAAGAGTAGCTCATCACTCTACTCACAAAATTTATAGGTACACCCTAAACATATGGAGATCAAAATGTATATTAAAAGTCTTGCCACAAGTCAAGAAATATAGAATTTCAGATAGCCAATCCCTGCCACTCAAGGTCCTCATTTAGAATTACACATAGTTGTATCTGAATGAAGTTGTAACAATGTTTGGTCATGACAATGTTTTTATTTAATAGCCAAGTGAACAATCATGTATTATTGAGAGATAGTATGGATATTTTAATCTGTTATTTTATTATTGCAACCAGATCAAAGAATAAAGGTTTTATTTCAAAAATAAGGTTGATTCATGTGTTTGTGTTTCATACAATATATACTTTTATATACTTAGTTATGAAAAATGTTAGGAGTAGTGTTAAGGTTTCTTGAACTTAGATTATATCCTAATTTTATGATGTATCAGTGATTTTGGAATCTAGGTGTGACAACTTGGGTTTTACATTTGAGTGCTACTATTGAAATCTAACAATTACAGTAGGGAAATTTATCTTCCCTATAGTCAAATAGAAGATACCTTTGTGAGTAGCAGTAGTAGTACTTAACATGTCTTATACTCCCTTTTGTGATGTATGTGATCTATTTCTCTTGGTCCTGTAGCAATATATCCTATTGAATAAGTGTTTCCCCATATAATTCTATTATATTAGCCACAATCGATAATATAGACAAAATAAGAGTATTTTGTCTAAAAGTGAGTCCTAAGCAGTATATTCTTGCCAAAATAAAAAACTGAATAAATTTATGTTTTTCAAAAAAAAGTATACACAAACTCATTAACCTCACAACTTTTGGGCGTAGTCCTAAATCCAACTCTTTGACTTAGTGTTCCACTCTTATATTAGGGTTTTTATTAAAAGAATAATTACTATATGGATAATCATTCACTAGACGTCATTAATATATATGTTTTCTTGGTTTTTTCTACATCATTTTCCATGTATACAAGTCACTACTTTATACGAAATTCACCACTTACTATACATATGGTACAATATTTTCAAGTATACCTTATATTCTTTGTCAGCCTCATTAATGCCAAATGATGTAATAGAAAAACATTTTCTGTAATCCTTTATTACAACTTCTATTTACAGGTTGTCAAATTAGCAGTAGAAAATTGGACCCACATGTATTGAGATTTCTATTTATCTGTTGTCTTACAGTTGTAATTTTGTTCAATGGAAGTTGTTATTTTTATAGTTTTATTAAAATATATACTAAAATAATCTAATACAAATAATTTTGAAATACATGATATTGATTGTAATCCACAAGGTAGACATAAGACGCCTAACCTTAGCTTTGTGCTCAACTGTAATTTCTTTGTGTAATAAGATTCTTAAACTTTAATTTAATCTTTGGAGATGTTTTAATATCATGTGACATGCTTGTATTTTCAATTGGGTCCAATTTGAATAATGTTTGAGCTATCTTTACTATATGTGTACATGTTTTGGACCATATTGCAATTTACCCAAAGTGCGGGTTTCCTTGCAAATTGTCACATGTAGAGAGTGTTTCTTAAGATTTAGGATCATGAGAGAGAAGATGATGCAATGGAGTTCCTTGTTGGAATCATGTATGGTGATATGACATTTCATCGTGATTTTAGGGTTTGCTTGATATGGTGACTATGCTAGGGTTTAATGTCATGACCACTACACACTTTTGGTGAGGGTCATGACCACAACACATGTCTTAGATGTGTGGTTGCGACCAGGCAACCTTGAGAGGGGCGGCTCGAAACACCTTGCCTTCTAGTTCCTTGACCATGTACACATATGACCTAGGGTTTTGACCTAGACATGTATAAGGATGTGTCTCGACCGAGACAAAGTTGATTGAAGTGTCTGGAATGAGACAAGGGGGCAACTGACCTAGTTGGTCACGAAATTTTTTCCGGATAAGTATAAACATTTTGTATATTGCATGTGGGTGGAGGAAAAGTTATTTCTTTGAAGGACATGTGTCCCTTGGCGATCTAATATGTTGACACCTCAAAATCTCTTACTTCCCTCCTCCTTTGGGTATATAGCCCCTTCTCTTCCTTGCAAGAAAATCTTTTTGACCCTACACATCTTCTTCTTCCTTTAGATTGTCCATGGAGCTTCAGTAGAAATGGATGTCAGATCTTGAAGCCTTAGTGGCTGATCTACCTTGCTTGAGGAAGACTTGTGTTAGATCAACTCCTTAGTGGTTGTTTCTTGGATAATATTTTCTTGATAAGTGATCTTATTCTTTGGATCACATATTCTATTCTAAAAAATCCCTATCATATTCTTCTTCCTCCTTGGTCGTGGATCATCCATGGTGGTTTTTCTTGAAGATCTCCTCATAAAGGGTCATAGACCCTGATTGACATGGTGAATATGAGTGAAAAGATGATTCTTTCTTTTTCCCCTTGCTTTCTTGGTTCAGCCAAGAATGGTTTTCCCTCTTTCTTGAACTCTGTGGTGACCATGGTTTCTTTCCCTTCTTGGGGTGATCATTGGCTGAAGCATTGGTGTGGGCTCCGATCTCCAAAACCACGATATAAATATGATTTAAACTTAGAGGAAGCAATCGATTAACAGCGGAAGACAAAAATCATGGGAAATTAAAACTTTTTGAGATAAGAGCTTGAAACCTTAAAACTTCTTTCATAGAAAAAAGATTAAACTGTTTACATCTCTGATAATTACTTCTTGAGTAATTATATACATCACGATACAAAATCTCAAGAGATAAAACCAAAATCTCAGACCAGCAACTCCTAGGACCTGAGAGTACAGAGACGGCATAGGACTGATTTCTAACAACTATCTCAGCAGTCAGTATCTCCACCTGAGATTCACTGCTGCTCCTGGTGCTGCTGCTGGGATTGGTCACCTGTGGGTCGGTTCCTCCGTCTTCGATGACCACCTAAAAAGTTGAAGTCTACGGGGTGAGACAATGTACAAATTTTCCTAGCGAGAGTTATAACTCTCAACTAGAAGCTTTATATAGCAAGTCAAAGAACAATATAAGCAATTTAAAGTAATCAACAGCAGAGAGGTATTAAGTAGAATATCAACATATAGATAAGGTGAAGAACATATCTACTATGCAGTGTAACACCATTCAAGAATCTCGTAGCTTAAACTAAGCAATTATACTACGTGGCTGATTATGTTTTACAAACATCATTATGCCCTGTGGAGATGAGGTATACCCCTCATACTCCAACCGATCACTAGTAAGTTGCATCGGTATCATACATAGGTCATTAAAAGAGCCAGATTCTTATGACCTCATCCTCCTCAGTCAGTAAGAGGATTGCTTGCAGGATATCTTGTGTCTCTGCTGTTATAGCTTACCAGGGTAATCTGGTCCTGCGCTATTTTTGAGTTACAATGGCGTTCTGTACTCTCTTCATCATCGGAAGATTTCTTATTTATCTCTCACCGATACGGTGTTTGTGTTTTCTTTGGGAGATTCGTGGTACATCTCTTAGTTTGGATTTGTAGTGAAGGGTTGATGGATTATTCATCTACATCAATCCCTACACTAGGATGTAAGGATTTACGCATCCATTTCCCCCACATACTCAAAAGTATGTGCTCCAGGAGTTCCCTTGGGAAAACCTGTTTCACCATCATTTGGTCTCTGATAATGATGGATCTATGATCAGGGATCTACATGGTATGATTATACTTGATTAGTTAGGTACATTTCAATATTCTTTTAACATCATACATGTTCTCAAACATTTAATCACTAGCATGGCAGCTATGAAAATAGAATACTAAATGTAACAAGTCTAACTCACATCAATTATCATTTCTTAATCATCTCATCACAAGTCATCTGTTAAGCATGACCTTGATGATATTCATGGCCCTCATAGCCCATCAATCTCATAAGATGCCACTAACAAGGCATCAGGATATTTCACTATTTCATAAAGCTAAAGCATGCTTTCAATGAATATAGTATCATAATCCTTACCTGGATATGATCATCCTTATATAGAAACCTACATGGTTAGTTCAACGGATAACAGTAAACAATTCATTTGAATGAAGTTGTATCTTCCTACTCTTTCAAGAGTTAGGTTCCCTGATTTTCATCAATTAGGGTTCATTATTAACATTACATGTCATCACCCTAGAATTAGGGTTTACTATTCACATCATGGTGATTTAATCTCATAACATCATCTTGTATGAGAAACAACATCATTAAAGTCCTTAGATAAGATTAAGATTCATCAATTATCATAATTAGGGTTTCCATGATCTCACATAGGTGGATCATACCCTAAACATGCACATTCATGTGTATTGAAGGTACTTTTCTTGAGTTTCCACCATAAAAGGGTACTTTCTCTCTCCTATGATACTTTCTCTCTCCTCTTACTAGTAGATGGTGATTACACCACTCTAGATCAGGTTAGGTCAAGTCCTCATTGAGTATCATAAGCCAAAACATCACTATCATGTGATTAGGGTTTAATTAGAACAAGGTATTACTCAATAGAATCCCTCAAGGGTATTTTGGTAAACTACCCCATTGATCACCATCAAGGGTCAAATCTTTAATCACTTAGTCCCTTAATGTCCTAAGTTATCTTTAGGGTTTAGATTAGGTCACCATTGAACCAATTACAGCCTTCAAAATACTAATCAAATACAACCCTAAAGCCTTCAATCGGTTGCACACCTTCAACCTACAAACGGTTTGAAACCATTTGGATGCGTTGACCGTTTGCTAAGTTTGACTCCAAGACCGCATAACCTCAAGTTCGTTTGTCCAAACCGTTTGGGTGCGTTGACCGTTTGGAAAGGTTGACTTCCAAACCATTTGAACTTATGCGGTTTGAAACCGTTTGATCAAAATGACTTGAGATCGATTGGTCCAAACGATCTTGAGATCATTTGAACCCAAACGGTCTTGAGACCGTTTGACCCCAAACGGTCTTGAGACCGTTTGACCTCAAACGGTCTTGAGACCGTTTGGCCTCAAACGGTCTTGAGACCGTTTGGACCTCCAACATGGTTCAAAGGTTACAATCGATTATGTATATCTCGGTTGAATCCTTCAATTGGATAAATCCAAGCTAACCACTTACAAATTGAGTCAATTAGGATTAGTTTTAATCAATTGGACACCAAATTGACCCTCAATTGAAAGCCAATTAGGGTTAAATCCAATTCAGTTAGGGTTTCAATTGGATAATCATCAATGTGAATCAAATCAAGGTTGAACCTATCAATTGACCTCCAATTGGGCCCAAACTTGGCTCAAACGGTCTTGAGGTCGTTTGGATGACCTCCAAACGGTCTTGAGACCGTTTTCCCAAAGTTTTACCAAAAACCAAGTCGGTTGGATAAGGGTTGAACCCTAATTAGGTCTAAAATCAACAATTTTATCAATTCATCAACTTATCTGCAATTGGACCCTCAATTCATCAAATTAGCTCAACCCTAGACCTCCAAACGGTCTTGGGTTGTCACCAAACGGTCTTGAGACCGTTTGGATGAATCCCCAAACGGTCTTGAGACCGTTTGGGTCCTTCAACCCAAAAACTCAACAAAATCTATACGTGAAATCAGCAATTTCAGCCCGATTAGGTTTAGGGTGTTGAAGTGCCTTCAACTCTCAATTGGTTAAGAATGAGATTATGAATCTTTGTAGGAATGAAATTCAATATGTTACCAACAGACCCTCAAATGGTCGTCCCTTGGTCAACTCTATCAAGAGGTCTTGAGACCGGTTTGATCCAAACAGTCTTGCAAGATCGTTTGAGATTAAACGGTTTGAAACCGTTTGACCTTAAACGGTTTGCAACCGTTTGGACCAAAAGGGTCCAAGGTCGGTTGATAAAGCTACCTAGGAATTCATGCCCATCATCTTCAACCTCTGTTCAGGTCGGTTACTCCACCGTTGTGCTTGCAAAAGTGCAAGGAAGAAGGGAGGTAGAAGAAGAAGTACTAAAGCATAAATTGCAAGAACAAAAACATGTATATAAAGCAAGGAGTTTAGAATTATAAAACCCGCCTTAGAACGTTGCTCCTAGAGCTCCAAGCTTCCAAGATTCAAGCTTCTAATGGTGTCTTGAGCTCCACAACTTGGCCAAAGGTGATTCTCCAAGGAAAAGATGGGGATGGTCGGCTAGAACAAGAAACCTAAGTTAGTTAACCATAGAACCAACCTTTTAAGAAGAATTCCACCATGAATTCGAGCTTGAGGATGGTTTCCCCCTCACCTTAGCACTAGTTGTTCGTTCTCCTGAGCTCCAGAGCTCTGCCTTAGCCGTATGAGAAAGATGAGAAATGAAAAGGAGAAGAGATACGTTTGGTTGGTTTGCAAGGACAAGAGCTTATATACTTTAGGCTATTTTACACCATAATGACCTCTAGAACATGGATTTCTCATCCAAGTCCCTCCTTGTTCAAGGGCACGTCCAAGACCATAAAAAATTATGCAAAGCTCATCTAAACTCAAGATCTAAGGGTAAGGAAAGCCACTTCCAACTAGGGTACATTCATGAAAGGTCTCCATACCCATACTAAGTGAATTTTATGCACAAAGATTATTTTTCTTATCTGATTACTCATTTATGTGTCTCTTTCATCATTTCTACTCTAAATGATGTCAAGAGTCATTAAAGATGTTCTGGAAGGTGTATTTTATAACATGCACCCCACAATTTGGGTAAATTGCACTTTACTCCAAATTAGGGTTTTTAAGCACAAGGATCATTCCTCAAGCTGCATCTTGATGCCCAAGCTTGGGAAATCCATCATACCTCATCATATTCAATCATATGATGTCTCATCATCAGAGGAACATCTTAACCTATGAGCATTGCAAATTAAACCCCTTAACTGGGTAATTTGCACATAGGTCCCTGCATTACAAAACAATGCTACAACTTTGTTTAAAAAGGAGCAAAATTGAAAGTTTATGTTCCTGAGGAACTTAATTACATGCCAGGGAGGATTCAAAAGTATATAATTACATGTTTAGGCAAAACTTATAGGGTTAGGTTATAACCCAGGTCAGGGATGTTACAAATTATCCACCCCTTACAAGGATTTCGTCCCCGAAATCGATAAAACATATTAGGAGAAAAGAGTAGGGTATTTCCTTTTCATCTCATCCTCTAGTTCCCAAGTGGCTTCTTCAATACCATGGTGGTTCCAGAGGACTTTAACAAGGCTTATTTCTTTCTTCTTTAACTTTTTAATTCTGTTATCAAGGATTGACACTGGTCCTTCCTCATATGTTATATCTTCATTCAATTCTACTTCCATAGGTTGTTGAACCGACTCGGTGTCTGGGTGACATTTCCTTAGCATAGAAATGTGGAACACAGGGTGTAACTTCTTCAACTCTGAAGGTAACTCTAGTCTATAGGCTACCTTTCCAACTCTTTCAACAATTGGATAAGGTCCCATAAATCTAGGAGCTAACTTCCCTTTCCTTCCAAAATGAAGGACTCCTTTCCAAGGTGAGACCTTGAGGTATACTCTGTCTCCAACCTGGAACTCTAAGGGTTTACGACGTTTGTCGGCATAAGACTTTTATCTATCCTGTGCAGTCTTAAGTTGTTGTTGTATAACTTTGATCTTCTTTGTAGTCTGCTGCACAAGATCAGGACCTAACAACTGATGCTCACCAGTCTCATACCAACACAAGGGTGATCTACAACGTCTTCCATACAAGGCTTCATAAGGTGCCATATCAATACTATGTTGATAGCTATTGTTATAGGAAAACTCTATCAAGCTTAGGTGTAGATCCCAACTCCCGGTAAACTGGAGAACACACGCTCTTAACAGGTCTTCCAAGGTCTGTATAGTCCTTTCAGACTGTCCATCAGTCTGTGGATGAAAGGTTGTACTAAACCTTAGTTTGGTGCCTAAGGCTCTGTGTAACTGCTCCCAAAAATGACTTGTAAATTGGGGACCTCTGTCAGAAACTATAGTGACAGGAACTCCATGCAAACACACTATCTCTTGAATATACAATTGGGATAACCTTTCAGCAGAATAGGTTGTTTTGATAGGTAAGAAATGTGTTGTCTTTGTCAACCTATCAACAATTACCCAAATGGAATCATGTCCTTTGCTTGTCCTGGGTAGGCCAACAACAAAGTCCATGGTCACATGGTCCCACTTCCACTGTGGTATGGGTAAGGGTTGCATTGTTCCTGCAGGTTTCTAGTGTTCAGCCTTAACTTGCTGACACACAGGACACCTCAGAACAAACTCAGCTACATCCTTCTTCATCCCGAGCCACCAATACATATCTTTCAAATTTCGATACATCTTGGTGCTCCCTGGATGCATAGCATACATCGAAGAATGAGATTCCTCTAGTTCTAACTTCCTTAGATTATCCACATCAGGTACTATCATCCTCCCATGATAGCATGCCACTTGATCATCTGACTAATGAAAACTTTCTCGCTTCTCTTCACCATACTCAGATCTGATCTGCTGAACTGCAGCATCAACTTCTGTGCCTCCTTTATCTGCTCTCTTAGGGTAGGTTTGATATGAATCTCAGCTAACAAACCAGATAACAATGACATCTTCAACTGTACATTGTTTTGCCTTAAAGAGATAAGCATATCTCTCCTAGAACATACTAAGGAACTTAGTTGTGCTCTATCTATGGTTGATGTTGCCGATTTCCTACTCAAGGCATCTGCAACCACATTGGCCTTCCCTGGATGGTAATCAATTGTACAATCATAGTCCTTGATTAACTCTATCCAGCGACGTTGCCTCATGTTAAGCTCATGTTGAGAGAAGATATACTTAAGGTTCTTGTGGTCTGTGAAAATCTGGAATGTTTCTACGTAGAGATAATGTCTCCAAATCTTCAGGGCATGAATCACAGTAGCTAACTCCAGATCGTGTGTCGGATAATTCTCCTTGTGTTTCTTAAGCTGTCGGGAAGCAAAAGAAATCACTTGCTTATCCTGCATCAACACACATCCAAGTCCATTCTTGGAGGCATCACAGAAGACTACATATCCTTTTCCTTGCTCGGGTAGCACAAGCACAGGTGCACTTGTCAACCTCTCCTTCAACAACTGAAAGGACTGTTGACACTTATCACTCCAGGAAAAAGGAACATCTTTCCGGGTCAACTTGGTTAAGGGTAAGGCTATAGAACTGAAATTCTCGATAAACCTTCTATAGTAACCAGCTAATCCCAAGAAACTTCGAATCTCCGTCGGTGTCTTCGGTTGTTCCCACTGTAGAACAGATTCTACCTTTTTAGGGTCAACACGAATACCCGAGGCAGATACTACATGACCAACAAAAGACACTTCTGGCAACCAAAACTCGCACTTGCTAAACTTAGCGTATAACTTATGTTCTCTTAGCAAGGTCAAAGCTTGGCGAAGATGTTTCTCATGCTGCTGAGCATCCTTACTATAAATCAGAATGTCATCTATGAAGACGACAACACACTGATCAAGGAAGGGTCAAAAGACTCTATTCATGAGTTCCATGAATGCATCTGGTGCATTGGTTAGTCCAAACGACATAACTGTGAACTCATAGTGACCATATCTAGTCCTAAAGGCAGACTTGGATATGTCACTGTCCTTAATGCGGAGTTGATGATATCCAGACCTCAAGTCTATCTTTGAAAAGACTGTTGCACCATGCAACTGGTCAAAGAGATCATCAATCCTCGGCAAAGGGTACTTGTTCTTTATTGTTACTTTATTAAGTTGTCTATAGTCAATGCACAACCGCATTGACCCATCTTTCTTTTTAACAAACAAAACCGGAGCACCCCAAGGTGAGGTACTCGGTCAAATGAAACCTTTCTCAAGTAACTCTTGAAGTTGTTTCTTGAGTTCAGCCATCTCGGCAGGCGCCATCCTATATGGTGTCTGGGCTATGGGTTTTGTATCTGGGACCAAATTGATCTCAAAATCAATTTCCCGAGGTGGTGGTATACCAGGAAGTTCTTTAGGAAACACATCTTCAAATTCCTTGACTACAAGAACTTCAGCAGGGTTGGGGCTCTCCTTGGTAACATCTACCACATGGGCCAAGAATGCATAACATCCTTGCCTCATTAGCTTACCAACAACCATAGCTGATACAAGACAGGTGGACAGAATCTTTCTTTCTCTTTGAAAGATCCATGTGTTGCTTTCATCAGCAAACACAGCCAACTTGGACTCACAATCCAAGACAACTCGATACCTTTCTAAGGTATCCATCCTGAGGATTATACCAAATCCTTGCATATCAAGTGGTATAAGGTCCCCTTGAATGCGATGATCAGAAAAGTAGAGGATGCAGGGAGAGCATACCTCCTGTAAAATAGCAGACCCACTCAACAGAGTCTCCAACAACAAACTATCTATCCTATGACTGAATGTCATATTGCAGTTGCGAATCACTCTTCGAGTGATAAAAGAGTGTGTAGCACCCAGGTCAATCAGAACAGATACTACACAGGATTTAGACATCTCAGAATATAAAAGTTCCATCTGACCCGCCACTACCCGTGGATCGACCACTGCCTCTGGTGGGTTCATAGCATAGAACCTCGCTGTAGCCTGGTGTTGAGGTGGTGCTGATGATCCAGCTTGAGACGCTTGTCCACGTCCTCGAGCTGCTCCTTGAGATTGCCTTCTCTGTGATCCCTGTTGACCTTGTCTCGGAGGCTGTGTCACACTGACAGGCTTAGATTGGCAGTCCTTCATCAAATGTCCCACCTTACCACAGTTGTAACAGCTTTTCCCCAGTTGTTGTGGTCTTGGTGGTCCAGTAACTGACATTGATGCAGAGCTATGGGTCTCCTGAGGTGATTGACCTCGTCCTCTACCTCTACTTGGAGACCACTGAGTCTGAGAACTAGATCTAGGTGGTGGAAGGTTAGGTGCAGAGGATCTAGGCTTCTTAAAGTCTCTAGATGAAGAACCCTGTAATTGCGGATATCTCTTTTGGGTTTGCCTTTTCTCAACCACAGATCTCTCTATCCTTCGGACTGACTCAACGAAGGTAGCGAACCTCTCCCATTTTTCTAGAGCAGACACGGGAGTAGTCATGTCGGCATTCAAACCCCTTTCGAATCTCTTGATCCTTTCTTCTTCTGTGGCAGCCATGTGTAGACAAAACCGCAGTAACTCCATGAACTTAGCTTCGTACTCGCTAACGTTCATCATGCCCTGCCTTAATCTCTCGAATTGAGAGATCTTCTCATCCAGGAAGGTCTTTGGAAAATATCTAAGGATAAATTCCCGACGAAAGTCTTCCCACGAGATCTCTATTCCAGGTCTCTTCTGCTCTTCCATGGTCCACCAGTGACCAACACTTCCTTTGAGAAGATAGACAGCATGTCTAACCTTCTCAGCTTCAGGGATGTTCAAGATTCTGAAGACTTTCTCCAACTCGGTTAACCACAGATCGACATCTGCGGGGTCAGCTGTCCCAAAGTATTCGGTAGCTCCGACACGACGAAGTCGCTTGAACGTCTTACTGATACCTTGTCCTTCAGGTTGGACAGGTGCCCTAGGTGCAGGAATAGGCATCCTGTCGGTGATGTGTGTCATGGCAGTCATAAACTGCCCGAACATAGTTTGAACAGCTGGGTTGTCCATATTGGCTGGGTCAAACTGTGGTGGCTCCCTGGGTGGCTCAAGTACAGGTTGTTCTATTTCTGGGACCCTTGCACCTTCCCGAGGTGCAGCAACACTACTCTCCGCCACATACTCCTCATGTGGCTCAGACATCCTTATATATCTTCTTCTCCTGAGGAGCAGAAGATTCTATTAGATAAGGAAGAAACACTAAGGATAAACTCGACATCCTAAGTCCTATGTCTCTGTAGACTCAGCGAACCTAGGGCTCTGATACCACTTAATTGTGGGCTCCGATCTCCAAAACCACGATATAAATACGATTTAAACTTAGCAGAAGCAATCGATTAACAACGGAAGACAAAAATCACGGGAAATTAAAACTTTTTGAGATAAGAGCTTGAAACCTTAAAACTTCTTTCATAGAAAAAAGATTAAACTGTTTACATCTCTGATAATTACTTCTTGAGTAATTATATACATCATGATACAAAATCTCAAGAGATAAAACCAAAATCTTAGACCAGCAACTCCTAGGACATGAGAGTACAGAGACGGCATAGGACTGACTTTCTAACAACTATCTCAGCAGTCAGTATCTCCACCTGAGATTCACTACTGCTCCTGGTGCTGCTGCTGGGATTGGTCACCTGTGGGCCGGTTCCTCCGTCTTAGACGACCACCTAAAAAGTTGAAGTCTACGGGGTGAGACAATGTACAAATTGTCCCAGCGAGAGTTATAACTCTCAACTAGAAGCTTTATATAGCAAGTCAAAGAACAATATAAGCAATTTAAAGTAATCAACAGTAGAGAGGTATTAAGCAGAATATCAACATATAGATAACGTGAAGAACATATCTACTATGCAGTGTAACACCATTCAAGAATCTCGTAGCTTAAACTAAGCAATTATACTACGCGGCTGATTATGTTTTACAAACATCATTATGCCCTGTGGAGATGAGGTATACCCCTCATACTCCAACCGATCACTAGTAAGTTGCATCGGTATCATACATAGGTCGTTAAAAGAGCCGGATTCTTATGACCTCATCCTCCTCAGTCAGTAAGAGGATTTCTTGCAGGACATCTTGTGTCTCTGCTGTTATAGCTTACCAGGGTAATCTGGTCCTTCGCTATTTTTGAGTTACAGTGGCGTTCTGTACTCTCTTTGTCATCGGAATATTTCTTGTTTATCTCTCACCGATACGGTGTTTGTGTTTTCTTTGGGAGATTCATGGTACATCTCTTAGTTTGGATTTGTAGTGAATGGTTGATGGATTATTCGTCTACATCAATCCCTACACTAGGATGTAAGGATTTACGCATCCATTTCCCCCACATACTCAAAATTATGTGCTCCAGGAGTTCCCTTGGGAAAACCTGTTTCACCATCATTTGGTCTCTGACAATGATGGATCTATGATCAGGGCTCTACATGGTATGATTATACTTGATTAGTTAGGTACATTTCAGTATTCTTTTAACATCATACATGTTCTCAAACATTTAATCACTAACATGGCAGCTATGAAAATAGAATACTAAATGTAACAAGTCTAACTCACATCAATTATCATTTCTTAATCATCTCATCACAAGTCATCTGTTAAGCATGACCTTGATGATATTCATGGCCCTCATAGCCCATCAATCTCATAAGATGCCACTAACAAGGCATCAGGATATTTCACTATTTCATAAAGCTAAAGCATGCTTTCAATGAATATAATATCATAATCCTTACCTGGATATGATCATCCTTATATAGAAACCTGCATGGTTAGTTCAACTGATAACAGTAAACAATTAATTTGAATGAAGTTGTATCTTCCTACTCTTTCAAGAGTTAGGTTCCCTGATTTTCATCAATTAGGGTTCATTATTCACATTACATGTCATCACCCTAGAATTAGGGTTTACTATTCACATCATGGTGATTTAATCTCATAACATCATCTTGTATGAGAAACAACATTATTAAAGTCCTTAGATAAGATTAAGATTTATCAATTATCATAATTAGGGTTTCCATGATCTCACATAGGTGGATCATACCCTAAACATGCACATTCATGAGTATTGAAGGTACTTTTCTTGAGTTTCCACCATAAAAAGGTATTTTCTCTCTCCTATTGTCACGACCCCATCTGAGCTTAATTGGTAAACTAGGGTTTACCTAGACAATTGCAAAGATTAATTGGAATAATCATTCTTGAAATCTAATTAATGACGATAACACAATTAGGATGTTTTAACTATGATAAAATGTTTAAGTGTTCTTTTGTCTTGAGAATTAGGGTTTGAGAAGCATAGACCCTAATCGGCCCAAAATAGGGTTTTAATGACATATGAATACAGAATTTGATAAGTAGAATGTCTCACTAAATGATTTTTAGTATTTTATGTGTAACTCTGATTTACTTCAAATTTTTATATGATTTGGATATATAAAATATGAACAACATTGGTAAATATCAGAATTTTTTAAGAATGTTCTGACCTGTTTATCGGTCGAGTTTCAAACTCGACCGATCATATTTCCAGATTTATATAGCAGTGTGGTAATTGAATTTTATCTTTTTATTGGTATATCCAATTGATTTCAAATTTTAACTGTGCTTGAAAAACACAGTTTTAGACACTCTGTTAAATTGGCATAATTTTTGGATGACTTTTGATCTCTACAGTGAGGGTGGCGGTCGAGTTCTGTGCAGGGCAAACTCGACCGAATCTGCTGCAGACTGCAATATAACAGTGCACTGTTCTATTTTTAATTATTTATTATTAACTACAAATGATCTCAAATTTTAAATGAAGCTTTATAGATCAATTATAAACAACTTTCTAAATTACCATAATTTTTGCAGAAGGTTTGATCTCTGAAATAAACGAATTACAGTAACTTTGTATAACTGAATATTCAGCCAATATAATTAAAGTTGAGTGTTGGGTCAATATGCAATTGACCCAAGCAGCTCAAATTGACTTATATGATCGACCACACACACACACAGCTCTCATTCTTCATCATCTATCCCAGAGAAACGAAAATCTAGAGAGAGAGGGAGAGTTAGGGCTTGAGTGGAGAAAGAGGAGGAATTGCTGACCTAGGGTTTTGCGGTCCGAGGAATGGTGAAATCAAGTAAGTTTGGATCCTTTGCATATACTTTTATGGTGAATCTTCTCTCTCATGTCAAGATTCCATCCATGCTCTGATTTGATCCAAGATGATGTCGAAATTCCCTCTTTTCTCACCCTTTCTTCATAATCCCTCATTTTCAAGGTTTCCTAGTTGAATGGAAGAAGAATTGGGAGATTTGCTAGGGATTTGATATGAGTTTGAGATTCCCTGAGTTGAGCTGCAGTTTTGAGGTGTTTTCACACCTTGGGGTGAGTGGGTTCTTCTTTTAAACAGTATAATGCACGAAATTTGATTTTAGCATCCAAATCCCTAATTGCTTAGTATGTGATTCTAAACCCTGAAATGTCCGTTTGATTTAAGTTGTTGCAAATTGATATGATATGGATTCCTTCTCTGTTTGAATGACTCTTTGATGGTAGATTCACATCAGAAACATATACAACACATCCTAGTAAGAATGCTTTTCAGATTTATACCATATGATGTAATTTAGGGTTTAACCTAATTGAGATATCACTAGAGTTTCAACCTTATTGAAGAGGACTAGTAATCCTATAAGTGGTTAGGATGTACCTCATGAGTTATCTTAATTGAATTTTATTCTTGATACATGATATCTCAGTGAATAGCATGGAAACCTAAATTTAGTTCACTTTCCATGGTTTCATACATATATCGATTGTATATGATTTGTTGAAAACAATCTTTATTTAGTGAATGCTTATATCCTATGAAATCCTTATGAGAGCCATGTGAAAAGGTGAATGAGGCGAATGAAACCCTAAGGATAGGGTGTTCAATGAATCATGTTATGGTGACATGAAAGATCTCGATATGAGATGTGGTGATACTTAACTGTTGAATTGTATGTTTCTAGTGCATTTAACTTTATATGCTTGTTCTCTCTGAGTTGATTTCTACATACTGCAGGGCTTCTTATATTTCAATACATATCTCGTAAATTGCAGGTGATGAGATATGACATGCCCTAGAAAGGGATGTTACTGAGACATGGTATATGTTGAATACATGAGCTATGATGTTTTATATGATATGATATGGCAAGCCGTGTGAGCCTTGTGAGAAATGTAAAATGAGTTATGATTTCTGTTTTACATGTATCTATAATATTAATGATAGACTTAGGTGCCCTAACACCGTAGAACCCCTTTGAGAGGTCTGCACCAAAGGGGTGAAACTCATGTTGCAACAATAACTGTGCTTGTGTCACGGTGGCACGAGGATAGATAGAGACAGTGTTGCAACAAGAACTGTGCTTGTGTCACGGTGGCACTGTGGAAAATAGGGGTTATTCAACATTAATCTGTGCTTGTGTCACGGTGGTAACCCGGTAAGACTCTCCGCCTGTGTACTCAGGTTAGAGGAGGAGTCTAGAGTTCACTCTTTTGAGAGTGTAGTGAGGCCTTGTGAGCCTGAGGCCTTGTGAGCCTGAGAGTCCTGCAGCAGACCAGGGCTGGCAGTCAGACTTAGCATTTCCCGGGTGTGTCGCTAAGTCTTGTACGGTGGGATCGTAGCTCGCTACAGATCTTTATATGCAGAGTACACTGCATATGATTAGGGCATAATAATAATAAGCTAAAATATGATCATATAGGTTCACAGAGTTCCTTATAAATGAAAGAGTTAAGGAAGACTAGAGCATAGTCTTCTAGTAGTTATTCTTTGGATGCAATATTTACATTCTTTGTTATTTCAATTATATTGTTTTAGAACTGTTCAGTGTAGTATTTATTGTTGTTAAATTTCATAACGTTTACTCAAAGTTATATCTGTAATCACATTAGTGCCTTATACCATTTCCTTGAAGTACTCATTCACTGAGCGAGTAGGCTCACCCCTCTATTCAAACATTTTAGGGTTAACTGCGTGGATTTGAAGATGGTCAGAGCATCAGTGTAGATCTGCTACAAGAGTTAAGTACAAGATTAGTTGACTCAGTCGGTCCTTGTCACTCTAGGTTCTTAGTAAGAGATAAGAGAGAGAGTTGTAATTACGATGTGTAATATTGTTCCTCTTTTGATATGTATGCTAATTAGCAAGTTTTATGTGCATAAGATGTGAGAGACATCATGAATGTTTATACATGTATCTTTACTATTGAGGTTTGATTAGTAAAAGAAATGTTCAGATTCCGTTGTTAAGATGTTATGTGGTTCAATGCGGGGAAACAAGAGTTTAAAAGAAAAGAAAAAAAAAATTAAGGGTGTTCTTTGTGTTACATATAAGTCCTATCTTATGCCCTAATCTCATGATTTGAGGAAATTGTGAGATCGGGGTGTAACAGCTTGGTATCAGAGCTTAGGGTGAGTTGTCAAGGACCATTAAGTTAGTAAGTTAGAGTCCTATGTGTGGCAGATAGGAGATGTTTGATGTTAGCTTTGGGGATTTGAGTATTCGGATATCCTGGCCCGATATCTGAGTACTTGGATCAACCAGTACAAGCTACTCTGTCTATTCTTTCACGTATACCCTGGCCAGGTATACAGTGAGAGAATGGGATAGAGAGGAACCCTAGAAATGTTAGGGTTAGAAAATGAGAAAAGAAACAAGAATTAAGAGCATAAATGTAAAAGGAGATAGAACTTACATTTCATAATGTTGTTTTTGTTGGAAATGTATAGAAATGCTCTTATATGTTTGAATTGAAATATTCAATACTTTGAAATATGGGTCTTTAATATCTATTGTACACTATGTAGTTGTAGCATTTATTGATTTCATTCTTTGTAACAAGTAGACTAGAATTGACCTTTGAATGAGCTTTTGTTAGTGGATAAGTTTTCTTCCACACTTCTGAGATGAATAGGAGTTGAGTAATCCTTTGTAGTTCTTGGCTTCAGGACTTCAGGTTTGGCCTGGTCCGGCTGGCAGGATGCGTTACTAGGATATAATGAATCCTATCAATAGTATAATAAGAATAGAATTTGAATAATTAGACCCACATCAGAGTAAGAATGTACATACAGTAAGATGTTGAAACATATGGGCAAGATCAGAACAACTAAGAATTAGTTGAAACTGATATCTGAGGTTCAATTTTGGGGCCTCATATGAGAAACCCTTAATTGGGAATAAAGGAACATGATATGAGATTCATAATCAGTTTATTGATTAATATTATATGAACTATACATATGAAATATAGAAAAGATATGTGAAATGTATGTATGGTTCAAGATAGAAAGAATCAATCATGAAGAATGAATCATAGAATAGAGTATAATGCTTTTATGAACTCTAAAGAAAAAGCTAAGTAGAGAATAGGGTTGAGCATTCAATAGGTCCATAGAAGTAAAGAGTCTTCAAAAGAGTAAAAGTGAAGAGGATCGTATGAACATGTAATTCATAAGACTAGAACAACAAACTAGTTTCTAAGCAAAGAACATAGGTGTAGTTTAACGAATGAATAAGTCATACAAAGGTAGATTGTATTCAGGAGAGAAAAACTTGATTGAAAGAGAAACTATGTTTGACCCATGCATGATCCACTTGATTTAATAATGAAGAACATGTAATGTATTCAACATGAGGAAAAACTAATAGAAGGACTATTAATTTAGAACGTTAACTTCACAATAGTATAAAGATAAAGGAGGAAATATGTGCAACATGGTATACATGACCATACATATGAATAAGCAACATGGTCATAAGAGAAAAATTTAGAATTAAAGATGACAGGTTAAAGAGTAGTATATGGTAAGAGGACTATGAAACGTAAGATAGGGTTTGAAATATGATGGAGAAGTTATAAAATAAAGAGGTTGTGAGATTCAAGCAAGTGCTAATTAATCAAATATCTCTGTTGATAACTAAGTAAATCTACATACGAGAATGTATTAAGGGAATGTTTGAATACAAGTATTCCAAGTCTTAAAATCATCTTCTCTTTCATATATTCCTTAATGAGAGCAAGGTGGGAATGAAATGATAAGAGAAAATGAATCATATACGGTGCATAACTACCTTGGTGGGGTCATCTAGAGAATGTAATAGTGACATACATAACGATGAAGTACGATAAGAAATAAATTCTTGTGTGATAGCAAGAATGATGAATAATCTATTCTTACCTTGAATGTTTTAATGTTAGGGATGTTTATTGTATATAATCATATGAAAAGGATAGGTAGCAAAAAGTAAAGAAGTAATGAATGAGTAGAGAGATATGGGAAAACCCTAGCTTTGTGTAATATGTGAATTTGTTTTTACATGTATGATTTGCTGAAGGCATATTAAGGTATGAAAGTTGGTTCTACATATGATTTCAGGGTATTTGTGTAAGCTATATGTTAAATTAAAGGCGTATGATAGTTGTAGTAATTCATACCTGATATGCATCTTACTATTGTGTATTTGTGATATGGTGATACGGTTTGGATGATGTCAGAACACATGGAGAGATACCCTGAACAAGGTAGTCATACTTATCCACTCATATTAATAGAAAGGGATGATAATCAGATTGTCTGGACAAGTAACCCTAATGAGGTGTAGCTTGTTATACCTAGCTCTAATATAACTGAGTGATGGTAATTGAGTATGATTAATGCTTGAATGACTGATACAATTGTGGATTACTTTATTACTGTGGTTGAAACCCTAAAATGATATAATACAATGGTTACACTTTGAATTGTGTGTGGGCCCATAACCCACAGGTCCCAGGATCGAAACAGGATAGTATGGAATGAGGTGGTAATGCTTCACCTCATGCATCCATGACCCAATGGGGATGCCAAGGGTAGTATTTTGCAATTGATTGTTGAATCTAGCCTTTTAATTCAAGACTGTTTTGCTATTTGAATAGCACTTTATTAAAGTTTAAAACAGCATGGTGAACTCGCTTTTGTCACTTAAAGGTGATACAGAACAATAGAACTTTCTGAGCCGCATAAGTTGAGATAGTTGTATCAGAGTATCAGAGTTGCGCAGCGAAAGCGTGGTGGTTTATCTTTGCATTCTATGTTTGACTGTGGCATAAATAATTTGCTTGATATCATTGAAAACTATTTGAAATATGTTGTGATTTAGTAAAGAATTAAAAGATCTAATGTTGAAAACTACATTCAGGTATGAAATACAAGAATATAATGACATGGAAGGCTTTAGAAGCTTAGAATAACCTTGAATGTATCTTTCTTGTAGGTTTATGTTTCGAGGACGAAACATTCTAAGGGGGGGAGAGTTGTCACGACCCCATCTGAGCTTAATTGGTAAACTAGGGTTTACCTAGACAATTGCAAAGATTAATTGGAATAATCATTCTTGAAATCTAATTAATGACGATAACAAAATTAGGATGTTTTAACTATGATAAGAAGTTTAAGTGTTCTTTTGTCTTGAGAATTAGGGTTTGAGAAGCATAGACCCTAATCGGCCCAAAATAGGGTTTTAATGACATATGAATACAGAATTTGATAAGTAGAATGTCTCACTAAATGATTTTTAGTATTTTATGTGTAATTATGATTTACTTCAAATTTGGATATGATTTGGATATATAAAATGTGAACAACATTGGTAAATATCAGAATTTTTGAAGAATGTTCTGACCTGTTTATCGGTCGAGTTTCAAACTCGACCGATCATATTTCCAGATTTATAGAGCAGTGTGGTAATTGAATTTTATCTTTTTATTGGTATATCCAATTGATCTAAAATTTTAACTGTGCTTGAAAAACACAGTTTTAGACACTCTGTTAAATTTGCATAATTTTTGAATGACTTTTGATCTCTACAGTGAGGGTGTCGGTCGAGTTCTGTGCAGGGCAAACTCGACCGAATCTGCTGCAGACTGCAATATAGCAGTGCACTATTCTATTTTTAATTATTTATTGGTAACTCCAAATGATCTCAAATTTTAATGTCATCTTTATCGATCAATTATAAACAACGTGCTAAATTCCCATAATTATTGGAGAAGGTTTGATCTATGAAATAAACGAATTACAGTAACTTTGTATAACTGAATATTCAGCCAATATAATTAAAGTTGAGTGTTGGGTCAATATGCAATTGACCCAAGCAGCTCAAATTGACTTATATGATCGACCACACACACACAAAGCTCTCATTCTTCTTCATCCATCCCAGAGAAACGAAAATCTAGAGAGAGAGGGAGAGTTAGGGCTTGAGTGGAGAAAGAGGAGGAATTGCTGACCTAGGGTTTTGCGGTCCGAGGAATGGTGAAATCAAGTAAGTTTGGATCCTTTGCATATACTTTTATGGTGAATCTTCTCTCTCATGTCAATATTCCGTCCATGCTCTGATTTGATCCAAGATGATGTCGAAATTCCCTCTTTTCTCACCCTTTCTTCATAATCCCTCATTTTCAAGGTTTCCTAGTTGAATGGAAGAAGAATTGGGAGATTTGCTAGGGATTTGATATGAGTTCGAGATTCCCTGAGTTGAGCTGCAGTTTTGAGGTGTTTTCACACCTTGGGGTGAGTGGGTTCTTCTTTTAAACAGTATAATGCACGAAATTTGATTTTAGCATCCAAATCCCTAATTGCTTAGTATGTGATTCTAAACCCTGAAATGTCCGTTTGATTTAAGTTGTTGCAAATTGATATGATATGGATTCCTTCTCTGTTTGAATGACTCTTTGATGGTAGATTCACATCAGAAACGTATACAACACATCCTAGTAAGAATGCTTTTCAGATTTATACCATATGATGTAATTTAGGGTTTAACCTAATTGAGATATCACTAGAGTTTCAACCTTATTGAAGAGGACTAGTAATCCTATAAGTGGTTAGGATGTACCTCATGGGTTATCTTAATTGAATTTTATTCTTGATACATGATATCTCAGTGAATAGCATGGAAACCTAAATTTAGTTCACTTTCCATGGTTTCATACATATATCGATTGTATATGATTTGTTGAAAACAATCTTTATTTAGTGAATGCTTATATCCTATGAAATCCTTATGAGAGCCATGTGAAAAGGTGAATGAGGCGAATGAAACCCTAAGGATAGGGTGTTCAATGAATCATGTTATGGTGACATGAAAGATCTCGATATGAGATGTGGTGATACTTAACTGTTGAATTGTATGTTTCTAGTGCATTTAACTTTATATGCTTGTTCTCTCTGAGTTGATATCTACATACTGCAGGGCTTCTTATATTTCAATACATATCTCATAAATTGCAGGTGATGAGATATGACATGCCCTAGAAAGGGATGTTACTGAGACATGGTATATGTTGAATACATGAGCTATGATGTTTTATATGATATGATATGGCAGGCCGTGTGAGCCTTGTGAGAAATGTAAAATGAGTTATGATTTCTGTTTTACATGTATCTATAATATTAATGATAGACTTAGGTGCCCTAACACCGTAGAACCCCTTTGAGATGTCTGCACCAAAGGGGTGAAACTCGTGTTGCAACAATAACTGTGCTTGTGTCACGGTGGCACGAGGATAGAGAGAGACAGTGTTGCAACAAGAACTGTGCTTGTGGCACGGTGGCACTGTGGAAAATAGGGGTTATTCAACATTAATCCGTGCTTGTGTCATGGTGGTAACCCGGTAAGACTCTCCGCCTCTGTACTCAGGTTAGAGGAGGAGTCTAGAGTTCACTCTTTTGAGAGTGTAGTGAGGCCTTGTGAGCCTGAGGCCTTGTGAGCCTGAGAGTCCTGCAGCAGACCAGGGCTGGCAGTCAGACTTAGCATTTCCCGGGTGTGTCGCTAAGTCTTGTACGGTGGGATCGTAGCTCGCTACGGATCTTTATATGCAGAGTACACTGCATATGATTAGGGCATAATAATAATAAGCTAAAATATGATCATATAGGTTCACAAAGTTCCTTATAAATGAAAGAGTTAAGGAAGACTAGAGCATAGTCTTCTAGTAGTTATTCTTTGGATGCAATATTTGCATTCTTTGTTATTTCAATTATATTGTTTTAGAACTGTTCAGTGTAGTATTTATTGTTGTTAAATTTCATAACGTTTACTCAAAGTTATATCTGTAATCACATTAGTGCCTTATACCGTTTCCTTGAAGTACTCATTCACTGAGCGAGTAGGCTCACCCCTCTACTCAAACATTTTAGGGTTAACCGCGTGGACTTGAAGATGGTCAGAGCATCAGTGTAGATCTGCTACAAGAGTTAAGTACAAGATTAGTTGAGTCAGTCGGTCCTTGTCACTCTAGGTTCTTAGTAAGAGATAAGAGAGAGAGTTGTAATTACGATGTGTAATATTGTTCCTCTTTCGATATGTATGCTAATTAGCAAGTTTTATGTGCATAAGGTGTGAGAGACATCATGAATGTTTATACATGTATCTTTACTATTGAGGTCTGATTAGTAAAAGAAATGTTCAGATTCCATTGTTAAGATGTTATGTGGTTCAATGCGGGGAAACAAGAGTTTAAAAGAAAAGAAAAAAAAGTTAAGGGTGTTCTTTGTGTTACATATAAGTCATATCTTATGCCCTAATCTCATGATTTGAGGAAATTGTGAGATCGGGGTGTAACACCTATGATACTTTATCTCTCCTCTTACTAGTAGATGGTGATTACACCACTCTAGATCAGGTTAGGTCAAGTCCTCATTGAGTATCATAAGCCAAAACATCACTATCATGTGATTAGGGTTTAATTAGAACAAGGTATTACTCAATAGAATCCCTCAAGGGTATTTTGGTAAACTACCCCATTGATCACCATCAAGGGTCAAATCTTTAATCACTTAGTCCCTTAATGTCCTAAGTTATCTTTAGGGTTTAGATTAGGTCACTATTGAACCAATTACAACCTTCAAAATACTAATCAAATACAACCCTAAAGCCTTCAATTGGTTGCACACCTTCAACCTCCAAACGGTTTGAAACCATTTGGATGTGTTGACCGTTTGCTAAGTTTGACTCCAAGACCACATGACCTCAAGGTCGTTTGTCCAAACCGTTTGGGTGCGTTGACCGTTTGGAAAGGTTGGCTTCCAAACCGTTTGAACTTATGTGGTTTGAAACCGTTTGATCAAAACGACTTGAGATCGATTGGTCCAAACGATCTTGAGATTGTTTGAGCCCAAACGGTCTTGAGACCGTTTGACCCCAAATGGTCTTGAGACCGTTTGGCCTCAAACGGCCTTGAGACCGTTTGGTCCAAATAGGCTCAAACCGTTTGGACCTCCAACATGGTTCAAAAGTTACAATCGATTATGTATATCTCTGTTGAAGCCTTCAATTGGCTAAATACAAGCTAACCACTTACAAATTGAGTCAATTAGGATTAGTTTTAATCAATTGGACACCAAATTGACCCTCAATTGAAATCCAATTAGGGTTAAATCCAATTCAATTAGGGTTTCAATCGGATAATCATCAATGTTCATCAATGTGAATCAAATCAAGGTTGAACCTATCAATTGACCTCCAATTGGGCACAAACTTGTCTCAAACGGTCTTGAGGTCGTTTGGATGACCTCCAAACAGTCTTGAGACCGTTTTCCCAAAGTTTGACCAAAAACCAAGTCGGTTGGATAAGGGTTGAACCCTAATTAGGTCTAAAATCAGCAATTTTATCAATTCATCAACTTATCTGCAATTGGACCCTCAATTCCTCAAATTAGCTCAACCCTAGACCTCCAAATGGTCTTGGGTTGTCACCAAACGGTCTTGAGACCGTTTGGATGAATCCCCAAACGGTCTCAAGACCATTTGGGTCCTTCAACCCAAAAACTCAACAAAATCTATACGTGAAATCAGCAATTTCAGCCCGACTAGGTTTAGGGTGTTGAAGTGCCTTCAACTCTCAATTGGTTAAGAATTAGATTATGAATCTTTGTAGGAATGAAATTCAATATGTTACCAACAGACCCTCAAATGGTCGTCCCTTGGTCAACTCTATCAAACGGTCTTGAGACCGGTTTGATCCAAACGGTCTTGCAAGATCGTTTGAGATTAAACGGTTTGAAACCGTTTGACCTTAAATGGTTTGCAACCGTTTGGACCAAAAGGGTCCAAGGTCGGTTGATAAAGACACCTAGGAATTCACGCCCATCATCTTCAACCTCTGTTCAGGTCAGTTACTCCACCGTTTTGCTTGCAAAAGTGCAAGGAAGAAGGGAGGTAGAAGAAGAAGTACTAAAGCATAAATTGCAAGAACAAAAACATGTATATAAAGCAAGGAGTTCAGAATTATAAAACCCACCTTAGAACGTTGTTCCTAGAGCTCCAAGCTTCCAAGCTTCAAGCTTCTAATGGTGTCTTGAGCTCCACAACTTGGCCAGAGGTGATTCTCCAAGGAAAAGATGGGGATGGTCGGCTAGAACAAGAAACCTAAGTTAGTTAACCATAGAACCAACATTTTAAGAAGAATTCCACCATGAATTCGAGCTTGAGGATGGTTTCCCCCTCACCTTATCACTAGTTGGTCGTTCTCCTGAGCTCCAGAGCTCTGCCTTAGCCATTTGAGAAAGATGAGAAATGAAAAGGAGAAGAGATACGTTTGGTTGGTTTGCAAGGACAAGAGCTTATATACTTTAGGCTATTTTACACCATAAGGACCTCTAGAACATGGATTTCTCATCCAAGTCCCTCCTTGTTCAAGGGCACGTCCAAGACCATCAAACATTATGCAAAGCTCATCTAAACTCAAGATCTAAGGGTAAGGAAAGCCACTTTCAACTAGGGTACATTCATGAAAGGTCTCCATACCCAAACTAAGTGAATTTTATGCACAAAGATTATTTTTCTTATCTGATTACTCATTTATGTGTCTCTTTCATCATTTATACTCTAAATGATGTCAAGAGTCATTAAAGATGTTTTGGAAGGTGTATTTTATAACATGCACCCCACAATTTGGGTAAATTGCACTTTACTCCAAATTAGGATTTTTAAGCACAAGGATCATTCCTCAAGCTGCATCTTGATGCCCAAGCTTGGGAAATCCATCATACCTCATCATATTCACTCATATGATGTCTCATCATCAGAGGAACATCTTAAACTGTGAACATTGCAAGTTAAACCCCTTAACTGGGTAATTTGCACATAGGTCCCTACATTACAAAACAATGCTACAACTTTGTTTAAAAAGGAGCAAAATTGAAAGTTTATGTTCTTGAGGAACTTAATTACATGCCAGGGAGTATTCACAAGTATATAATTACATGTTTAGGCAAAACTTCTAGGGTTAGGTTATAACCCAGGTCAGGGATGTTACAAATTATCCACCCCTTACAAGGATTTCGTCCCCGAAATCGATAAAACATATTAGGAGAAAAGAGCAGGGTATTTCCTTTTCATCTCATCCTATAGTTCCCAAGTGGCTTCTTCAATACCACGGTGGTTCCAGAGGACTTTAACAAGGCTTATTTCTTTCTTCTTTAACTTTTTAATTCTGTTATCAAGGATTGACACTGGTCCTTCCTCATATGTTATATCTTCATTCAATTCTACTTCCATAGGTTGTAGAACCGACTCGGTGTCTGGGTGACATTTCCTTAGCATAGAAATGTGGAATACAGGGTGTAACTTCTGCAACTCTGAAGGTAACTCTAGTCTATAGGCTACCTTTCCAACTCTTTCAACAATTGGATAAGGTCCCATAAATCTAGGAGCTAACTTCCCTTTCCTTCCAAAACACTACTACAGAAATAGCATTCAGTGACACTTTTCTGGGCGTCGGTTATTAAGGAAAACCGACGCCTTCTATGTTAGGCGTCAGTTGTTTATGAAAACCGACGTCTATATTCGAAGACCAGCCAGACACGGGTACCGCTTTGTCTTCAGCGTCGGTTGTTTATAACAAACCGACGCTTAAATTCGCCCGCGAAATCCATATTTCGATAAAAAAAATAGTGTCATTAGCAGCGTCGGTTATTTAGGTAGAAACCGACGCCTATGTGCGATGAAAATTTGCGCGAAAAGTGTCACCTTCAGCGTCGGTTATTCAAGGATAACCGACGCTGAAGGTGGTTCCCGCCAAACAATTTCATGAAAATATCGTCCAATTGGACGTCGGTTTTTTCAAACAACCGACGCTAAAGATGTTTAGGCGTCGGTTGTTTTAAACAACTGACGCTATTTGGGAACTTCATAACCCTCGATCGCCCGACTCTTCCCCTTTCTTCTGTTTCATTGCGAGCGATTTCCCTATTTCTTCTTCAGCTCCCCTTCTCCGGCGATTTCTTCTTCAGCTCCCCTTCTCCGGCGCCCCTTCTCCACCACCACTCCTGCTCGCCGCCGCTCCTGCCGCCGTTGGACACCAGCTCTGCGTCGCCGCCACCGCCGCCGCCTGCTCGCCGCCGCTCCTGCTCCTGCTGCTGTGCTCTGAAGTCTTCTGCTCTGTCGCCTGCTCGCCACCGCCTGCTCGCCTGCACCGCCGCCGCCTGCTCGCCGCCGCGCACTGCTGCTCTCCTCGCCGCGCACAGTTGCTCTCCTCTCCTCGCTGCCGGTGGCTTCTTTGGGGTAGGTATCTGCTCAGGCCACGCCGCTGCTCTCTAGGCCAGGCATTCTTCCTATTCCCTCAAGGTACTGCTTTCTTCCTCCTTCCTTCCTTCCTCCACGCCGCTGCTCAGGCCAACTAGGAGAAGTAACATTTGTCTGCATCAAAGACACCTCCTTGGGCTTTATTCTCAACAATTCTTAGAACAAGTAATAAATCACAAGCATATATACGTATATGGGTTCCCTTTAGGTCTTCATAATGTATTTATATTCAGTTTATAGTTACCATTGCATACATTGTTGTTTGAGCCTTATGATGGACTTTTGGATTGCAAATGACTGGGATTTTCCTAGTGAATGTTCTAAATTTGTAGGCCCAATCTAGATTAAATTGAGAGCTCATTCTCTCCTTATATTGGCAAGGTGAGGCAAAAATAATTCCAAAAGTGATTCAAATCTCCTATCCCACACTTTACCCATCTTTGTCATGCCTCATTACCAGGGTTAGTGTCATGCTAATCCATTGATATTCATATACGGAGTGACCCTGAGTTTATTGAAATATATCACGAGATTGTGGGTCATCTATGAAGATACCCTTGTGGTGCATTATGTGTGATTTTATAGCAAACAATTATATAAGATTTTATTCTAGATTTAATCAAACCCATTGTGCAATAATCATTCCCCGCAAGCATACATGTCTTATTACAATATAATTTTATGTGATCCCAACATATTAAATTGAATTAGAATGATTTCATGAATTATAGGGTTTTAAAGTTGATAAACATGTACATGCGGAAATAGGGTTATTAAACCAATGGTTATAACATAGTATGATCTTAATCTGATCTGGATGTTCATAATAATGTAGTATGTTAAATATGATGATTAGGGATACATATAATGTCTAGTAAAGATTCCTAGACCTTTTGTTTGAAACTATTGATTTCTTGATTTATTATTTAATAATGCTCTGTTGATTAGGATTAACCATGTTGCCTATAGTTTATAGACAATTATTATATATAAGAATGACAACACATGTATTTGTTGGCCTAGAAACCCGTCTAAGATTTACTCATTAGGAGTAAATCTTGGATAGTCCCCGGTTTGGGACTGTTCTTGAACACCTAATCTCACTTAGGATGTAAGTGTATAATGTGTATTGGGTTTTTGAGAAACTTTCAGTAGCATTTCCCCGTTTGTTCTCTAAGTACATATGTACTTAGAGAACAGCGGGGAAATGCTGCCGAAATTTTCTTGAAAACCAAATACGCATTATACACTTACTAGTGAGATTAGGTGTTCAAGGATGGGATAGGTGGTACACATTTATTATATATAAGAATGACATCAAATGTGTTTGTTGGCCTATAAACCCGTCCAAGATTGACTCATTAGGAGTAAATCTTGGATAGTCCTCGGTTTGGGACTGTTCTTGAACACCTAATCTCACTTAGGATGTAAGTGTATAACGTGTATTGGGTTTTCGAGAAAATTTTGGTAGCATTTCCCCGTTTGTTCTCTAAGTACATATGTACTTAGAGAACAGCGGGGAAATGCTGCCGAAATTTTCTCGAAAACCCAATACACATTATACACTTACTAGTGAGATTAGGTGTTCAAGGATGGGATAGGTGGTACACATTTATTATATACTAGGGAAATGCTGCCTAATCTTTTCCTAATATATACTTGTTTCCTAATATATACTTGTTTTCTCTGATCATAGAATGGATAGATCATGGATGTCCATTCGTAATCGTTGCACCCCAGAGTTTATATCTGGTCTTGATCAGTTTATTAGATCACAATGAAGGATTGTTAATTGATAAAAGATCACAATTTTAGAGACATGTATGTTTATACAAATGCTAAATGTTTGCCTTTTTCTAGTTAATACAAATGCTAAATGTTTGCCTTTTTCTAGTTAATACAAATGCTAAATGTTTGCCTTTTTCTAGTTAATAGAAATGCTAAATGTTTGCCTTTTTAATGACATTTTCAGATGGCTGACCATGATGAGCATGATGTCCATGATGAGCATGAAGTCCATGATGAGCATGCTGTCCATGAAGAGCATGGCGAGGATACTAATGTAAGTTCTAAAAACATATCATGTATTTCTATAAAATTCATTATCTTCTAGTTATGTCATATATCCTATATTTCTATATTGGGCTAAGTTAGTGTGTTTTATTTTTGTCAAATTTTAGGTTGATGCACCTGTACCCACTGAAGCACTGGAGCAACTTGATGCGCAACACCAGACACTTAACAAGAAAAGGGGCATCACTCTGTT
Organism: Alisma plantago-aquatica; assembly: GCA_963693085.1. Lineage (NCBI taxonomy): Eukaryota > Viridiplantae > Streptophyta > Magnoliopsida > Alismatales > Alismataceae > Alisma > Alisma plantago-aquatica. Next base: position 504,836,908 of record OY856415.1, read on the forward strand.
GAAGAAGTTATTAGCGCTAAGTGGTAGTGGATCCAAATTGGTGGTGGAGTTTGATAATGGAGGAAATCCAATTGGAGTGAACCGCAATAATTTTGTGAACTATCTTGGGTGTACCACTCGGAGCCATTGTGGTGTTAAGTATGACAATTGGCATAAAGTTCCTCAAGGGAAAAAAGACTTGATATGGAAGGATTTATGCGTGAGTTATTATTATTTGCAATTCTATTTTGTAGATTACAAATTCTATTATTTGCAATTCTATTTTGGATACTAGTTAATAACATTTCTATTTTACAGAATCTGTTTGCATTGGATGAGAAGTTGCATCGTAAAAATGTGATGCAACGCGCTGGAAAGATGCTTAGGAATTATAGGACAAATCTGAACAGAGAATACATAAAAGAGGGTGATAAGAAGAAGAAGTCAGCCCTTGAACAATGGAACTTCTTGGACAAAGAAGATTGGGACAATTTTGTTGCTTCAAGAAAATCTGAAGAATTCAAGGTATTAGGCGTCACTCCTAATTTAATTAATATACATTGTATTCACCTATTCAAGATTAGCATTTAGTGCTACTAACCAAATCATTAATGTGCATACTAACTAGGCCCTCAGTGACGCACAAAAAGCAAGGTGTGCACTGAATGTGCATGACCACACTATGGGTCCAAAAGGCTATGCAAGCGTTCGCCAAAGACTACAGGCGGAGTCTGCGGCTACTCAGGAGTCTGCTCCTACTCAGGAGTCTGCCACACCCATGCCTCGCCATGATATCTGGATAGCTGGCAGGCAAAATAAGAAGGGTGAAATAAAGAAGTCTGTAACTGCTGAGGCGGTTGCAAAAATGGTAAAATACAACTCTTAGAGAAATCGTTTGAATATTGATTATTTGTGGTGTTAACTTACCAATTTCTGTTTATGGTGATTAGCGGGAGTTGCACGAGCAGAGGAAACAAGGCACGTTCATCCCTCAGGGCACAAGGGATGAATTGACAGTTGCTCTGGGTAACCCAGAGCATCCTGGACGTGTTAGAGGTGCCGGCGCTGGTGTTGGCATCAAAGCATTCTTTGGGCCATCCCAGCGCAAACCCAGAGTGGGACTTTCTCAAGAAGAGGTAACCTATTCTTTTTTTAGAATGTTACTGCAAAAGGAAATTCATTAATAAGAAGCTAATGTTTCTTTTATCCATGTATAGGAGAATAAGAGAGTTGAGGATTTAGTTGCTAAGAAGATCAACGATGTAGTTGCTGAGAAGGTCAAGGAAGAATTGCTGCGGTGGCAGGCATCTCAGGCTTCCAATACGCCTATGGCGACCCACTCTTCTCCTGATGCACAGACTGTGAGTAATCCTGGAGACCCATCGCCTAGCACGTCTGCTGTAAGTATTGTTTATGGCATTGTAGTTAGTCTTTTCAAGTTGTTATGTTTTCAAGATGATATGTATATATGTATAATATTCTTTACGTAAATTTGTAGGCATTGAAGCCATGCCGCTTAAGAATGCAAGACTACGTTGTTGCAGAGGCGCAAGCTTACCCGTCCCTTCCTGGGGAAAGGTTTCACGGGACTCCAATGCCACAGGGCTATGTTCGTGTGGGCCCATTACGTGTGTTACCTGATTGGAGGGAAGTTGCGTTGCCATATGCCCACCCAGATATTGATACACTTGGTGAGGCAGAAGGCGGGGTGATATTGTGGCCCAAAGCAGATGTCGTCTACACGACTGAAATTGTAAGATAAATTTACATTGATTTAGACTGTTAATGTGTATATATGATGTCAACTGATCTGAAATTATATGTACAGGTTAAAAAGAAGACACCAGGAGCACCTAGGCCTCCACTTCCACTTCCCGCATTACCCGATTGGGTTCCAACTGACCTAACATACCCGTTAGGTCCTGCTTGTAGGGGAATGGCATGTTGGCTACGGGCACATAATGTACATTGCCCTATAATTATTTCTTTAGATGAAGATTATGCAGGTCAATCATACGATAGCTCTTTATTTATACAAGATATTATTGAGCTGTTTATGTATGATTGGCTGAATACATCAATGATAGAGACATGGATAAGGTGAGATCTTGTTTATACATCCATATACCTTGTGTAAGATCCGGTGATCTGGTTTCTTATATATTAATGCATACGCCTATATGTTTTGCAGCTACCTAGTCGAAGATCATTGCAAACAATTTGCATTTGATCATGTGGGATTTTTGATTCCATCATTGATTAGTTTGGTAGCGAAAGACCCTGATAATGTTCAACAATACTGTATAGATGCTTTTACAATTTTTGGTCAGCAAAAGAAGACGATAATAATAGCTCCATTCAATGTCAAGTAAGTTTACTTTATTTATAATTTGGACTTAAGAAAATTCCATTTTTATTTTGCATTTTGAGTTATTAATTGTTAACTTCTTACTTCTAGCGGTAGACATTGGGAGTTACTAGTTATTGTCCCCGGGACATTCACTGTTTATTATCTAGATCCTGCGGGGAGTACATTGAACACAAATTGGACACGTAATGAGAATGCCATTATTTTGGTGAGAAATATTTCATTTTTATATCCGTTAACATCTTTTATTACATTACTATTTACTTATGCAATTTATTGTGTTATATTAACATGTAGGGGTTTAGATGCATTCAAAAAGGCTGGAGGAACGGTCCCAAGGAAAAAGAACCAGCCAATAAATTGGCAGAACGTACAAGTAAGTTCCCGACTCGAATATATATATTATTGATGTGAATTGTGCTTAGTTGTATTATTTTGTATGTTTCAATTTATAGTGTGCTACACAAGACAATGGCTGGGCATGCGCATACTATGTGATGCGATTTATGCAGATGATTATCAAATATGTCGCATTGGACATCGATACCATACATGAGGTATTATATATACTTTCATTAGTTAGTATGCAATATATCAATCTTATCTTATTTTTATATTATTACTTATATATATACATCATTCTCTTTGCAGGTGTTTAAAACTGACAACACTACAGGTAAACGCTTAAAAAATATACATGCTCCATATACGATGGAAGCATTAAATGAAGTAAGAGAAGAATGGGCAAAAGCCATACAAGCAGTGGCAACTGTAAGATATAATTGGGATGTTGATAGCAATAATGAATGATACTTTGTAAATGAATATTTCTGAATGTTAATACATGTATTTGAATGTTTCTATATGTGTGAATGTGAGAATTGAATTTATGTCTGAATGTATGTACTTGTGTGAAATTTTGCTTATGACTTTTGCAGGTTTGCGGCCTGTTTGTAGGCTGATATCAATGGATGTCGTAAACCTGCAGTTCAGTTACTGAACTGTAGGTTCTCATCCTGCTGACCAGCCACAGCAGGCCTGCAAACTGATATGAAAAAAAAAACAAATAGGCGTCGGTTATTTATAAAAACCGTCAGCAAAGATCTACAGCGTCGGTTATTTATAGATAACCGACGCCTTATGTGGCCAAAGCAGTCCTCGAAATGGCGTCGGATATACGTATCAAACCGACACCTATTTAAATTAGAGGCGTCGGTCTTTTGGTATATAACCGACGCCAAAAGTGTTCGCGCCACAAAAAATGGCGTCATTTAGGACACTTTATGCGTCGGTTATCTACTAAAAGACCGACGCTATAAGTAGTATAGGCGTCGGTCCGTTAGTAAATAACCGACGCAGAAAGTGCCCTAGCTGACGCCGTTTTATGTGGCACGAACCCCTTTGGCGTCGGTTATCGACTAAACGACCGACGCCGATAGTTTAAATAGGCGTCGGTTAAACAACCGACGCCGAAGTGTTCGACCTTTAGCGGCGCCCGCATAGGCGTTGGTCGAAAACCGACGCCAAATGGGGTTAAACGACCGACGCCAAAGGCCACTTCTGTAGTAGTGAAACGAAGGACTCCTTTCCAAGGTGAGACCTTGAGGTATACTCTGTCTCCAACTTGGAACTCTAAGGGTTTACGACGTTTGTCGGCATAAGACTTCTGTCTATCCTGTGCAGTCTTAAGTTGTTGTTGTATAACTTTGATCTTCTTTGTAGTCTGCTGCACAAGATCAGGACCTAACAACTGATGTTCACTAGTCTCATACCAACACAAGGGTGATCTACAACGTCTTCCATACAAGGCTTCATAAGGTTCCATATCAATACTATGTTGATAGCTATTGTTATAGGCAAACTCTATCAAGCTTAGGTGTAGATCCAAACTCTCGGTAAATTGGAGAACACATGCTCTTAACAGGTCTTCCAAGGTCTGTATAGTCCTTTCAGACTGTCCATCAGTCTGTGGATGAAAGGCTGTACTAGACCTTAGTTTGGTGCCTAAGGCTCTGTGTAATTGCTCCCAAAAATGACTTGTAAACTGGGGACCGCTGTCAGAAACTATAGTGACAGGAACTTCGTGCAAATGCACTATCTCTTGAATATACAACTGGGATAACCTTTCAGCAGAATAGGTTGTTTTGATAGGTAAGAAATGCGCTGTCTTTGTCAGCCTATCAACAATTACCCAAATGGAATCATGTCCTTTGCTTGTCCTGGGTAGGCCAACAACAAATTCCATGGTCACATGGTCCCACTTCCACTGTGGTATGGGTAAGGGTTGCAGTGTTCCTGCAGGTTTCTGGTGTTCCACCTTAACTTGCTGACACACAGGACACCTCAGAACAAACTCAGCTACATCCTTCTTCATCCCGGGCCACCAATACATATCTTTCAAATTTCGATACATCTTGGTGCTCCCTAGATGCATAGCATACATCGAAGAATGAGCTTCCTCTAGGACTAACTTCCTTAGATTATCCACATCAGGTACTATCATCCTCCCATGATAGCATGCCACTTCATCATCTGACTCATGAAAACTTTCTCGCTTCTCTTCACCATACTCAGATCTGATCTGCTGAACTGCAGCATCAACTTGCTGTGCCTCCTTTATCTGCTCTCTTAGGGTAGGTTTGATATGAATCTCAGCTAACAAACCAGATAACAATGAAATCTTCAACTGTACATTGTTTTGCCTTAAAGAGATAAGCATATCTCTCCTAGAACATACTAAGGAACTTAGTTGTGCTCTATCTATGGTTGATGTTGCTGATTTCCTACTCAAGGCATCTGCAACCACATTGGCCTTCCCTGGATGGTAATCAATTGTACAATCGTAGTCCTTGATTAACTCTATCCAGCGACGTTGCCTCATGTTAAGCTCATGTTGAGAGAAGATATACTTAAGGTTCTTGTGGTCTGTGAAAATCTGGAATGTTTCTCCGTAGAGATAATGTCTCCAGATCTTCAGGGCATGAATCACAGCAGCTAACTCCAGATCGTGTGTCGGATAATTCTCCTCGTGTTTCTTAAGCTGTCGGGAAGCAAAAGAAATCACTTTCTTATCCTGCATCAACACACATCCAAGTCCATTCTTGGAGGCATCACAGAAGACTACATATCCTTTTCCTTGCTTGGGTAGCACAAGCACAGGTGCACTTGTCAATCTCTCCTTCAACAACTGAAAGGACTGTTGACACTTATCAATCTAAGAAAAAGGAACATCTTTTCGGGTCAACTTGGTTAAGGGTAAGGCTATAGAACTGAAATTCTCGATAAACCTTCTATAGTAACCAGCTAATCCCAAGAAACTTCAAATCTCCGTTGGTATCTTCGGTTGTTCCCACTGTAGAACAGATTCTACCTTTTTAGGGTCAACACGAATACCCGAGGCAGATCCCACATGACCAAGAAAAGACACTTCTAGCAACCAGAACTCGCACTTGCTAAACTTAGCGTATAACTTATGTTCTCTTAGCAAGGTCAAAGCTTGGTGAAGATGTTGCTCATGCTGCTGAGCATCCTTACTATAAATCAGAATGTCATCTATGAAGACGACAACACACTGATCAAGGAAGGGTCGAAAGACTCTATTCATGAGTTCCATGAATGCAGCTGGTGCATTGGTTAGTCCAAACGACATAACTGTGAACTCATAGTGACCATATCTAGTCCTAAAGGCAGACTTGGATATGTCACTGTCCTTAATGCGGAGTTGATGATATCCAGACCTCAAGTCTATCTTTGAAAAGACTGTTGCACCACACAACTTGTCAAAGAGATCATCAATCCTCAGCAAAGGGTAGTTGTTCTTTGTTGTTACTTTATTAAGTTGTATATAGTCAATGCACAACCACATTGACCCATCTTTCTTTTTAACAAACAAAACCGGAGCACCCCAAGGTGAGGTACTCGATCGAATGCAACCTTTCTCAAGTAACTCTTGAAGCTGTTTCTTGAGTTCAGCCATCTCGGCAGGCGCCATCCTATATGGTGTCTGGGCTATGGGTTTTGTATCTGGGACCAAATTGATCTCAAAATCAATTTCCCGAGGTGGTGGTATACCAGGAAGTTCTTCAGGAAACACATCTTCAAATTCCCTGACTACAAGAACTTCAGCAGGGTTGGGGCTCTCCTTGGTAACATCTACCACATGGGCCAAGAATGCATAACATCCTTGCCTCATTAGCTTACCAGCAACCATAGCTGACACAAGACAGGTGGGCAGAATCTTTCTTTCTCCTTGAAAGATCCATGTGTTGCTTTCATCAGCAAACACAACCAACTTAGACTCACAATCCAAGACAACTCGATACCTTTTTAAGGTATCCATCCTGAGGATTAAATCAAATCCTTGCATATCAAGTGGTATAAGGTCCACTTGAATGTGATGATCAGAAAAGAAGAGGATGCAGGGAGAGCATACCTCCTGTAAAACAGCAGACCCACTCAACGGAGTCTCCAACAACAAACTATCTATCCTATGACTGACTGTCATATTGCAGTTGCAAATCACTCTTCGAGTGATAAAAGAGTGCGTAGCACCCGGGTCAATCAGAACAGATACTACATAGGATTTAGACATCTCAGAATATAAAAGTTCCATCTGACCTGCCACTACCCGTGGATCGACCACTGCCTCTGGTGGGTTCATAGCATAGAACCTCACTGTAGCCTGGTGTTGAGGTGGTGCTGATGATCCAGCTTGAGACGCTTGTCCACATCCTCGAGCTGCTCCTTGAGATTGCCTTCTCTGTGATCCCTGTTGACCTTGTCTCGGAGGTTGTGTCACACTGACAGGCTTAGATTGGCAGTCCTTCATCAAATGTCCCACCTTGCCACAGTTGTAGCAGCTTTTCCCAGTTGTTGTGGTCTTGGTGGTACAGTAACTGACATTGATGCAGAGCTATGGGTCTCCTGAGGTGATTGACCTCGTCCTCTACCTCTACTTGGAGACCACTGAGTCTGAGAACTAGATCTAGGTGGTGGAAGGTTAGGTGCAGAGGATCTAGGCTTCTTAAAGTCTCTAGATGAAGAACCCTGTAATTGCGGATATCTCTTTTGGGTTTGCCTTTTCTCAACCACATATCTCTCTATCCTTCGGACTGACTCAACGAAGGTAGTGAACCTCTCCCGGTTTTCTAGAGCAGACACGGGAGTAGTCATGTCAGCATTCAAACCCCTTTCAAATCTCCTGATCCTTTCTTCTTCTGTGGCAGCCATGTGCAGATAAAACCGAAGTAACTCCATGAACTTAGATTCGTACTCGCTAACGTTCATCATGCCTTGCCTTAATCTCTCGAATTGAGAGATCTTCTCGTCCAGGAAGGTCTTTGGAAAATATCTAAGGATAAATTCCCGACGAAAGTCTTCCCACGAGATCTCTATTCCAGGTCTCTTCTGCTCTTCCATGGTCCACCAATGACCAGCATTTCCTTTGAGAAGATAGACAGCATGTCTAACCTTCTCAGCTTCAGGGATGTTCAAGATTCTGAAGGCTTTCTCCAACTCGGTTAACCACAGATCGGCATCTGCGGGGTCAGCTGTCCCAAAGTATTCGGTAGCTCCGACACGACGAAGTCGCTCGAACGTCTTACTGATACCTTGTCCTTCAGGCTGGACAGGTGCCCTAGGTGCAGGCATAGGCATCCTGTCGGTGATGTGTGTCATGGCAGTCATAAACTGCTCGAACATAGTTTGAACAGCTGGGTTGTCCATATCGGCTGGGTCAAACTGTGGTGGCTCCCTGGGTGGCTCAAGTATAGGTTGTTCTATTTCTGGGACCCTTGCACCTTCCCGAGGTACAACAACACTACTCTCTGCCACGTACTCCTCATGTGGCTCAGACATCCTTATATATCTTCTTCTCCTGAGGAGCAGAAGATTCTATTAGATAAGGAAGAAACACTAAGGATAAACTCGACATCCTAATTCCTATGTCTCTGTAGACTCAGCGAACCTAGAGCTCTGATACCACTTAATTGTGGGCTCCGATCTCCAAAACCACGATATAAATACGATTTAAACTTAGCAGAAGCAATCGATTAATAGCGGAAGACAAAAATCACGTGAAATTAAAACTTTTTGAGATAAGAGCTTGAAACCTTAAAACTTCTTTCATAGAAAAAAGATTAAACTATTTACATCTCTGATAATTACTTCTTGAGTAATTATATACATCATGATACAAAATCTCAAGAGATAAAACCAAAATCTCAGACCAGCAACTCCTAGGACCTAAGAGTATAGAGACGGCATAGGACTGACTTTCTAACAACTACCTCAGCAGTCAGTATCTCCACCTGAGATTCACTGCTGCTCCTGGTGCTGCTGCTGGGATTGGTCACCTGTGGGCCGGTTCCTCCGTCTTAGATGACAACCTAAAAAGTTGAAGTCTACGGGGTGAGACAATGTACAAATTGTCCCAGCGAGAGTTATAACTCTCAACTAGAAGCTTTATATAGCAAGTCAAATAACAATATAAGCAATTTAAAGTAATCAACAGTAGAGAGGTATTAAGCAGAATATCAACATATAGATAAGGTGAAGAACATATCTACTATACAGTGTAACACCATTCAAGAATCTCGTAGCTTAAACTAAGCAATTATACTACGTGGCTGATTATGTTTTACAAACATTATTATGCCCTGTGGAGATGAGGTATACCCCTCATACTCCAACCGATCACTAGTAAGTTGCATCGGTATCATACATAGGTCATTAAAAGAGCCAGATTCTTATGACCTCATCCTCCTCAGTCAGTAAGAGGATTTCTTGCAGGACATCTTGTGTCTTTGATGTTATAGCTTACCAGGGTAATCTGGTCCTTCGCTATTTTTGAGTTACAGTGGCGTTCTGTACTCTCTTCGTCATCGGAAGATTTCTTATTTATCTCTCACCGATACGGTGTTTGTGTTTTCTTTGGGAGATTCGTGGTACATCTCTTAGTTTGGATTTGTAGTGAAGGGTTGATGGATTATTCGTCTACATCAATCCCTACACTAGGCTGTAAGGATTTACGCATCGATTTCCCCCACATACTCAAAAGTATGTGCTACAGGAGTTCCCTTGGGAAAACCTGTTTCACCATCATTTGGTCTCTGACAATGATGGATATATGATCAGGGCTCTACATGGTATGATTATACTTGATTAGTTAGGTACATTTCAGTATTCTTTTAACATCATACATGTTCTCAAACATTTAATCACTAGCATGGCAGCTATGAAAATAGAATACTAAATGTAACAAGTCTAACTCACATCAATTATCATTTCTTAATCATCTCATCACAAGTCATCTGTTAAGCATGACCTTGATGATATTCATGGCCCTCATAGCCCATCAATCTCATAAGATGCCACTAACAAGGCATCAGGATATTTCACTATTTCATAAAGCTAAAGCATGCTTTCAATGAATATAGTATCATAATCCTTACCTGGATATGATCATCCTTATATAGAAACATGCATGGTTAGTTCAACCGATAACAGTAAACAATTCATTTGAATGAAGTTGTATCTTCCTACTCTTTCAAGAGTTAGGTTCCCTGATTTTCATCAATTAGGGTTCATTATTCACATTACATGTCATCACCCTAGAATTAGGGTTTACTATTCACATCATGGTGATTTAATCTCATAACATCATATTGTATGAGAAACAACATCATTAAAGTCCTTAGATAAGATTAAGATTCATCAATTATCATAATTAGGGTTTCCATGATCTCACATAGGTGGATCATACCCTAAACATGCACATTCATGTGTATTGAAGGTACTTTTCTTGAGTTTCCACCATAAAAGGGTACTTTCTCTCTCCTATGATACTTTCTCTCTCCTATTACTAGTAGATGGTGATTACACCACTCTAGATCAGGTTAGGTCAAGTCCTCATTGACTATCATAAGCCAAAACATCACTATCATGTGATTAGGGTTTAATTAGAACAAGGTATTACTCAATAGAATCCCTCAAGGGTATTTTGGTAAACTACCCCATTGATCACCATCAAGGGTCAAATCTTTAATCACTTAGTCCCTTTATGTCCTAAGTTATCTTTAGGGTTTATATTAGGTCACCATTGAACCAATTACAACCTTCAAAATACTAATCAAATACAACCCTAAAGCCTTCAATCGGTTGCACACCTTCAACCTCCAAACGGTTTGAAACCGTTTGGATGCGTTGACTGTTTGCTAAGTTTGACTCCAAGACCGCATGACCTCAAGGTCGTTTGTCCAAACCGTTTGGGTGCGTTGACCGTTTGAAAAGGTTGACTTCCAAACCGTTTGAACTTATGCGGTTTGAAACTGTTTGATCAAAACGACTTGAGATCGATTGGTCCAAACGATCTTGAGATCGTTTGAGCCCAAACGGTCTTGAGACCGTTTGACCCCAAATGGTATTGAGACCGTTTGGCCTCAAACGGTCTTGAGACCATTTGGATCGAAACGGTCTTGAGACCGTTTGGTCCAAATAGGCTCAAACCGTTTGGACCTCCAACATGGTTCAAAAGTTACAATCGATTATGTATATCTCTGATGAAGCCTTCAATTGGCTAAATCCAAGCTAACCACTTACAAATTGAGTCAATTAGGATTAGTTTTAATCAATTGGACACCAAATTGACCCTCAATTGAAAGCCAATTAGGGTTAAATCCAATTCAAGTAGGGTTTCAATCGGATAATCATCAATGTTCATCAATGTGAATCAAATCAAGGTTGAACCTATCAATTGACCTCCAATTGGGCCCAAACTTGGCTCAAACGGTCTTGAGGTCGTTTGGATGACCTCCAAATGGTCTTGAGACCATTTTCCCAAAGTTTGACCAAAAACCAAGTCGGTTGGATAAGGGTTGAACCCTAATCAGGTCTAAAATCAGCAATTTTATCAATTCATCAACTTATCTGCAATTGGACCCTCAATTCCTCAAATTAGCTCAACCCTAGACCTCCAAACGGTCTTGGGTTGTCACCAAACGGTCTTGAGACCGTTTGGATGAATCCCCAAATGGTCTTGAGACCGTTTGGGTCCTTCAACCCAAAAACTCAACAAAATCTATACGTGAAATCAGCAATTTCAGCCCGATTAGGTTTAGGGTGTTGAAGTTCCTTCAACTCTCAATTGGTTAAGAATTAGATTATGAATATTTGTAGGAATGAAATTCAATATGTTACCAACATACCCTCAAACGTTCGTCCCTTGGTCAACTCTATCAAATGGTCTTGAGATCGGTTTGATCCAAACGGTCTTGCAAGATCGTTTGAGATTAAACGGTTTGAAACCGTTTGACCTTAAACGGTTTGCAACCGTTTGGACCAAAAGGGTCCAAGGTCAGTTGATAAATCTACCTAGTAATTCACGCCCATCATCTTCAACCTCTGTTCCGGTCGGTTACTCCACCGTTTTGCTTGCAAAAGTGCAAGGAAGAAGGGAGGTAGAAGAAGAAGTACTAAAGCATAAATTGCAAGAACAAAAACATGTATATAAAGCAAGGAGTTTAGAATTATAAAACCCACCTTAGAACGTTGTTCCTAGAGCTCCAAGCTTCCAATATTCAAGCCTCTAATGGTGTCTTGAGCTCCACAACTTGGCCAGAGGTGATTCTCCAAGGAAAAGATGGGGATGGTCGGCTAGAACAAGAAACCTAATTTAGTTAACCATAGAACCAACCTTTTAAGAAGAATTCCACCATGAATTCGAGCTTGAGGATGGTTTCCCCCTCACCTTAGCACTAGTTGGTCGTTCTCCTGAGCTCCATAGATCTTCCTTAGCCATTTGAGAAAGATGAGAAATGAAAAGGAGAAGAGATACGTTTGGTTGGTTTGCAAGGATAAGAGCTTATATACTTTAGGCTATTTTACACCATAAGGACCTCTAGAACATGGATTTCTCATCCAAGTCCCTCCTTGTTCAAGGGCACGTCCAAGACCATCAAAAATTATGCAAAGATCATCTAAACTCAAGATCTAAGGGTAAGGAAAGCCACTTTCAACTAGGGTACATTCATGAAAGGTCTCCATACCCATACTAAGTGAATTTTATGCACAAAGATTATTTTTCTTATCTGATTACTCATTTATGTGTCTCTTTCATAATTTCTACTCTAAATGATGTCAAGAGTCATTAAAGATGTTCTGGAAGGTGTATTTTATAACATGCACCCCACAATTTGGGTAAATTGCACTTTACTCCAAATTAGGGTTTTTAAGCACAATGATCATTCCTCAAGCTGCATCTTGATGCCCAAGCTTGGGAAATCCATCATACCTCATCATATTCACTCATATGATGTCTCATCATCAGAGGAACATCTTAACCTGTGAACATTGCAAGTTAAACCCCTTAACTGGGTAATTTGCACATAGGTCCCTGCATTACGAAACAATGCTACAACTTTGTTTAAAAAGGAGAAAAATTGAAAGTTTATGTTCTTGAGGAACTTAATTACATGCCAGGGAGTATTCACAAGTATATAATTACATGTTTAGGCAAAAATTCTAGGGTTAGGTTATAACCCAGGTCAGGGATGTTACAGTTGGAGTTTGGTTGAAGATTTTGGAGCTTGAATCTTGGGAGGTTGTTTCTCTCTAAATCATGCGAGTTTTATAACTCTTTTCCCATCTATTATTAGCATCATAGATATGATCATATGTTGTTGTTCTACCTCTTAAAATTGTGTTCCCAATGATAAAGGAAATAATATGTTTTAGGTTTAATCTTGTAGTATTTTTGAAAGGATTACTCTTCCTATAAACCCAAACTCTTTATCTACTCAATTTTGTGGTGATGGCAATATTGATGTGTTTCTATAAATTATCATCTATATAATTGTAACACCTGGTATATGGTCTGTTATTATAGATATAGAAGCTTTTAAGGATGAAAACATGCATAAGAACCTTGGTTTTCTCTTTCCATATATATCTTTTGATAATGTTCCATGAACAAGTATTAGGGTTGATGAGCACCATGATCTAGGGTGTTAATCACCCTATTAACGGTTGGTATTCCTTAATGATAATTAGTTGTCTCGACATATTTGAGTCTATTCAGATGCTATGCATAGGGCTAACATGAAGTCGAGACATTCCTTGGCCTTACTTGGGTCGAAACCATGCATAGATGGTTGATTAGAACTCATCAACACAAAGGGATGGTTGTTGCACACTTCACTGATCACAATGCAACATCGCGACCGAGACTGAGTTGCATGCGTCGGACCAAGGACAAGCATGCTTGCATTGCTAGCAAGATGACCCTTGTGCGTGTCGCAGGTGAGAAAACCTTGCATGTATCATAGGGGAGAGAGCCATGCGCACATTGCGGGCGAGACGACCTTACACATGTTGCAACCAATACCCATTACACGCATTGTGGGTCAAGGTGATGCTGCATGCGTTGTAGGTAGAGTCACCTGCTGCACATGTACATCTCATGATACCTTGTTGTGTGAGTAATGATTGATACAATTAGATATGTTCATAGACTTTATATAGTGTAATTCCCTTCACATGATGAAATAATTATAATTGGATAATCATTAATAATAGTGCATAACCCTAGTGCTCTCCAAATAAAGTGGGAGGTAATGGAATTAGGGTTAGTGGTTTAGTAACATTATGAAATCCTAATTGACTAAGTACGAACCCTACCCTAATCACGTGACCATGTGATATATGTGCTCACTTTAATTGAATATTTGTATTTCATAATAGTTTTCTCTCTCTCCTAATTATGTAACACTAACTCTATAGGTGAGATGAAGGGAATAGCCATGTGAATGATATGGCAAACCTTATATAATACAATGAAGTGATTATGAACACTGTTGAAGTATAATGTGTTATCATTTGTGCATGACTTATATGAATGGGTCTAATAACCTAGCAAGTACCTTGAGCACAATTTGAGGTGAAATCCTCTAGTAATGTGAATGAGGGATTGATTTCCCATAGTGATGTGTTATTGTCAATGAAACTATGATAGGTAGTAATACAAGTGTCATGTGATGATAATGACAAGTTCTCACCTTATACGTTTCATATCTAATGAAGTTGCATCCTACCTTGATTTTATAGAATTTTTTAGGGTTAATATATTGTAAATTGACCGATGCATTAAAAGATACCCAATTGGAATGCCTAATCAAGTGAAATCCTAATCATGAAGTTGTCTTATACCATAGATCCATCTTCAACGTTAGTATCTAGCTGGATGGTGAAATGAGTAACTCCTACAAGAAACTCAGAGTGCATATTGTTGAATATGTAGGGTATTAGTGAAGGTAACTCTGTGTATCCTTAAATTGTTGAAATAGTAGTATAACGCCTTGTTATAGAATGGTCATGTATGAGATTGTTCTCTAGTGTTGTGCCATTTACCAAGGCATACTAGTTGTTTTATAGGACCATAACTTTTTTATTAGTTGAGGTTTCTATAGGACTGTAGCTTTGACTACAAGTTGTTGTCTTTATAGTTTGACTATTATGTCACTGTGTTGGTGACTTGAACCGATGGAGTAGTGTCGGTGATGATAATAGAGTCTGGCTCTTCCATTGATCTTGTATGGTACTGATTTCAACTTTGCAGTGGTCGGTTGGATTTGAGTGGTATGACTCAAATCCTCATGCCATAATAATAAATGTAATAATATAGTTGTGTAGTATATTTACTTAGGGTCAATATGAATCACACTGAATGACATCAAGCCTTATTTCTTGTACTATTTAGTTTATAATAGTTATACATGTTCTTCATGTTCCTTTTGAAAGCAAATATTATTCTACTGCTTAGTTGCAAGTGCTGAAACTGCTTAACCAATATTTACTACTACTTAAACTACTATATTATCTCACTATGCTTATAATAGATGTTGACGTAGAGTTATATCTCTCACTGGGACGTTTGGTCTCACCCTGTGGGTTCTGCAACTTTTTAGGTAGTTGTAGACGAGGAGGTTGAGGTTGTGGTACTGGTGTTGAGCACCAAGGAGAGAAGTAACTGTTAGAGGTTGGATTTTCTACTGGAGATTATGGAGTCCTATGTGTCGACCTTGTACTCTTAGGTCTTTGGAAAGATTTTTTTATTTTATATATCGACACATATATTTTATTTTTGTCCCATGAGTGTATGTACGTATAAATAGGTGGTGATATGTAATAGTTGAGGCTTGACCGCCTTTGAACATGATATGTAACATCTTTTGCCATATATGGAATACAGATGGCCTGAGTTGAAGGATTTTTTATAAAATATTTCTGCTTGATATATTGAATTGAAAATGGTTTTAATTTACCCTATTTTATGGTAATATTGTTGTTAATGGTAATTCCACACTTTGTTTTGAGTAATCTCGCTTTGAGTGGAAATGGCCATCACAATTTAGTGGTATAAGAGATATATGATTACCGAGTCTATGAGGACATATGACTAGGGTCTGAGTCTGTTCTAGCATTCTCCAGTATATCTTATGGTCACTTCTACTTATGCAAAAGAAGAAGAAGAGAAGAAAAAGATGTCTGGAGAAATTAAAGAACATGTTGCTAAAAGCGATGTTGTTTCACCAGGAGGTGGTACTATGAGCCAAAAGAGGGTAGAGGTTGTGCCAGAAGTGCCTTAGGTTGATCCAACCAATGCAGCCAACCCTACTTTAGAATCCATGGTTGAACAATTTATGACCACAATGAACCACATAATGGATAGGATGCATGCAATGCCAACCTAGGGCAACTAAACCTGGTGCTAAAACTCATGGTTCTCAAAAGACCTTTGAATGACTTCTATGTGTAGGAGTCTTGGAGTATGTGGGGACATCTATTCCAACCGATGTAGATATGTGGCTGACTGAGATGTAAAAGGTCTTTAAGATCCTCAACATCCCGAAAGAGGATAAGGTGTTTTGTATATGTTAAAGGAGAGTGTTGGGCACTGATGGGCCATTGAGGAGGAGAAAAGGTCGGGAGTTGTGGTTACGTGGGAAGTAAAATAACAACACATAGATTTTATTTTTGTGCCATGAGTGTATGTACATATAAACATGTGGTGATATGTAATAGTTGTGGCTTGACCGCCTTTGAAAATGATATGTAACATCTTTTGGCATATATGGAATACAAATGGCCTGAGTTGAAGGCTTTTTTATAAAATACTTCCAATTGATATTTTTAATTGAAAATGGTTTTAATTTACCCTATTTTGTAGTAATATTTTTGTTAATAGTAATTCCACACTTTGTTTTGAGTAATCTCACTTTGTGTGGTTATGGTCGTCACAATTTAGTGGTATCAGAGCTATATGATTACTGAGTCTACAAGGACATAAGACTAGGGTCTGAGTCTATTCTAGCATTCTCCAATATATCTTATGGCCACTTATACTTATGCATAAGAAGAAGAAGAAGAAGAAGAAGAAGAAGAAGAGAAGAAAAAGATGTCTGGAGAACATGAAGAACATATTTCTGAAAGTGGTGCTGCTTCACTAGGAGGTGGTTCTAGGAGCCAAAAGAGGGTAGAGGTTGTGCTATAAGTGCCTTAGGTTGATCCAACCAATTCAGCCAACCCTACTTTAGAATCCATGGTTGAATAATTTATGACCACAATGAACCGCATAATTAATAGGATGCATGCAGTGCCAGCCTAGGGCAACTAAACTTGGTGCCGAAACTCATGGTTCTTAAAATACCTTTAAAAGACTTTGATGTGTAGGAGTGTTGGAGTATGTGTGGACATCTGATCTAGCTGATGTAGATATGTAGTTGACTGAGCTGGAAAAAGGCCTTTAAGATCCTCAACATCCCCAAAGAGGGTAAGGTGTTTTGTATCTATTAAAGGGGAGTGTTGGCCACTGATGGGCCACAGAAGGTGTAATACATCTATCATGTACTTTTCAAATCTTTAAAACACATGATACCTGGGATCTCAATCCCTTATCACATTATTAGGAATTCTCATCCATTCACATCATTATCATGATTACTGGATCTGGGTATTCAAACCCTTAGATCATCACATAGCAATGTTACCTCTATAACAGGTAACCATTACCTCTAGGTCCTTAGACCAATGTATTCATTTCACTGGTTGTATAAGTATTCTCATGTCTCACAAGGCCATCACACATCTTGTCACCTCTCGCTAGGCAACAACTTATTCACATGGCTCCCATAAATATTTCATGCGACATAAACAATCATTCAATAAAGACTACTATCAACAAATCATATAAAATCAATATATGTATGAAACCTTGGGACTAAGTTTAATTTGGGTTTCCATGCCATTCACTAGGATATCATGCATCAATAATAACATTGGATAAATAAAGTCTATCATGTCAAGAAAATCCCTTTAAATGGATTTTACGATATCTATTCACAAATATCCAACTTTCCTCGCATCTTGGGTTTCACCCTCTTTACTGAGATATCAAACAAACACTATTCACTTTGAACAAAATCCAAGATAGTATCTGACATATATGTACTATGAATTTAGATAAACAATTATTCATAACCAAGGGGATCTAGATAAGCAATTTTCTCTATTTACTTATACAACAAATTTCAGTTATAGACAAATTCCCTATATTTTGGTTTACTCTTATAACCTCTACGAATACTTAGGAAATTCTCATTAGGTTGTATTTTATACATTTCTAATATGATTTTATCATTTGAACTTCATCCAAACAGAGGAAGAATCCATTTCATATGATTTTGCAACAACTTAGAACAAATAGACAATTCAGGGTTTGTAGTCACAGACTAGCAATTAATGATTATGGATGAATTAACCAATTTTCATGCAATATATTGTCTAAAGGAAGTTCCAACTCACCCTAAGGTGTGAAACCACCTTATAAATGTATCCCATATCTGAAAATCTCAAATCCATATCAAATCCCTAGCAATTCACCCAATTCTTCTTCCTTTCAACTCGGAAACCCTAAAAATGAGGGATTATGAAGAAAGAGTGAGGAAAGGGGAAGTTTTGATACCATTTTGGATCAAATCAGAGGAGGGATGGAATTTTGACATGTGATAGAAGATTCACCATGAAACTATATCCAAAGAAGTTAAACTTACATGATTTTATCATTCCTCGGACCGCAAAACCCTAGGTCAGCATCTCCATCAATTTCTCCTCTCAAACCCTAACTCTCTCTCTCTAGGATTTCATTTCTCTGGACTGAATCATGAATTATGAGAGCTGCTTGTGTGTTAGGTTGACCATATAGAGCAATTGATCTGCTTGGGTCAATTGCACTTTGACCCCTTACTATACTTTTTCTTATTTCAGTAGATTTTTCTGTCATAAAAAGGTTTCTGTAATTCGTGTATTTCAGAGATCAAAACTTCCAAAAAATTTATGATAATTTAGCATGTTGTTTATAATTTAGTTAATAAGCTTCATTAAAAATTTTAGATCATTCCAAGACCATTAAATAATTAAAAATCTAATTGTGCATTGCTATCCAGAATTCTGTAGAAATATCAGTTATTGTAACTCGTCTACTGATAAGGTCTAAACACATCCAAAAATTATGAAAATTTTACATGTTTATGATTGAGTTTCAGATCTCCAATTAAAATTTTAGATCATTTGGAGTTACCAATAAATAATTAAAAATCAAACCATATACTGCTGAATAACATTCTGTCAGTATGGTCGGTTGAAGTATATCTCGATCGAGAATGACTTTCAAAGAACATCCAAAAATTCTGAAATTTTTCACTGAAATGCATGATTGAGTTATACATATTATATGAAAATTTCAATTAAATCCAAATTACATAGAAAATACGATAAATTATTTACCATACTACTATCTTGATCAAATTCCATACTCATGTACCATCAAAACCCTAATTTCAGCCAACTAGGGTTTATATTTCTCAAACCCTAATTTCTCAAACAATAGAACACTTAGCATTCTTGTTAGATTTAAAACATAATAATTGAAATATCATCACTAATTAGATTTAAGAAATGATCAATCTAATTAAGCATATAATTATCTAGGTAAACCGTAGTTTACCAATTAAGCTTGGATACGGTCATAACAATTCTTCCCCCCTTTAAAAGGTTTCGTCCCCAAAACATAAATGTGCAAGAAAAGTACTTTCAAGGTTACATGTCATTATATTCTTATACTTCATACTTGAATGTATCTTTCAACATTAAGTCCTTTATTTCTTTTCTAATCACAACATGTTAAATCATGACTGCTCAATGATAACAAATGAATTCTCAATGTAATAATCAATCATAGGATAGAGAGAGAAACAACCATTTCAATATTTTCATAGTCTTGAGGTGTTACCTCAACATTGATAATCCGATCCAACTATCTCAATTCATACGGCTCAATATTTACTATTGTTATGTATTACCTCTAAGTCACAAAAGAGAGTTCACCATGTTGTTTTGAATTTTTACTATTGTGCTACTCAAATAGGAAAAAAGTCTTGAGTTGAAAGACTAGATTCAACAACAATGGTACAATACTACTCACGACATCCCCATTGGATCATGGATGCAGAAGGTGAATAATTACCCTCACATTCCATACTATTCTAAAATATGAACCCACACACAATTCAAGGTGTAACCATCGGGTTATAGCATACTAAGGTTTCAACAATAGTAACATAGTACTCCATGATTGTATTAGTCATTCAAGTACTATTCATACCCAATTACCATCATTTAATTATATTAAAGCTAGGCATAACACACTATACCTCATTAGGGTTACATATCAATACAATATGGTTATCATCCCTTCTATTCATATGAGTGAATAGGTAAGACTACCTTATTCAGGGTAACCCTCCATTTGTTTTATCATCATTTGAACCATATCACCATTCAAAAATTTTACAATACCAAGATGGATTACTGGTATGAATGACTACAACTATCAGACACCTGAAATTAACACATTGCTTGTACATGTACACTGAAATCAAACGTAGAACCAATTTACATCCCTTAATATACCTTCAACAAATTATACTTCTAAAAACAAATTCACATATTACTAAAAGCCATTGTTTTCTCTTATCTCTCTTCTCATTCATTACTACTTAATTTTTGCTACTTATCCTTCTCATTTTAATCATGTAGATTAAACATCCCTAAAATTGAAACATACAAGCTAAGAATAGATTATTCATCATTCTTGATATCACTGCAAGAATTTGTTTTAGATTACACTTTGCTCATCTTGCACTTCTTCTTTTGTTCAAAACACACTTGTTACATTTTCAAATTTATTGATTACCCCTTTCTCTGAATAATTTTCATATTGTTCATCAACCTTTCAGATTAGCTAGGATTACTATCAGTGCTAGTTTACTTCTCATAGTGCAAATCACATGATCTTGTTTTATAGAGATGCTAGTATTCAAGGTCAAATCACTAGTGACAACCCTTTAACTACTACAACTTTGAACATTCTTGGGTTTGGTCCTTATCAGTAGCATGACATTATTGTGATGTAACTTTGCTCCCTTAATTTGAAATTCAAACTTTGGATCTCACAAGTTTTACTAAAGTATTATTTATCTTATCGATTGAATTTCCTTTTATCCTTCTACTAATGTGAAGTTGAAATTCTAAATCAATAATCTCTCTACTATTTTCAACTCATGATTAATACATTACATATCCTTCATTTTAAATAAAACGGATCATGCATGAGTCAAACTTAGTATCTCTTTTAATCAAGTTTTTACCTCTTAAATATAGTCTACCTTTGTATGACTTATTCATTGGTTAAGCTACACTTTTGTTCTTGTTTTAGAAATTAGTTTGTTGTTCTATAGAGACTTAGAATCCAAAGGCAGTAGGATAAATGTATTAACTTCACAATAAAGGTATACATTCCATGCTCTCAATTATATCATAACCCTCATTCCTTAATCAAGCTCATTATTTCCAACATTTCTCTTTGTTTCAACTAAGTTTTTTATCCTAGTTGTATGATTTACATGCTCATCTATTTTCTCTCCACTTTAACTTTTCTGAAGACTCTTCACTTCTATGTACTTATCGAATACTTAACTCTTTTCTTCTATTTTCCCTTTGCTTTGGAGTACATAAAAACATTGTACTCAATTTTATAATCCATTCCTCATGATTGATTCTTACTATCTTGGCCCTTACATACTTTTCTCATATCTTTTCCATATTTCATATTTAGAGTTCATATAATACTAATGATTAAACTTAATCAGAATCTTATGTCGTGTTCCTTTATTCCCAATTAAGGGTTTCTCATATGAGGCCCCAAAGTTGGATCTCAGACATCAGTTTCAACTGATTCTTAGCTATTCGAATCTTTCCCATATGTTTCAACATCTTAGTGTATGTAAATTCTCACTATGATGTGGGTCTAATTTATCCATAGTCTACTCTTATTATATTTTTAATAGGAGTCATTAGATCCTAGTAACACATCCTGCTAACCGGACCAGGCCGAACCAACAGTCCTGAAGCCAAGAGCTAATTAAGATTAACCAACTCCTATTAATCTCAAACATGTGGAAAGAATATCCACTTAGGAAAGTTCGTTCAAAGATCATTTCTAGTCTACTTGATACAATGTAATCAATAAATATTACAACTGCAAAGTGTACAAAAAATCTTAAAGACCCATATATATTTCTATCTCATTTTATATTTATGCTCTTAATTCATGTTACTTATCTTGTTTCTAACCATAATATTTCTAGGGTTTCTCTCTAGCCCATCCTTCCGCTGTATACCTTGCCAGGGTATACATGAAAGAATAGACATAGTAGCTTGATACTAGTTGATCCAAGTACTCAAATACCGGGCCAGGATATCCAAATACTGAAATCCCCAGAGCTAACATCATAACATCTCCTATGTGCCACACTTATGACTCTAACTTACTAACTTAATGGTCCCTGAGGACTCAGCCTAAGCTCTGATACCAAAGCTGTTACACCCCGATCTCACAACTACCATTAATCATGATATTAGGGCATAAAATTAAGGATTTATCATAATACAAAGATCACCCTTAACTTTTTCTTCTTTTTCAAACTCTTTGTTTTCTCGCATTGAATCACATCAACAAACTTTACAAGAGAATTAAACCTTGATTACTCTAATATGATGTCAACATTAATGATACACATCCATACATTCATCCTGTTTTCTCACACTTCCATGTACATATGAGATGATAATCAAATGCATTGTCTCTTATTAAGGAAATGAAGATACAAACATCATTTACAAATCTTTCACATCTATACAAGGACCTAGTGTGACAGGGACCGACCGAACTTAACTATACTCAAAATTAACTCTTGTGGAAGATCTACTCTGATGCAATGATATCTTCAATCCCCCACGGTTTCCCTAAAAATTGCGAGTAGAGAGGTGAGCCTACTCGCTCAGTGAATGAGTACTTCAAAGAAACAGTCTAAAGAACTGATATAATTACAGATATACTTTTGAGCAATTGATATCAATTATAACAGCAGTAAGCTTTAAAGAGTCTAATAATTGACAATCATAAATATGACAGGATACTCTAAATATTTATAAGAGTGAATCAATATATGAAATACTTGATTGATCATAAAGAGAACTAATAGTTTAGAAACATACAAAGAATAATTGAATAATTGTACACACTTGTTTGACCTCTCATTCCATTTATTATGCCATGATCATATGCAGTGTACTCTACATATGAAGACTCATAGTGCACTACGAGCACACCGTGCAAGACTTAGTGGACACACCCGGGAAATGCTAAGTCTGACTACTCTCCTGGTCTGCAATAGGGAAATGGCTCTCTGGCCTAAACTAGACTCCTCCTCTAACCTGAGCACACAGGCGGAGAGTCAAGCGACCTCTTGGCTTTTTTTGTACTCTAGTGCCACCATGATCTCTAGTTGATGTTGGACACTACATTTTGTAATTTAAGGAGACTTCCACTAGGGCTTCATCCCCCGTACCACCTATTGGTACGTTCTGACCCCCTTATATTAGACGCACCGCCAAGGTTAGGTCATTTCATCCCTAAGGTGCAGACCTCTCATAGGGATTCTACAGTGTTCAGGGCTCTTAAGTCTATTATTTTATTATTCCTAGAAAGCTCTTTCTACATTGCAACTTTCTCTTACTTATACTTGACTCTGGTATCTCTATGGTGTCGCGTCTACTTATTTGAAGTTATAATACAACATTTATATCATTCTAAACTTGGCAGAGTAGTATATTCAAAACACTGTAATATACTGAGTAATGAACATACTATACATGCAGGAAGACTAAAATTCTTAAATAAATAGATTTCAAGTCCACTTGCCACATACACACTAGAATTGTGCATATCAACCCAAATCTTGAGTTGTGCATCTCATAACTCAATTAAGAGTTAATTACTTATCATGACAAGAATTATAAATAATAACTGAGAACATTGATATCACAATACTTGATTCATTGAACACCCTACCCTTAGGGTTTCATTTAATCACCACAAATGCTACAAAGAAAGGTGTAATACATATATCATGTACTTTTCTAATCTTTAAAACTCATGATACCTGGGATCTCAATCCCTTATCAGATTACTTGGAATTATCATCCGTTCACATCATTATCATGATTACTGGATCCGGGTATTCAAACCCTTAGATCATCACATAGCATTGTTACCTCTGTAACAGGTAACCATTACCTCTAGGTCCTTAGACCAAGGTATTCATTTCACTGGTTGTACAAGTATTCTCATGGATCACAACGACATAACAAATCTTGTCACCTGTCACTAGGCAACAACTTATTCACATGGCTCCCATAAAGATTTCACGCGACATAAACATTCATTGAATAAAGACTACTGTCAACAAATCATATAAAATCAATATATGTATGAACCCTTGGGATTGAGTTGAATTTGGGTTTTCATGCCATTCATTAGAATATCTTGAATCAATAATAACATTGAATAAATAAAGTCTATCATGTCAAGAAAATCCCTTCAAATGGATTTCATGATATCTATTCACAAATATCCAACTTTCCTCGCATCTAGGGTTTCACCCTCTTTATCGAGATATCAAGCAAACAATATTCACTTTGAAAAAATCCAAGATAGTATCTGACATATATGTACTATGAAATTAGATAAACAATCATTCATAACCAAGGGGATCTAGATAAGCAATTTTCTCTATTTACTTATACATCAAATTTCAGCCATATACAAATTCTCTATATTTCAGTTTACTCTTATAACCTCTACGAATACTTAGGGAATTCTCATTAGGATGTATTGTATACATTTCTAATACGACTTTATCATCTGAACTTTATCCAAATATAGGAAGAGTTCATTTCATATCATTTTGCAACAACTTAGAACAAATAGAAAATTTAGGGTTTGTAGTCGCATACTAGCAATTAAAGATTATGGATGAATTAACCAATTTTCATGCAATATACTATTTAAAGGAAGTTCCCACTCACCCTAAGGTGTGAAAACACCTTAAAAATGTATAGCATATCTGAAAATCGCAAATCCATATCAAATCCCTAACAATTCACCCAATTCTTCTTCCGTTCAACTCGGAAACCCTAAAAATGAGGGATTATGAAGAAAGTGTGAGAAAAGGGGAAGGTTTGATACCATTTTGGATCAAATCATAGGAGTGATGGAATTTGACATGTGAGAGAAGATTCACCATGAAACTATATTCAAAGAAGTTAAACTTACATGATTTCATCATTTCTCAGACCGCAAAACCCTAGGTCAGCATCTCCATCAATTTCTCCTCTCAAACCCTAACTCTCTCTCTCTCTAGGATTTCGTTTCTCTGGATTGAATCACGAATTATGAGAGCTTCTTGTGTGTTAGGTTGAACATATAGAGAAATTGAGCTGCTTGGGTCAATTGCACTTTGAACCCTTACTATACTTTTTCTTATTCAGCAGATTTTTCTGTCATAAAAAGGTTTCTGAAATTCGTATATTTATGAGGTCAAACCTTCTCCAAAAATTAAAATAATTTATAATGTTGTGTATAATTGAGATATTAAGCTTCATTTAAAATTTGAGATCATTCCAAGCTCCCATTAAATAACTAAAAATATAATAGTGCAATGTTATCTAGAATTCTATAGAAATGTCAGTTACTGTAACTCGTCTACTGATAAGGTCTAAATGCATCCAAAAATTATGAAATTTTTACATATGATTGAATTTCAGATCTTTAGTTAAAATTTCAGATCATTTGGAGTTACCAAAAAATAAATAATTCAAATAATATACTACTGAACAACATTCTGTCAGCATGGTCGGTTGAAGTATATCTCGATCGAGAATGAATTTCAAAGAACATCCAAAAATTCTGAGATTTTTCACTAAAATGCACGATTGAGTTATACATATTATATACAAATTTAAATTAAATCCAAATTACATATAAAATATGATAAATTATTTATCATACTACTATCTTGATCAAATTCCATACTCATGTACCATCAAAATCCTAATTTCAGCCAACTAGGGTTTATATTTCTCAAACCCTAATTTCTCAAACAATAGAACACTTAAAATTCTTAATAGATTTAAAAAATCATAATTCAATTATCATAATTAATTAGATTTAAGAAATGATCAATCTAATTAAGCATATAATCATCCAGGTAAACCCTAGTTTACTAATTAAGCTCGGATGCGGTCATAACAATTGTTCCCCCCTTTAAAAGGTTTCATCCCTGAAACATAAACGTGCAAGAAAAGTACTTTCAAGGTTTATTTTAAGCTTCTCATATCTTACATGCCATTATATTGTTGTATTTCATACTTGAATGTATCTTTCAACATTAAGTCCTTTATTTCATTTCTAATCACAACTGTTAAATCATGACTGCTAAATGATAACAAATGTATTCTCTATGTCACAATCAATCATAGGATAGAGATCGAAACAACCATTTCAATAATTTCATACTCTTGAGGTGTTACCTCAACATTGATAATCTGATCCAACTATCTCAATTCATACAGCTCAATATGTACTATTGTTATGTATTACCTCTAAGTCACAAAAGAACATTCACCATGTTGTTTTAAATTTTACTATTGTTCTACTCAAATAGAAAAACAGACTTGAGTTGAAAGACTAGATTCAACAACAATTGTACAATACTACTCACGACATCCCCATTGGATCATGGATGCATAAGGTGAATCATTATGATCACATTCCATACTATTCTCAAATATGAACCCACACATAATTCAAGGTGTAACCATCGGGTTATAGTATACTAAGGTTTGAACAATAGTAACAAAGTACTTCATGATTGTATTAGTCATTCAAGGACTATTCATACCCAATTACCATCACTTAATTATATTAAATCAAGGTATAACAAGCTATACCTCATTAGGGTTACATATCAATACAATATGGTTATCATCCCTTCTATTCATATGAGTGAATAGGTAAGACTACCTTATTCAGGGTAACCCTCCATTTGTTTTATCATCATTTGAACCATATCACCATACGACAATTGTACAGTACTAAGATGGATTACTGGTATGAATGACTACAACTATCAGACACCTGAAATTAACATATTGCTTGTACATGTACACTAAAATCATACATAGAACCAATTTACATCCCTTAATATACCTTCAACAAATTATACTTCTAAAAACAAATTCACATATTACTAAAAGCCATTGTTTTCTCTTATCTCTCTTCTCATTCATTACTACTTACTTTTTGCTACTTATCCTTCTCATTTTAATCATGTAGATTAAACATCCCTAAAATTGAAACATACAAGCTAAGAATATTATTCATCATTCTTGATATCACTGCAAGAATTTGTTTTAGATTACACTTTGCTCATCTTGCACTTCTTCTTTTGTTTAAAACACACTTGTTACATCTCAAATTAATTTCTTACCCCTTGCTCTGAATAATTTTCATATTGTTCATCAACCTTTCATATTAGCTAGGATTACTATCAGTGCTAGTTTACTTCTCATGTGCAAATCGCATGATCTTGTTTTATAGAGATGCTAGTATTCAAGGTCAAATCACTAGTGACAACCCTTGAACTACTACAACTCTAAACATTCTAGGGTTTGGTCCTTATCAATAGCATGACATTATTGTGATGTAACTTTGCTCCCTGAATTTGAAATTCAAACTTTAGATCTCACAAGTTTTACTAAAGTCTTCTTTATCTTATCAATTAAATTTCCTTTTATCCTTCTACTAATGTGAAGTTGAAATTCTAAATCAATAATCTCTCTACTAGTTTCAACTCATGTTTAATACATTACATATCCTTAGTTTTAAATCAAACAACTCATGCATGGGTCAAACTTAGTATCTCTTTTAATCAAGTTTTTACCTCTTGAATATAGTCTACCTTTGTATGACTTATTCATTGGTTAAGCTACACTTTTGTTCTTCTTTTAGAAATTAGTTTGTTGTTCTATAGAGACTTAGAATCCAAAGGTAGTAGGATGAATGTATTAACTTCACAATAAAGGTATACATTCCATGCTCTCAATTATATCATAACCCTCATTCCTTAATCAAGCTCATTATTTACAACATTTCTCTTTGTTTCAACTAAGTTTCTTATCCTAGTTTTATGATTTACATGCTCATCTAGTTCTCTTCACTTTAACTTTTTTAAGACTCTTCACTTCTATGTACTTATCGAATACTTAACTCTTTTCTTCTATTTTCCCTTTGCTTTGGAGTACATAAAAACATTGTAAAAGATTATATAATCCATTCCTCATGATTGATTCTTACTATATTGGCCCTTACATACTTTTCTCATATCTTTCCCATATTTCATATTTAGAGTTCATATAATACTAATGATTAAACTTAATCAGAATCTTATGTCGTGTTCCTTTATTCCCAATTATGGGTTTCTCATATGAGGCCCCAAAGTTGGATCTCAGACATCAGTTTCAACTGATTCTTAGCTATTCGATTCTTTCCCATATGTATCAACATCTTAGTGTATGTACATTCTCACTATGATGTGTGTCTAATTTATCTGGAGTCTACACTTATTACATTTTTAATAGGAGTCATTAGATCCTAGTAACACATCCTGCTAGCCGGACCAGGCCAAACCTGTAGTCATGAAGCCAAAAGCTACTTAATATTAACCAACTCCTATTAATCTCAAACATGTATAAAGAATATCCACTTAGGAAAGTTCATTCAATGATCATTTCCAGTCTACTTGATACAAAGAATGTAATCAATAAATGTTACAACTGCATTGTGTATAACAAATCTTAAAGACCCATATATATTTCAAAATAGTGAATATCTGAATTTCAACATATAAGAGTTTTTCTACTCATCTCCAATAAAACAACAATATGAAATGAAAGTTCTATCTCATTTTATATTTATGCTCTTAATTAATGTTACTTATCTTGTTTCTAACCCTAATATTTCTAGGGTTTCTCTCTAGCCCATCCTTCCACTATATACCTTTCTAGGGTATACATAAAAGAATAGATAGAGCAGCTTGATACTGGTTGATCCAAGTACTCAGATATCGGGCCAGGATATCCAAATACTCAAATTCCCAGAGCTAACATCATAACATCTCCTATCTGCCACACTTATGACTCTAACTTACTAACTTAATGGTCCCTGATGACTCAGCCTAAGCTCTGATACCAAAGTTGTTACACCCCGGTCTCACAACTACCATTAATCATGAGATTAGGGCATAAAATTGAGGATTTATTGTAATACGAAGATCACCCTTAACTTTTTCTTCTTTTTCAAACTCTTTGTTTTCTCGCATTGAATCACATAAACAAACTTTACAAGAGAATTAAACCTTGATTACTCTAATATGATCTCAACATTAATGATACACATCCATACATTCATTCTGTTTTCTCACACTTCCATGTACATATGACATGATAATCAAATGCATTATCTCTTATTAAGGAAATGAAGATACAAACATCATTTACAACTCTTTCACATCTATACAAGGACCTAGAGTGACAAGGACCGACTGAACTTAACTATACTCAAACTTAACTCATGTGGCAGATCTACTCTGATGCAATGATATCTTCAATCCCCACAGTTTCCCTAAAAATTGTGAGTAGAGGGGTGAGCCTACTCACTCAGTGAATGAGTAATTCAAATAAACAGTCTAAAGCACTAATATAATTACAGATATACTTTTGAGCAATTGATATCAATTATAACAACATTAATCTTTAAAGAGTCTAATAATTGACAATCATAAATATGGCAGGATACTCTAAATGTTTATGAGAGTGAATCAATATATGAAATGCTTGATTGATCATAAAGTGAACTAATAATTCAGAAACATACAAAGAATAATTGAATAACTGTACATACTTGTTTGACCTCTCATTCATTTTATTATTCCCTAATCATATGCAGTGTACTCTACATATGAAGACTTATAGTGCACTACGAGCACAACGTAGAAGATTTAGTGAACACACCTAGGAAATGCTAAGTCTAACTACTCTCCTGGTCTGCAACAGGAAAATGGCTCTTTGGCCTAAACTGGACTCCTCCTCTAACCTGAGCACACAGGAAGAAAGTAAATCCACCTCTAGGATTTTTCTGTACTCTATTGCCACCACGATCTCTGGTTGATGTTGGACACTACATTCTGTAATTTAAAGAGACTTCCACTAGGGATTCATCCCCCGTACCACCTGTTGGTACGTTTTGACCCCCATATACTGGACGCACCGCCAGGGTTAGGTCGTTTCATCCCTAAGGTGCAGACGTCTCATAGGGATTCTATGGTGTTCGGGGCTCTCAAGTCTATTATTTTATTATTCCTAAAAAGCTCTTTCTACATTGTACCTTTCTCTTACTTATACTTGACTCTGGTATCTCTATGGTGTCACGTCTACTTATTTGAAGTTATAATACAACATGTATATCATTCTAAACTTGGCAGAGCAGTATATTCAAAACACTACAATATACTGAGTAATCAACATACTATACATGCAGGCAGACTAAAATTCTTAAATAAACAAATTTCATGTCTACTTGGCACATACACACTAGAATTGTTCATATCAATCCAAATCTTGAGTTATGCATCTCATAACTCAATTAAGAGTTAATTACTTATCATGAGAAGAATTATTAATAATAACTAAGAACATTGATATCACAATACTTGATCATTGAACACCCTACCCTTAGGGTTTCATTTAATCACCACAAATGATATAAAGAAAGGTGTAATACATATATCACGTACTTTTAAAATATTTAAAACACATGATACCTGGGATCTCAATCCCTTATCACATTACTAGGAATTCTCATTCCTTCACATCATTATCATGATTACTGGATCTGGGTATTCAAACCCTTACATCATCACATAGCATTGTTACCTCTGTAACAGGTAACCATTACTTGTAGGTCCTTAGACCAAGGTATTCATTTCACTAGTTGTACAAGTATTCTCATGGCTCACAAGGCCATCACACATCTTGTCACCTCTCACTAGGCAACAACTTATTCACATGGCTCCCATAAAGATTTCTTGCGACATAAACATTCATTGAATAAAGACTACTATCATCAAATCATATAAAATAAATATATGTATGAAACCTTGGGACTGAGTTGAATTTGTGTTTCCATGCCATTCACTAGGATACCATGCATCAATAATAACATTGAATAAATAAAGTCTATCATGTCAAGAAAATCTCTTTAAATGGATTTCACTATATCTATTTGCAAATATCCAACTTTCCTCACATCTAAGGTTTCACCCTCTTTACTGAGATATCAAACAAACACTATTCACTTTAAACAAAATCCAAGATAGTATCTGACATATATGTACTTTGAATTTAGATAAACAATCATTCATAACCAAGGGGATCTAGATAAGAAATTTTCTCTATTTACTTATACATCAAATTTCATTCATAGACAAATTCCCTATATTTCAGTTTACTCTTATAACCTCTGCGAATACTTAGGGAATTCTCATTAGGATGTATTGTATAAATTTTTAATATGATTTTATCGTCTGAACTTCATCCAAGCAGAGGAAGAATCCATTTCATATCATTTTGCAACAACTTAGAACAAATAGACAATTCAGGGTTTGGAGTCGCATACTAGTAATTAAAGATTATGGATGAATTAACCAATTTTCATGCAATATACTGTTTAAAGGAAGTTCCCACTCACCCTAAGGTGTGAAAACACCTTAAAAACGTATCCCATATCTGAAAATCTCAAATCCATATCAAATCCCTAGCAATTCACCCAATTCTTCTTCCTTTCAACTCAGAAACCCTAAAAATGAAGGATTATGAAGAAAGAGTGAGAAAAGGGGAAGTTTTGATACCATTTTGGATCAAATCAGAGGAGGGACGGAATTTTGACATGTGAGAGAAGATCCACCAGGAAACTATATTCAAAGAAGTTAAACTTACATGATTTCATCATTCCTCGGATCGCAAAACCCTAGGTCAGCATCTCCATCAATTTCTCCTCTCAAACCCTAACTCTCTCTCTCTCTAATATTTTGGTTCTCTATATTGAATCACAAATTATGAGAGCTTATTGTGTGTTATGTTGACCATATAGAGCAATTGAGCTGCTTGGGTCAATTGCACTTTGACCCCTTACTATACTTTTTCTTATTTCAGTAGATTTTTTGTCATAAAAAGGTTTTTGTAATTCGTGTATTTGAGAGATAAAACCTTCTCCAAAAATTATGATTATTTATCATGTTGTGTATAATTAAGATACTAATCATAAAATAAAATTTGAGATCATTCCAAGCTCCCATTAAATAACTAAAAATAGAAAAGTGCACTACTATCTAGAATTATGCAGAAATGTTAGTTATTGTAACACGTCTACTGATAAAGTCTAAACACATCAAAAAATTTTGAAAATTTTACATGATGTTTATAATTAAGTTTCAGATCTTTTGTTAAAATTTCTTGGAGTTACCAATAAATAATGAAAAATCAAACAATATACTGCTGAACAACATTCTATAAGCATGGTCGGTTGAAGTATATCTCGACTGAGAATAACTTTCAAAGAACATTCAAAAATTCTAAAATTTTTCACTGAAATGCAAAATTGAGTTATACATATTATATCCAAATTTCAACTAAATCCAAATTACATAGAAAATATGATAAATTATTTACCGTACTACTATCTTGATCAAATTCCATACTCATGTACCATCAAAACCCTAATTTCATCCAACTAGGGTTTATATTTCTCAAACCCTAACTTCTCAAATAATAGAACACTTAACATTCTTATTAGATTTAAAACATCATAATTGAATTATCATCATTAATTAGATTTAAGAAATGAACAATCCAATTAAGCATATAATCATCCAGGTAAACCCTAGTTTACCAATTAAGCTCGGATATGGTCATAACAATTCTTCCCCCCTTTAAAAGGTTTCGTCCCCGAAACATAAACGTGCAAGAAAAGTACTTTCAAGGTTTATTTTAAGCTTCTAATATCGTACATGTCATTATATTCTTATATTTCATACTTGAATGTATCTTTCAACATTAACTCCTTTATTTCTTTTCTAATCACAACATGTTAAATCATGATTGCTCAATGATAACAAATGAATTCTCTATGTCAAAATCAATCATAGGATAGAGAGAGAAACAACCATTTCAATATTTTCATACTCTTTAGGTGTTACCTCAACATTGATAATCCGATCCAACTATCTCAATTCATACAGTTCAATATGTACTATTGTTATGTATTACCTCTAAGTCACAAAAGAGAGTTCACCATGTTGTTTTGAATTTTTACTATTGTGCTACTCAAATAGCAAAACAATCTTGACTTGAAAGACTAGATTCAACAACAATTGTACAATACTACTCACGACATCCCCATTGGATCATGGATGCATAAGGTGAAGCATTACCATCACATTCCATACTATTCTCAAATATGAACCCACACATAATTCTAGGTGTAACCATCGGGTTATAGCATACTAAGGTTTCAACAACAGTAACATAGTACTCCATGATTGTATTTGTCATTCAAGGACTATTCATACCCAATTACCATCACTTAATTATCTTAAAGCTAGGTATAACAAGTTATACCTCATTAGGGTTACATATCAATAAAATATGGTTATCATCCCTTCTATTCATATGAGTGAATAGGTAAGACTACCTTATTCAGGGTAACCTTCCATTTGTTTTATCATCATTTGAACCATATCCCCATATAATAATTGTATAATACTAAGATGGATTACTAGTATGAATGACTACAACTATCATACACCTTAAATTAACATATTGCTTGTACATGTACAATGAAATCATACGTAGAACCAATTTACATCCCTTAATATACCTTCAACAAATTATACTTCTAAAAAAAATTCATATATTACTAAAAGCCATTGTGTTCTCTTATCTCTCTTCACATTCATTACTACTTACTTTTTACTACTTATCCTTCTCATATTAATCATGTAGATTAAACATCCCTAAAATTGAAACATACAAGCTAAGAATAGATTATTCATCATTTTTGATATCACTACAAGAATTTGTTTTAGATTACACTTTGCTCATCTCGCACTTCTTTTATTCAAAACAAACTTGTTGCATTTCAAATTTATTTCTTACCCCTTGCTCTGAATAATTTTCATATTGTTCATCAACCTTTTAGATTAGCTAGGATTACTATCAGTGCTAGTTTACTTCTCACATTGCAAATCGCATGATCATGTTTTATAGAGATGCTAGTATTCAAGGTCAAATCACTAGTGACAACCCTTGAACTACTACAACTCTAAACATTCTAAGGTTTGGTCCTTATCAGTAGCATGATGTTATTGTGATGTAACTTTGCCCCCTTAATTTGAAATTCAAACTTTGGATCTCACAAGTTTTACTAAAGTCTTCTTTATCTTATCAATAAAATTTCCTTTTATCCTTCTACTAATGTGAAGTTGAAATTCTAAATGAATAATCTCTCTACTAGTTTCAACTCATGTTTAATACATTACATATCCTTCATTTTAAATCAAACGGCTCATGTATGGGTCAAACTTAGTATCTCTTTTAATCAAGTTTTTAACTCTTGAATATAGTCTACCTTTGTATGACTTATTCATTGGTTAAGCTACACTTTTGTTCTTCTTTTCAAAATTAGTTTGTTGTTCTATAGAGACTTAGAATCCAAAGGCAGTAGGATGAATGTATTAACTTCACAATGAAGGTATACATTCCATGCTCTCAATTATATCATAACCCTCATTCCTTAATCAAGCTCATTATTTCCAACATTTCTCTTTGTTTCAACTAAGTTTCTTATCCTAGTTTTATGATTTACATTCTCATCTAGTTCTCTTCACTTTAACTTTTCTGAAGACTCTTCACTTCTATGTACTTATCGAATACTTAACTCTTTTCTTCTATTTTCCCTTTGCTTTGGAGTACATAAAAACATTGTACTCGATTATATAATCCATTCCTCATGATTGATTCTTACTATCTTGGCCCTTACATACTTTTCTTATATCTTTTCCATATTTCATATTTAGAGTTCATATTATACTAATGATTAAACTTAATCAGAATCTTATGTCGTGTTCCTTTATTCCCAATTAAGGGTTTCTCATATGAGGCCCCAAAGTTGGATCTCAGACATCAGTTTCAACTGATTCTTAGCTATTCGAATCTTTCCCATATGTTTCAACATCTTAGTGTATGTACATTCTCACTATGATGTGGGTCTAGTTTATCCAGAGACTACTCTTATTATATTTTTAATAGGAGTCATTAGATCCTAGTAACACATCCTGCTAGCCGGACCAGGCCGAACCTGTAGTCCTGAAGCCAAGAGCTACTTAAGATTAACCAACTCCTATTAATCTCAAACATGTGGAAAGATCACATATACAAAGATCACCCTTAAATTTTTCTTATTTTTCAAAATCTTTGTTTTCTCACATTGAATCACATAAACAAACTTTACAAGAGAATTATACCGTGATTACTCTAATATGATCTCAACATTAATAATACACATCCATACATTCATTCTGTTTTCTCACACTTCCATGTACATATGACATGATAATCAAATGCATTCTCTCTTATTAAGGAAATGAAGATACAAACATCATTTACAACTCTTTCACATCTATACAAGGACCTAGAGTGACAAGGACCGACTGAACTTAACTATACTCAAACTTAACTCATGTGGCAGATATACTCTGATGCAATGATATCTTCAATCCCCACAGTTTCCCTAAAAATTGTGAGTAGAGGGGTGAGCTTACTCACTCAGTGAATAGTAATTCAAAGAAATGGTCTAAAGCACTAATATAATTACAGATATACTTTTGAGCAATTGATATCAATTATAACAACATTAATCTTTAAAGAGACTAATAATTGACAATCATAAATATGGCAGGATACTCTAAATGTTTATGAGAGTGAATCAATATATGAAATGCTTGATTGATCATAAAGAGAACTAATAATTCAGAAACATATAAAGAATAATTGAATAATTGTACATACTTGTTTGACCTCTCATTCATTTTATTATTCCCTAATCATATGCAGTGTACTCTACATATGAAGACTTATAGTGCACTACGAGCACAACGTAGAAGATTTAGTGAACACACCTGGGAAATGCTAAGTCTAACTACTCTCCTGGTCTGAAACAGGAAAATGGCTCTTTGGCCTAAACTGGACTCCTCCTCTAACCTGAGCACATAGGAAGAAAGTAAATCCACCTCTTGGCTTTTTCTGTACTCTATTGCCACCACGATCTCTGGTTGATGTTGGACACTACATTCTGTAATTTAAAGAGACTTCCACTAGGGATTCATCCCCCGTACCACCTGTTGGTACGTTTTGACCCCCATATACTGGACGCACCGCCATGGTTAGGTCGTTTCATCCTTAAGGTGCAGACGTCTCATAGGGATTCTACGGTGTTCGGGGCTCTTAAGTCTATTATTTTATTATTCCTAAAAAGCTCTTTCTACATTGTACCTTTCTCTTACTTATACTTGACTCAGGTATCTCTATGGTGTCACGTCTACTTATTTGAAGTTATAATACAACATGTATATCATTCTAAACTTTGGCAGAGAAGTATATTCCAAACACTATAATATACTGAGTAATCAACATACTATACATGCAGGCAGACTAAAATTCTTAAATAAATAGATTTCATGTCCACTTGGTTCATACACACTAGAATCGTGCATATCAACCCAAATCTTGAGTTGTGCATCTCATAACTCAATTAAGAGTTAATTACTTATCATGACAAGAATTATTAATAATAACTGAGAACATTAATATCACAATACTTGATTCATTGAACACCCTACCCTTAGGGTTTCATTTAATCACCATAAATGCTACAAAGAAAGGTGTAATACAAATATCATGTACTTGTCAAATCTTTAAAACACATGATACCTGGGATCTCAATCCCTTATCAGATTACTTGGAATTCTCATCCGTTCACATCATTATCATGATTACTGGATCTGGGTATTCAAACCCTTAGATCATCACATATCATTATTACCTCTGTAACAGGTAACCATTACCTCTAGGTACTTAGATCAAGGTATTCATTTCACTGGTTGTACAAGTATTCTCATGGATCACAAGGCCATAATAAATCTTGTCACCTCTCACTAGGCAACAAGTTATTCACATGGCTCCCATAAAGATTTCACGTGACATAAACATTCATTGAATAAAGACTACTATCAACAAATCATATAAAATCAATATATATATATATATATATATATGAAACCTTGGGACTGAGTCGAATTTGGGTTTCCATGCCATTCACTAGGATATCATGCATCAATAATAACATTGAATAAATAAAGTCTATCATGTCAAGAAAATCCCTTCAAATGGATTTCACGATATCTATTCGCAAATATCCAACTTTCCTCGCATCTAGGGTTTCACCCTCTTTATTGAGATATCAAACAAACACTATTCACTTTGAACGAAATCCAATATAGTATCTTACATATATGTACTATGAATTTAGATAATCAATCATTCATAACCAAGGGGATCCAGATAAGCAATTTTCTCTAT
This sequence comes from Alisma plantago-aquatica, assembly GCA_963693085.1. Lineage (NCBI taxonomy): Eukaryota > Viridiplantae > Streptophyta > Magnoliopsida > Alismatales > Alismataceae > Alisma > Alisma plantago-aquatica. The sequence continues at coordinate 504,874,517 of OY856415.1, forward strand.
TTACTTATACAACAAATTTCAGTCATAGACAAATTCCCTATATTTCAGTTTACTCTTATAACCTCTGTGAATACTTAGGGAATTCTCATTAGGATGTATTGTATATATTTTTAATATAATTTTATCATTTGAACTTCATCCAAATAGAGGATGTATCCATTTCATATCATTTTGCAACAACTTAAAACAAATAGACAATTCAGGGTTTGTAGTCGCATACTAGAAATTAAAGATTATGGATGAATTAACCAATTTTCATACAATATATTGTTTAAAGTAAGTTCCCACTCACCCTAAGGTGTGAAAACACCTTAAAAATGTATCTCATATCTGAAAATCTGAAATCCATATCAAATCCCTAGCAATTCACCCAATTCTTCTTCCTTTCAACTCAGAAATCCTAAAAATGAGGGATTGTGAAGAAAGAGTGAGAAAAGGGGAAGTTTTGATACCATTTTAGATCAAATTAGAGGAGGGATGGAATTTTGACACGTGAGAGAAGATTCACCATGAAACTATATCCAAAGAAGTTAAACTTACATGATTTCATCATTCCTTAGACCGCAAAACCCTAGTTCAACATCTCCATCAATTTCTCCTCTCAAACACTAAGTCTCTCTCTCTCTAGGATTTTGTTTCTCTAGATTGAATCACAAATTATGAGAGCTGCTTGTGTGTTAGGTTGACCATATAGTGAAATTGAGCTGCTTGGGTCAATTGCACTTTGACTCCTTACTATACTTTTTCTTATTTCAACAGATTTTTCTATCATAAAAAGGTTTCTATAATTCGTGTATTTAATAGGTCAAACCTTCTCCAAAAAATATTATAATTTATAATGTTGTGTATAATTGAGTTATTAATCTTCATTTAAAATTTGATATCTTTACAATCACCCATTAAATAATTAAAAATCGAAAAGTGCGATGCTATCCAGAATTCTACAGAAATGTCAGTTACTGTAACTCATCTATTGATAAGGTATAAACGCATAAAAAATTATGAAACTTTTATATGTTATTTATTATTGAGTTTAAAATATCCAATTAAAATTTTAGATGATTTGGATTTACGAATAAATAATTAAAAATAAAACAATATACTGCTAAACAACATTTTTTCAGCATGGTCGATTGAAGTATATCTTGACTGAGAATGACTTTCAAAGAACATCCAAAAATTCTGAAATTTTTGATTGAAATGCACGATTGAGTTATACATATTATATCCAAATTTCAATTAAATCCAAATTACATACAAAATATGATAAATTATTTACCGTACTACTATCTTGATCAAATTCCATACTCATGTACCATCAAAACCCTAATTTCAGCCAACTAGGGTTTATATTTCTCAAACCCTAATTTATCTAACAATAGAACACTTAATGTTCTTATTAGATTTAAAATATCATAATTGAGTTATCATTAATTAGATTTAAGAAATGATCAATCCAATTAAGCATATAATCAGCCAGGTAAACCCTAGTTTACCAATTAAGCTCGGATACAATCATAACAATTATTCCCCCTTTAAAAGGTTTCGTCCCTGAAACATAAATGTGCAAGAAAAGTACTTTCAAGGTTTATTTTAAGCTTCTAATATCTTACATGTCATTATATTCTTATATTTCATACTTGAATGTATCTTTCAACATTAAGTCCTTTATTTCTTTTCTAATCACAACATGTTAAATCTTGACTTCTCAATGATAACAAATGAATTCTCTATATCACAATCATTCATAGGATAGAGAGAGAAACAACCATTTCAATATTTTCATACTCTTGAGGTGTTACCTCAACATTGATAATCTGAGCCAACTATCTCAATTCATATGGCTCAATATGTACTATTGTTATGTATTACCTCTAAGTCACAAAAGAGAGTTCACCATGTTGGATTGAATTTTTACTATTGTGCTACTCAAATAGCAAAACAATCTTGAATTGAAAGACTAGATTCAACAACAATCATACAATACTACTCACGACATCCCCATGGATCATGGATGCATAAGGTGAAGCATTACCATCACATTTCATACTATTCTCAAATATGAACCCACACATAATTCAAGGTGTAACCATCAGGTTATAGCATACTAAGGTTTCAACAATAGTAACAGAGTACTCCATGATTGTATTAGTCATTCAAGGACTATTCATACCCAATTACCATCACTTAATTATATTAAAGCTAGGTATAACAAGCTATACCTCATTAGGGTTACATATCAATACAATATGGTTTATATTTCTCAAACCCTCATGTACCATCAAAACCCTAATTTTAGCCAACTAGGGTTTATATTTCTCAAACCCTAATTTCTCAAACAATAGAACACTTAACATTCTTATTAGATTTAAAACATCATAATTGAATTATCATCATTAATTAGATTTAAGAAATGATCAATCCAATTAAGCATATAATCATCCAAGTAAACCCTAGTATACCAATTAAGTTCAGATATGATCATAACAATCTTCATCTAGAACTCCTTTAGTTGGTTTTGCAAAGCTATGAGAAAATTGTTTGTCCCGCTTTCTTTCCTTTTTAGGATGTAGCATTCAAGTGGATCTCTTACCACTTGAAATGCATGGATTTGATGTGATCCTTGAGATGGATACTTTGAAAAAGTATCAGGTGATCTTGGATTGTAGTGTCAAGATGGAGACGTTTGTAGATGGTGATGCTTCTTGGGTTTTCTAGGATGATAGGAAGATCCTTCTAACATGTCTAGTTTCAGCTATGACAACAAAGAAGTGGATAAGACATGTCTATTATGTGTTCTTAGCACATGTTGTGGATACCAAGGAAAATGGTCCTAGTATTCAGGAAGTTCCAGTTGTACATGAGTTCGAGGATGTGTTTCCCAATGAGTTCCCAAGTGTACCTCCTCCTAGAGAGATTGATTTTGAGATAAGTATAGTACCAGATACCCAACCTATAGCACATACATCATATAGAATGGCACCAACATAGATGTGGGAACTGAAGAAATAGTTGCAAGAATTGTTGGAAAAAGGTTTCATTGGGCCGAGCATGACTCCTTGGGGGTGCTCCCGTTCTTTTTGTAAAGAAGAAGGATTGATCAATGAGGTTGTGTATTGACCACCGACATTTGAATAAGATGAAGATTAAGAACAAGTATCCATTGCCACACATAGATGACATGTTTGATCAGTTACAAGGTGCCATAGTCTTCTCTAAGATAGACCTGAGGTCGAGTTATCATCAATTGTAGATTAAGGTAGGTTTCATACCTAAGTTAGCCTTTAGGACAAGATATGGTCATTATAAGAAGTTTGTGGTTATGTCGTTTGGGCTAACCAATACAACAACAACATTCATGGATATGATGAATAGGGTGTTCATACCCCATCTAGACCAATTTGTAGTTGTGTTTATAGATGACATCGTCATCTATTCTAGGGATATTTAGCAACACGAGCAACACCTACGTCAGGCTTTGTCTTTGTTGTGGAAACATCAGTTGTATGTGAAGTTTAGTAAATGTGAGTTCTGGTTAAAGAAGGTGGCCTTCCTAGGGCATGTAATATATGCCAAGGGAGTCTATGTAGACCCAAAGAAGGTGGAGTAAGTGCTGGAGTGGGATCAACCAAAGACATATACATAGGTTTGTAGCTTTCTAGGTTTGGCAAGATACTACAAGAGGTTCATTAAGAACTTCAGTGTGGAGGTGTCTACCCGTGACAATGCTTATAAGAAAGAATGTATTGTTCGTACGGGACAACAAATGTTAGCGTTCCTTTCAACTTATGAAGGAGAAGTTGACCAGTGTACCGGTATTAGTATTGCCAGAGCAGGGAAAAGGTTATATTTTCTTTTGTGATGCATCCAATAATGGTCTAGGTTATGTGCTGATGCAACATAAGAACATAATTTCTTTCGCTTTGCAACAACTTAAGAAACATGAGGAGAAATACCTAACACACGAATTGGAGCTAGTTGTGGTGGTCCATGCCTTGAAGATAAGGATACAATACTTGTATGGTGAGAAGTATCATATCTTCACCGACCATAAGAACCTACAATATATATTTTTGAAGCAAGAGTTGAACATACAACAACAATGCTGGATGGAGTTGATAAAGGATTATGATACCACTAAAGATTACCATCTAGGGAAGGCAAATGTGGTAGTAGATGCCTTGAGTAGGATGTCTTCCTCACCATCATCTTCTGAGTTGGAACAGTTGAGGCTTTGATAGGGCACAAGAGATATATTTTGGTCTCTCTTCGATAGATGAATGTTTAGTTAGAGGTGTCCATGTTAGCAGGACAATTGGCATAGTTACAAGTGAAGCTGACATGGCATCAGTAGATCAGAGATACGCAACAGAATGATACCGCAATACAATAGAATTGGGCAGAGTTGGGCGGTGAGAAATGAGATGGCTTCCGTAAGTCTGAGGAAGGGATAGTGTGTTATCATGACGTAGCAGTTATTCCAGATGTGGATAATATGAGGATGTTAGTCTTAGATGAAACTCACTCTTATATATACGACATGCATTCAGGTAGCACCAAGATGTATCAGGATATGAAAGATCTATACTGGTGGCCAGGATGGAAGCATGATCTAGCAGAGTTCGTAGCTAAGTTCATAGTATGTCAGCAGGTTAAAGCCGAGCATCAAAATCTTGCAAGGACTTTGCAACCATTTCCTATACCTCAGTGGAAGTGGGATCATATCACAATGGACTTTGTGGTTGGATATCCAAGGACAGCTAGAGGTCAAGATTCCATCTGGGTAATAGTGGACATGTTGACTAAGTCAATACACTTTTTTCCAGTAAAGACAACATGTATGACCGAGAAGTTCGCACATGTATTTTGATGAGACAGTACGTCTACATGATATTCCAACTAATATTTTATCAGACAGAGGTTCACGGTTTACTAGTCACTTTTGAGAGTGTCTACATGTAGTGGCGGGTACACAGTTGAGCATCACTGCATTCCATCTACAGACAGATGGATAGTCTGAGAGGAAAATACAAACCCTAGAGGATTTATTAAGATCCTGTGTGTTGTAATTTTTGAGTAGTTGGGATATACACCTAAGCTTCATATAGTTTTCCTACAACAATAGCTATCATGGGAGTATCGACATGGCACCATATGAAGTGTTGTATGGAAGACATTGTAGATCTCCTTGTGTTGGTATGAGACAGGTGAATATCAACTTCTGGGTCTTGAGCTAGTGCAACAAACAATAGAAAATTTCAAAGTCATTCAACAACAATTGAAGGCAGCTCACGATAGACCAAAATATTATGCTGATAATCGACGTAGACCTTTAGAGTTCCAAGTGGGAGACATGGTGTATCTCAAAGTCTCTTCTTGGAAAGGTGTTCTAAGTCTTGGGAAAAAGGGTAAGCTAGCTCCCAGATATACGAGACCTTATCATGTAGTTACACGCATTGGGAAGGTGACCTATAAGCTAGAGTTGCCATTTGAGTTGTACAAGTTACATCTTATATTTCATATCTCTATGTTGAATAAGTGTCACCCTGATATGGAGTTGACTCTTCAGCCTATTGAAGTGGAGTTTGATGATGATTTATCTTATGTAGAAGGTCCTGTTCTGATCCTGGATAGAAGGATCAAGAAGTTGAAGAAAAAGCACATTGTGCTAGTCAAGGTTTTGTGACATCATCGTGGCGTAAAGGAAGCCATGTGGGAGCTTGAAGATGAGATACTAAAGAAGTAGCCGTCTCTTTTTGCGTAGGATTTCGGGGGCTTAAGTGTGTTTGCACTTTTATGTGTTCTTTAAATATTGTATTTCAAACAAAATTTATACTTTTTTTTTAAAGATGGAGATTAAATTTCATTCGTCCCGCTCTCTATTATTGCAAGCCAAATTGTAGAACAACATGCAATCAAATCTATGTTAAGCCAGGGAGGCGTACTAGAGGAGAAAGAGAAATGACTATTATGATATACACAAATAAAATAAGTTATCAAAATATATAGGTTTTGGTATCAAAATACAACACATTACTTTAATTTATCTTTTCAATTCCATTATTGTATTTATTTTGCGCTTCATTGTCTATGCAAATTACAATAGATTTGTTCGAACTATAAGAATTCTTACGTATGCGTCTATATAAGTGGTGGAGTCTTCTTCAAGACCTTTTTCCCATGATTCACCATACTTTTCCATGGTATAAAAAGCATGACAAATATCTATATGGATTCACCATAGAATATTTCTCCTTTTCCATCACCATCACGAAAATCAACATTTTTTATTTCTTCATCATTTGCTCTAATGATTCACCATACAACAAACACAGCTTAATGTAAACTTGGCCCCCCAAAGGTGAATCCTGGTTCCACCTCTAAGTACACCCTACCAATTTTACAGAAAAACTTAGCGACTACAAATAGAGTGGGGCTCTAGGGGGAAGAGAAAGGAACAAAACTGGTGTCTTGTCCATGGAACGACAGCACTGCATCATTAAACTATCACGGCTGGTCCAAATCCACTTCGCCGATGATGATGTTCAACTCATCTGTGGGAAAGGTGCGGAAAGACCACACCTGAACCTTGGTGCCAGGCTTAAACTCGCTGATCTTATAGAAGAGGTTCCATTCCCTGCCGTTGATGATTGTTCCACCGCTGCTTTCCCATCTCTTCAGAGTCATGGGCCCAAACCGCCACCCTGCCTTCGTGTACACTGTGACTGGCACTCCAGGCAAAATCACAGGCGCTGCCTTCTTCCTCACATGGTTCCTGCATTTCTTCAACACCGTGCTGGACGAAGTACTCGGGTCGGCTACGTCAGGCACGAAGGGTACTATGGCGAGAGAATTCCCGGAAGAAGAGGATGATGGCGCAGCTTCGACTGGGACGAAGGGCACAAGTGCGAGTGCGTCCGGGAAGACGGCGGCGCTGCTGCCGCAACCAGATGCACTTATCAGCTGTAGAAGGAGAACGCTCCGGCATAAATTCTCAGCCTGCTTCTCGCCGCTGCTAGAGCGGACGGTAGGTGGATGGGGTCCCCGGCCGTTCCCATCATCGGCCGGAAGGCCTGCGTCTCGCCTTTCACGGGCGCGCCTGAGTGCAGGGACGATGCGACTGGCCACGGACTCTCTCGGGATGAGAAAGCGATGTTGTTGTGGGTCTAGGTCGCTGGTCGTCAGCTCCTTGTTGGCGATGAAACGGACGTCGAGACCTTTGTGTTTTCTGACGATCCTCTTAACCCACTCCGGTATGTCCATCGCGCTGCAGTTCTCTTCTTTTACAGAAACAGAATATGGTCTCAGGGCGCAAGGGAATGCTTCTCCGGTGGGGGTATATGGATGACTAGAGAACGAGGTCAGGGAGGATGGTTGAACGATTTGAATGCTTATAACCGTATTTATAAGCCAAGATGACTGCCGCGTGTGGGAACCTGATTCTAATCCTAGTCGGGGATGGTAAGGGTTTATCAAAATCTGTGGCAATTGGAATTTTAATCGGAGAATTAAAATTGTTCATTCAGGCGCTACGGGGAATCAAGCTAACTATTAAAATTCCTCGTCCAGGCACTATCTCGGTTATTTCCTAATTTCCTATGGAGTCTCAGATATCTGTCATGTTAGAATGCGTATAGGAATGTAAGTACCTAGCGCTGAGAAGATGACACGGAGGGTTCCTTGGCATGTATCGACCTGCCTAACGGCTGAGTTCGTAAAGATTTATGTAAAACACTAAAGAGTCCAAAGAACCAAGAAGGTCATAACAACTAACAAGGAGTTTGTATATAAGTCTCTAATCAGGGAAAAGGTTGCATATGACCCTTTGGTACTTATTATAATTTTCTTTGTGCTGAATCTTTTTCTTAAAACCCATTTAGCCTGCCATATATATTCTACACCTCTTCATAGCATAGTTAATTCATGTTGAATCCCTAATGTTCCAGATAACCGCAAGGGGCACTATACCCAAGATGATATATTATCCATTCTATATTGAGCACGTGGATGTAGAAAATAGTGTGGATACATGGATATTAACATATAACACTCATCAATCAATTAATTGCACATATGAACTTGCATTTTCATTTCATGCGCTAACTCATGCTTTGCTTGCCACCTTGGGTGTAATCATTCTGATATCCATCAATAAACTTAAATGAATTATCCCATGATTGATTTAACTCTAGAATCAGAATATCATAGTATTTGTGATGTGATATACATGGGCTTTATATTTGAACTGGAATTGAAATAAAGATGCAAGTAGAGTAGTCATAGAGTCTGATATTCACAAAACATATAGAAAATCGTGATAGTAGATCTGAAAGATTATTCATAAGTTGTCATATACCTTCTCCTCTAAGAAACCTTGTAGTAAATTCCATGCATTTAACTTTGTCTGTAATCTCAACAATCAGGTGTCGACTTCCCAACAATCATGTGTAGACCGGTTGTTGGGTTCTCATGAGAGGAAAACACAACAAATAAATTTTTCCCAAGTATCCTCCGAACAGAACCCATCTAATGCAGTAATACCAGATAAGGGTTTACAAGTGTTACCTTATCGTTGAATAAGTCCTAATGATTAACTTGAATCGCTTGATGTAGATCTAGACTTCCGATCTATCTTGTTTCACGATTGCACTAGAACAACATCCAAAACTTGTGTTTGTGGTTTCTGGCATTCTGAGACTCTCCTCATGATGCATACAAAAATTATTTTACTATATAAGATTGGAGGAATTTCACATGGAAGAACAAGTTGTTCTATGGGTTAGGATGTTGGCAAAATGTTATGTTCTACTGTGGAGACCTTCTCCTTAAACTTCACGATGTCAATCAAGCTTCTCATCCAAAACATATATGTTGTGTGAACTCGTCTCCACCGTATCCACATGAGCACTTGAAGATAGATGTTTAGAGTCGCTAGTCTATTCCCTCCCTCTCTCTATATCTCTCTTGATTTCTCTTAGGGTTTCTCATCTTTGGAGGAAACAATGAGAAAGCCAAGATGTTCTGTCCAGAGAGCCTCCTATCATATCATATATAGAGAAGAGTAGAGAGAGTAGGGTTTCTATTACAACCCTAATTTTCTCTCTCTACATTTGTAAACCTTCTCTCTCTACTTACTAGTCAAACTACTTGATTGTATACCAGTTTAATAATTTAAATGTTTTCAAGCCTAATATGATCACATTCATTATTATTTTTGTAGAGTGTGAAGTTAGTGTGGATTTATGAATTAAGTTTATGATTAAATGGGTCATTATCTTACAACAAAATTCAATATACCTCTCTTTTTCCGTTATTCTCCAATGTGTCTCATAAGATAGGAGATTCAACGACGAATGTATAGGCACAAAAATTGCCTTGATCAGATATTTAGAACTCAAGATATCTCCTTTCAAAAATTTACTCGATTGTACAAGATTTCATCTTTTAAATGGGTTTTGTTTCGGATAAGGTCGTCATGGGACCAAGGCCACTAGCCCTCTCCTTCCTCCTTCCCTATTTGGGGAAGACTTAGAGGGCACGGGAAGGAGCTCTTCTCCTCATTACTATATAGATCGGGCAATGAGGACTCCAATATTGTTACAACCCCAATTTCGGGCTTGGATGGTTGGAAATGCAATTTCCCCAATAAATGTATGATTATGGGAATTGTATGAGTTATATGTATTGAATGGATTCACTTTACAATATTTTCTTTGTGCATGTGATTTCGTGGATCATAATATTTCAATGAGTCCAATATGATTAAAAGAAAAAAAGAAGAAATCAAATAATGCATTATTAAGAAGGAAATTTGAGATAATGAGGAAAATATGAGAAATATGTGGAAAGATGTGTGATTGACTCATCATTGATGAGATCTTGAGTCCACATGGTTTCTAATGGTAAAAGGAATCCAAATAAAGAATAGGAGAGAGAATATGCATAAAATATGCCTTAATAAGTGATAACTTGCTTATGAAAAAAAGTCTCTCATACTTTCGAATTTGAGTCCCAAACATTGCCCACAAGTAGTTAAAGTCATCAAGGACTTTCCTTTAAAATTTGGTATTAATTGGACATGTGGTTTGGGAGATACGATTTTTATAAGATTCCTAATGTGAGAGGATAATTGTTCGAATACATTAAATGTCACCATTCACATTCACATTGGAATTCCTTATATTTGGCACGTGCAATATGAACCATTGGATCTGAGATCCAACGGTGGCACACTTGTCACCTACCTTGCATCTGAACAGGAAAGGGAGGGTACCGTACCTCCAAAATTCCCTCGCCCCTACCTCCCTTGTTTCTCCACCTTTTTTTGTAAAACTTTCCCCTTTGGTTTTGGGAGGTAGTGGCATACATAACAAACCATAACATGGTAGTTACCGTGCCCTATATGAAAAGTTCCCAAATCCCTATTAAATTGGGACACCAAGACAATCCCAAATCTATTATCGGTTGTTACCATACCTATATAATACCCTGGCAAGACGGGGGGTACAGGGTGACAATCTTGAATCATCTACAAAGCCAAGTCTTCCGCTGGGGCTTTGTTCTTCTCTTTGCCTTGTCTCGCTTCCATGGAGCCATTATGGGGAGTTCTCTCCCGTGCCTATGCTCTGAACCTTCTCGGAGACCATCGAGGGCAGCTGCATCTCTGAGGAGTGCTGGCAGAACAAGAGGGGGCGTTCGATGGTTGTTCTTGGGCACCATCTCCCCTAGACCTCCTTGCCCCGTGCGATGTGTCCCCGACTCTATTTCACCTGTAGGAACAAAGCCCACACGGGCGTCTGTGAGAATGAGAAAAGTCAAGGCGGGTCTATGGGTGAAGAAGGAACCAGATCTAAGGTTGGATCTGCAAGCTGAGAAAAGAAGTGGTTGGGAAAATGAAAAATGGAAAAGGGACACGTGGCAGCATGTAATTGGCCCTAAAGGTAATTACTTTGCAATTTCATAACTAATTATTGATATCTCAGATGAAAACGAGATATATATGAAAATTGATCAGAAAAATACAAGGAACCTATTAAAAATAATATTGAAGCTTGAATTAGTTCATAGTTTAAAAAGTACTTAAAGCTGTCACCTTTAATGGTGTTAGTAATGGGAAAACCCTAGTTTTGATATGAATGAGTTTTAGTAGAGTTCTTTGGATGATTTAAGCCAATAGTAACCTATTGATAATAAAAGGAAGATTTAGATCTAAATGAGTGATCTTTGTACATAATTGGCTTAATGTAGATGAAAATGCAGTAATGGGCGTAGAAACCCTAATGATGATAATTATGACTTTTTTTTGTACACCCATCTCCTTCAGCTACCTTCTTTGTTCCTTTGTTCTTTCTCTATCATACTCCTCACAACATTGTATTTCTTTGCGGTATTGTGACCTTAGCCAATCCAGGCACGTTTGAAATGCGATGCTTCCTTCTTCTATCTTTAACACCTTCTTAACCATCATATCAGCTAGCATATTGAGCTCCCTGGACTTGTACATGATCTGAATGTGATTGTTTCCTTCAGTTCTTGCCTGATCACTCCTGAATGTGATAATTATGACTTTTGATAGTTTTTATTGTGCAAATCCATGAATAAAATAGAGATATGATGATCCTAATCCAATTTGAGTATAAAAGATCCTTAATGTGGACAGTTTGAGCAATTAGGGTTTTTATGAGTAGACAAGCTATTTTAGGGTTTGTTGACCTAAAAAGGATAAAGTTTGAGAAATTTATCTAAGAAGCCAAAATGAATCCTAATGAGACCTACACATCATAGAAAGGTAACCCAAGTCAATAAAGTGTTGTTTGGGATGTGATGGTGACAACTAGGTGTTATACATGTTTTCAGGATCCATGTTTGCTTGATTGATTGATTGACTTGCTTGATTGGACATCTAGTTGGATTTGAATATATTGTTTCTGTGAGATCTCCAAAACAGGTATGTCGTTACGCTTATGGTTAAATTGCTCTAATTTCACGACAATTTCTAAAGTTTTTATTGATGAAATAATTGCTTGGTTGACTTTTATTTCATTCAACTATAAAGTGACTATGACTATCACAATAAGTATATGTGCATGACTAGCTTAGATCCTAGTCCTCCTCTGTAGCTTTGATAATGATGAGATGGATGACCTAGTATATGGTCTACCCTTTGGGTAAGATCATCATGTTATCATGATTCGATGTGTTGGTCTACCATTGGGTAGGACCATACGACTACACATCCCTATGTAATGATCTACTTGTAAGGTGGGATCATGGGGGTTATTGAGATCTACCATATGAGAGAGATAGTATCCATGTCCACTGTAGGAACAACACAGAGGAAAGGATATGTAGGGATTGAGTAGTTATGTTTAAAACGTAAAGTTTGTTTTGCTAAATCATAATTTGATTGCAATATGTTGTTACAATTAAATGCAAGATTATTGGTTCCCCCACATACCAGTATATTTTGTTATATTGATCGTCGTTTTGTTTGTCGGTGTTTTAGGTAATATCTGAAATTGGAAAAATAATAAAGTGGCACCTGTGAAGATTAAAGTTAAAATAATAAAAGATAACTTAGGTAGATAGAATCCTACTTCGGGTAGAAGTCCCAGTTACCTAATTTTGAAGGTATGTTAAAAGGACAATTTTATTCTAGTTTTCAATTTAGTCTTTAGTAGAATTTATAAATTATTTTTGATTATTTGCAAAACCACTGATCCTATTTTAGGGTAACGCTTCTGACTTCTTGGTCTCCCTTAATTGGGGGTTACCGGGAAACGAGGTCATTACAAATATCCACCTCAAGTTGGAACAACACCACAAAAATCTTGACTCCTAGTCCCTTATGAACCCCTCCAATCAAATCCTAGCACCTCTTCCTTGTTTTCTTCTTTCTTTCTTCCTAGCTACCAACATGGTTTGGAAGCCTCCTTCTCCTCGTACTCTTCTATGTCACCTGTTAATATCCCCCTCTCCATTTTGGTGATTTCCTCATTAGTGAGGTCATCCCCAATCCCCAACGAGATCAGTAGCACCATCGCTACACATGGGTGACGTGCAAATATCTCCCTTCATGACTTTCCTTTTCCCATTTCTTCCGCATCAACAGACCATGCTGGGAGGAAGCCAACGGCAGCCAGCTGGTGCAGATAGAGACTGGGGAAGTCTAATAAGCCACAACACTAGGGATAGAGTCGATGCAAACCATCACCCTGGCTGTCTACACCGCCAGACGTCGCCTCCCCATGGCTGTAGAGGGTGCAACATTGACATGCAGTGAGAGCACAGATGCCCTATTTGTCTACTACTCCTCACAAGGTTCATGATAGGATGAGGAAGTGTTGTGTGCATCCATCATGGGGAGAAAAGGCTGGTCCAGGAAGGCCCAAGCCTCGTGGGCCAAGGTCCGACGTGAGGCCCAATGAGCTTGTCGCCAAGACCCAACCCAAATCGAAAGGTGAAGGGTGACACCTTAGTTTTTCCTAAGTCTCAATGCAGGTGGTATAATGATCATAGCTTGCTCTTTCTTTGGCCAAAAATTAAAAAATAATATAGCATTTTGAACATTTCGAGAAGATCTATCCATTGGGCATGATTTCAGACCATTATTCTACCTTTTGTACTCCTAATTGCTCATTTCTTGTGATCTTAGACATGATTGGTATATGTTGAATTGAATGCTATGATAAACCTTGAATTAAAAGTGCATCTTTACACTCATAATCATCGAATCAGTCTTTAATATGCTCCTGACCTACGTAGAAATTCTAACCACTCATTGTTATCTATGTATGGCCCTAGTTTCTTTAATGTGACCCCTTTATGTAAAACTATGTACCCCTTATGTGTATGAATGTTACAACTTATTCACATGATGGTTGTTTACCCATATAATATGTCAAATGCCCTTCTACCCTTGAATTCAACAATCTCATTATGAATGGGGACCTTAGTTTCCCAAATCTAATACTATATTTTAATATTATGTTGTGTGTGACTCTAGGTTCACCTAGTTGTGATCTAGGTTGCTCTAATGTAGCTTGCTTTTTTTATCATACCCTATTATTGATATAGGTCCAAGTCATATGTTCCCCACTCTCTATTCAAGGACCACCCTTATCTTGTAAAGCTTTGGAGTGAATGTCTCACCTATATCACTAGTTGTACCTTAATGATGTATAATCCATGTTGGTGTCTACATGTACGATGCCAATGTTGTTTATGATGCCAAGATTCTCAAAGACATCTTCCTAATCTTGACTATGATTCTTATGTATGTACCTTGCTAGTCTAAATCACTCTATATGTTCTATTATTATGCCTTGATGTTACTTAACTTGGTTGTTCTATTTGTGAGTCATGTTGGGCCTAAGTGCAAGTATGCGACATAAACCTAATATGTTTACATAAATGAATGGAACCTCAGAATGACTTGAAACTTGAACCACACCTTATTGATGACCTCTAAATCAGTAAAAGATCATCTAATGTACTAATAAGCCATTTGGAACCGAACTTGGCCAAACCTTAAAATGAAGCTAGTTAGGATTAATGAGGAGAACCTAATACATGTATGCAAATCTTGTGGTTAATTAGGTGTTTCTCAAGGCTAGATGGTCAAGGATGTATTAGGTTGTAAAATCTCCAAAATCAAGTATTTTCTTTAAATAATTAAATGACTATGACTTTCTTTCTTGAAATGTTATACAAATGTATCTTGCTCAAATATTTCCATGTAGTATTCCTATATGTACTCAATGTTTGTCTCATATTGTTGTTTTATAACATGCATACGTAATATGGAAAATCCACTATACAATGTTGAATTAGGCTCTTGCTCAATGAATTTAGTCTTTGATGTCCCTCACAAATAAATAGGGTTAGCTCTTGGTGATGACCTCGAGGTCCCTCATGTATAAAAGGGTTAGCTAATATTGAGCACCCTTACATACCCTTCCAATGGGAAGTTGGTCAAAGGCCTTACGATGCATGATATTGCGGTATAATTGGAGTAAAATGAAATAAAACACGGGGTCTCATTTTGCTAAATAGTTAACTTGTTTTTTTGTTCATTTACTTTTGAACCTCTTTTCAAATTATGCAAAGCTTATATATATGTTTCTTTCAACCATTTAGTCAACATCTTGTGTGTTGACCCACCTTGTTTCACGTATTTTATAGGTTCGGAGATGTCTAGAAGTTGATGGGCTTGGTGAGCTATGTCAGTTGTACTTGTTGTAAAATCCCTAGTGTACATGAGAAAACTTGTTTAAATTTTACTCTCGATATGTATTTGGAATCTTGTAACTAAATAATGTTGCTTAATATATCTTGTGGATGGTTAATATTATGTTGGTGCATCCTTCTTGTTATCTTTTCATGTATACTAAATTTTACACCTCTGCATCCATGCTTTGATAATACCATGTTAGGGATGGATGCCTAGGTCCTATTGCCATTGACTTTGTAGTCATTTGGAGTTAGGATTTGGGAAATAAATGGTTCCATGACAAATGGTATCAGAGCATGAACAATAAATACAAAAAATGTGACTCACATGAAACATAAACTAAAGTCACCTTACATCTCAATCCTAGAAACATAATGAGTTGTCCGTTGTGGACTAATATGACTTAGCCTCTAGGTTAGAATCTAGATATTCTAGAACAAGTTGTAGACTTGTGTAATCCTTGGAACCTTTCTTTTATCCTCCTTCTATCCTGTAGTATGGGATGTAGTTCCAAGAGGGTGAGAAAAGGGAGTTCTTATGACAACCGTAGATAGATGTTCCAGGCATGTGCTTAGGGTAGTTGCACAAGTGTGGACCATGTTATTTATAGTTCTCAAGGTGTCATGGTACTAGATTTCCTAATGAGTGTGGTAACTCATTTTGGTTTTGGTTTTATATGAATGGAGTATGGTGGTTTTCATCGCCTGTTTCAACGTTGGAGAAAACCTATTTCAAGTATAAGTATGTGTATATATGAAAAATGTTACCACACACAGAAAGGTAGTGAGTGTACATGTAAGCTAAGAGAAAGAGATGTAACATCAAGTATAGATGAGAATGTATAGGTTACGATTGTTGTCTCTAGAGTTGTCTAGATCCATGATAACGGTTAGGCTAGTAAGTATCCTAGATGACCGACGTTGATAATGAGGATGATGATGATGACGACGATGACAATGATGATGGGGATGATGATGATGATGATGACGATGATGATGATTATGATGATGATGATGATGATGATGATGATGATGATGATGATGATGATGATGATGATGATGATGATGATGATGATGATGATGATGATGATGATGATGATGATGATGATGATGATGATGATGATGATGATGATGATGATGATGATGATGATGATGATTACAACGATGATGATGAAAACAATGATGGTGTTGATGTGATGATTATGAGATGTTTCAAGTTGATTCAAGTATGTTTGACTATATGAGATGAGTTTGACCATGCAACATTAACTAAACCTAGCACCTTGTATGATACATGTGACTTGGTTGATGTGTTAAACATAGCTAGTGGGTTGGCATGCTTGCTTGTTCATAGTCTTGTATATATTGAGATATGATGTGTGAAATATGATTCAAGACCAACATAGGCCTCAATCTCTTTACAAAAAGGACCTCTAGCATGGGACATTCAAAAAACGTGAACACTTGATATGAGTCAACCCGACACTGGAGAAGGTCTGAGTACCAAATCTCTGACATGTATGAAATTTTGAAAAATATGCACGATGAAATACATGACGATGAGTTTGTATCTAGACTAGTTCTAAGTATGTGAGTTGAGACACCTACTGTGTGGTTAGACTAGTTCTAAGTATGTGAGCTGAGACACCTACTGTGTGGTTCCCTTGAAATGTTGAACCCTTGATTTCCTAGGAAAAGGTCTAGCCCTAGAGAAAGAGTCATTTGATATATGATGTTTTCTATATAGGTGAGGGAGATGTCCCAAGACCATATGATGTACATGACATGTGATCTCCATGATGAGCCTCGTACTCGGGTTAGTGGTTGCACATAAAGGAATCTAGTGGTGGCCCTTGATTCTTGAAAGTTGGGTAGAAATTTTGTTATGGGTAGATGGTTGTGGTTAACGTGTCTTCTACATAATTTGGTCTTAGATTGAGTAGCACGAGCTTGTGAAGCTCCCTTGAGATACAAGTGAGATAATTACAAAACCTCGATGTTGATGAGGATGTTTCTCCTAAAATGATTCTCAATACATGAAATAATATCTCACCACACTAAAATTTGACATATGTATGATAAGGAATTCTAATAAGTTAGACATAATATAAAACCAAACCATACATGAAAGATGTAAGATTGAAATCATGAACTTGATAGGATGATGCCTTGAGATTTTAGCTTGAATATCGTGAATACCATGTTTAATTTGAAACCCAAGATAAAATGAAATAAAACTTAACTGGTTAGAGTTGGTATAATCTTGGGGGAAAACCAAAATATGCATGGAATCTAGTATAATGATGAAATACACACTCGTTGACAATCTCATCTAGAAATTGTGACATTAAGCATGTTCATTTATGAATAGATGTAATTTATGAAATTGGTGACTTGAGAAAAACCTAATGGGTAAATATATGAGAAACTCTAGTGTAATTAGAACCATGCATGAACTTGTAACTTGATGAAAATTTAGGGGTGTTGATAACCCTAATTGAAAATCATAGGATGAGCATGAACTTTGAAAGTTGATAAGATAATCTTCATATCACATCTTATGTTTGCATGAATGCATGAAGAAACCCTAATGTATAGGGATATGGAAGTGAAACATTAATGTTGAGATGATGCCACGTTATGACAAAACCCTAACTATTGTGTACATGGATAAACAAAAGTATACCATGGATTCAATAATCACATGATACGACATAATAAATGCCGACTATGACTCTTATCCATGATCTTGGACAAATTTCAAGGACAAAATTTCCTTTTAAGGAAGGAAGATGTTACAATCCTAATTTTTCTCTCTCTACATTTATGAACCTTCTTTCTCTACTTATGAGTCAAACTACTCAATTATATGCCAATTTAATAATTTAAATGTTTGCAAGCCCAATATGATCACATACATTATTATTTTCACAAAGTGTGAAGTTAGTGTACATTTATGATATAAGTTCATGATTAAATCAGTCATTATCTTGCAAGTAAATTCAATGTACCTCTCTTTTTCCCTTCTTCTTCAATGTGTGTCATAAGGTAGGAGATTCAATGACAAATGCATAGGTGTAAAAATTTCCTTGATCAAACTCGAGATATCACCTTTCAAAATTTTACTCAATTGCACATGTTTTCATCTTTTCAATGGGTTTTGTTTATGATATGGTCGTCATGGGTTCAAGCCAACTATCCCTATCCTTCCTCCTTTACCCTTTAGGGAAGACTTAGAGGGCATGTGAAGGAGCTCTTCTCCTCATTACTGTATAGATCGGGAAATGAGGAACTCCAAGCTCCACCCCACGATGGAACAAAACCACAGAAACCTAGACTATTGGTCCCCTATAAACCCCTCCCATCTAAACCTAGCTCCACTTTCTTATTTTCTTCTTTCTTTCTTCCTAGCCGCCAACATGATTTAGAACCCTCCTTCTCCCCTTTTTCTTCTGTATGGTCCGTCAATATCTCCCTCCCTTCTCCATTTTAGTAATGTCATCAGCAGTGAGGTCGTCACCAGTCCCCAAGGAGACCAACATCACCGTCGCTACACCCGGGCAACATTCAAATATCTCCCTTCATGTCCTTCCTTCTCCCCTCTCTTCCGCATCAGCGGGTTGTGCTGGGAGAAAGCTGGCGGCAGCCAGCAGGCATCCCTAGTAACTGGGGAAATCTAACAGGCCATGACACCAGGGACGGAGCCTATGCAAGCCATCGCCCTAGATGACCACTCTACTAGATGTTGCCTCCCCATGGTTGTAGTGGGTGCAACATCGATAGGTAGTGGGAGTGCAGATGCCTTGTTCATCCCCTGCTCTACACAAGGGCCGCAAGAGGAGGAGGAAGCATTGGGCGGGTCTGCATGGGGTGAAAGGGTGGGTCCAGGAGTCCCAAGCCTCGTGGGCCAAGGCCGACCTGACGTGAGGCCCATTGATCTTGCTTCCAAGACCCAGCAAAACATGGTGAAGGTTGACACCTTACTTCTTGCTAAGTCCCAATCCATGTGGTATAATGATCATAAAATGCTCATTCTTTGGACAAACATTACAAACTAATATATCATTTTAAACCTTTCAAGAAGATCTATCAATTGGGCATGATTTTAGACCATTATTCCACCTTTTCTACTCCTATTTTCTCATTTATTATGATCTTAGACATGAGTGGTATATGTTGAATGCTATTTTATGATAAACCTTGAATCAAAAGTGCACCTTTACACTCATAATCATAATATTAGTCTTTTATATTCTCTTGACCTATGTAGATCTTCTAACCCCTCGTTATTATCTTTGTACGACCATAGTTGCTCTAATGTAACCCCTTTATGCAAAAGTAAGTACCCCTTATGTATCTTAATGTTACAACTTATCCACTGGATGGTTATTGATCCATATAATACGCCAAATGCCATTCTACCCTTAAATTTTGCAGCCTCATTATGGACGGGGACCCTAATATTATGTTGTGTGGGGACTATACATTCACCTAGTCATGACCTAGGTTGCTATTATATAGCTTTATTGTCTTGATCATGCCCTATTCTTGATATAGGTCTAAGTCATATGTTCCCCACTCTTTATTCAAGGACCACTCTTATATTGTAAACTCTTGAAGTGAATGCCTCACCTATATCACTAGTTGTACCTTAATGACCTATGATCCATGTTGGTGTCTACATGTACGATGACAATGTTGTTTAAGACACCTAGATTCTCAGGGACATCTACCTAATCTTGAATATGATTCTTATGTATGTACCTTGCTTATATGAATCACTCTTTGTGTTCTATTCTTATGCCTTGATGTTACTTAACTTGGTTGCTCGATTTGTGAGTCATGTTGGCCCAAAGTGCAAGTATGATACATAAACATAGACATGTTCACATAAATTAATGGAACCTTAGAAGGACTAGAAACTTGAACCACACCTTCTTGATGACCTCTAAATTAGTAAAACATCATTTAATGTACTAATAAGCAACTTGGAACTGAACTTTGCAAAACCTTAAAGTGAAGCTAGTTAGGAACAATAGTGAGAAGCTAATACATGTATGCTATGTTTTCCTTAATCATGTATTACTTATGGAGAGATGATCAAGGATGTGTTAGGTTATAAAATCTCCAACTTCAAGTACAAGTTTTAAATAATTATATGACTATGGATTTATTGCTTGAAGTGTGATACATATGCATGCTTGTTTACTTGCTCAAATATTACTATGTAGTATTCTAGTATGTACTCGATGTTTTTCCCATATTGTTGTTTTATATCTTACAAACATAATATGGAGAATCTATTATACAATGTTGAAATAGGGTTTTTCTCAATGTGTTTACTCATTGAGGTCCTTCACGAATAAATAAGGTTAGCTCTTGGTGATGGCCTCGAGGTCCCTCACATATAAAGGGCTAGCTAATCTTGAGCACCCTTAAGGACCCTTCCTATGGGAAGTTGGTCAAAGGCCTTATGATACATGATATTGTTTGTATAATTGGAGTAAAATGAAATAAAACATGAGCTCTCATTTTGCAAAATAGTTAATGTGTTTCCTCTTGTTCATTTACTTCTGCAACTCTTTTCAAATTATGAAAAGCTTATATATATGTATCTTTCAGCCTGGTACTCAACACCCTATGTGTTGACCTACCTTGTTTCACATATATTATAGGTTTAGAGATGGCTAGAAGTTTATGGATTTGGTGAGCTATGTGAGGTGTACTTGTTGCAAGATCCCCAATGTACATGAGCAGACTTGTGTGAATTGTACTCTCAATATGTAATTGGAATCTTGGAATAAAATAATGTTGCTTAATATGTAACACCTAGGAACACTGCCCAATGCTCTAGTAGAGTTTCAGGAATGATGACTGTCCCCAAAGATCACCACTAGCCTTAAATGCACGCTTTGTCCTCAGTCACTCGCATGCCATGATCAACTTCCCAACAGGTCACCCATCCCAGTACTACTCCAAGCTGAGCACGCTTAACTATGGAGTTCTTTGGTGATGGGTTCCCAGAAAAGGAGGTGCACCTTGGTGATATGGGTAGTCCAATCATTCCTTACAAGATCATTTTATCCAAGGCCTCAAATCCTGGGATGTTACAATCTCCCCTACTTATAATCTTGACATCCTCGTCAAAGCTCAACTATACAGCCTCATAATCTCTTCCCCATTTCAGTGCATACCTAGAATGGCCCATGGACACCCAGCTCCCATCCACGGCTGCCAGCGCAAGAGTGGCTCCATCTCGTCTCTGTAGATAACCCTTTCCAACTTGCCTGGACTGCATGACTCAAGACCAGCATGCCACATGCCCATGTGGGCCCCACCTACTGGAGGGGAATTGGCTCTGATACCATTTGTAATGCATGGTCCCACTGCCTAAGGCTCTAGTAGAGTTTTAGGAATAACGACTATCCCCACAGACCACCACTAGCCTTAACTAAGTGCTTTGCCCTCACTCACGTGCATGCCAGGATCAACTTCCCGACTGGTCACCCATCCCAGTACTACTCCAAGTAGAGCACACTTAACTATGGAGTTCTTTAGTGATGGGTTCCCGGAAAAGGAGGTGCACCTTGGTGATATGGGTAGTCCAATCATTCCTTATAAGATCATTTTATCCAAGGCCTCAAATCCAGGGATGTTACATAATATATCTTGTGGGAGATTATGTTGGTGCATCCTTCTTGTTATCTGTTCATTCTAGCTCATCTTTACACTTCTGCATCCATGCTTTTATAATACCATGTAAGGGATGGACGCATAGGTTCCCATCACCATTGACTTTATAGTCATTTGGAGTTTAGGGTTGGGTGATAAACTATTCTGTGATAGTTTTGAAAACCTAATCTGACCATAATTGTGAACCCTTCTCGAATGAGGGAATCTTCCATGCAATTTGTCCTAGGGAACATATCATTCTATGAGTACCAATGTCATGCAAACTTTCCTCATTCCTTGAGAGGAGGGTCCTTGACATATATAAACTAATTTAAAATGTCTGGATCCATATACTAGGTCCTTAAAACTTGCTTTCACAATTACAATTGAGTCCAAATCAACCTTAATTCAAGCTATATCTAGGTGTGGATCTTATATGATTGATATGACATGGGAAATGGATTCACTAATCAATATGAAGATACATAATCTGTGAGAAGTATCTAGATACATCATTGCTACCCTAGTAGTAGGATTAGTCAGACAAGACGAAACCATCAACAACTAATATCACTAGGTTGTTTAATTATTTTTTCACATATATCTATATTGAAGTATGACTTGGACACATCATCCTCATTATATTCAATCCAAGTTCCTTGATATCCAATAGACCAACAAGATTCCTATGATCTCAATATTAGATACTCAATGTCTCTAGTATCACTTATCAAGAGGCCTTGGACAACACTCCAATTATATGGGAGGAATAAATTCTTTGACAGTACACACAATGCATAGCATGATTCTCATTACCCAATCATTACCTTTATGGAAACCTACTTCATGATCAAGTTGGGTAGTGTCAAAGGATAATGATTGTCATGTCACCATATTAGTGACTTTAGGTTATAGGACTACACACCATTGTTTTATTTCATAGCTATTTATGACTATCATATAATAGTCCTTGAATCACTCTTAGTGTAGATCTGTGCAATACACTTGTTATCTAACAAGTACCTATGTGTCTAACATGGTATCCAACACCTATGCCCCATGAGGTATGGTCATCAGTTACTACACATGCAAGTCACACATGCATTATTGTTGTCAAATGCAGAATTAATACTGACTAGGGACATTTTAAGAATATAGTTCATAGGATACATTAATATCCCATGTTCAAGTCACATACTTGAAGTTTAATGGCTTTAAAACTAATCATTCTAAGCACATATAAAATGTACTTTAACAACACAGTAATTAAATGTGCATCCTTAAATCATATTCGCCATTATCAATCAAATAAAAAGTACACATTATTACTATATCCATCATATAATGATTAACTTTCTAGGGATATATACCAGCAATCTCCCACTTGCACAAAAGCCAATCAGTCATGTATCTAATACATAGTGATCTAACATGACCATCATGCTTTCGTTGCAATAACGTGCTTATCAATGGATCAACAATATTCCTCTTTGTCGATACCCTACTAATCTTCACATCTCCTCACTCAATGATTTCTCATATGAGATGGAAGCACCCAAAAATATTCCTCGAGTATTTGTGCAAATTGGGTTCCTTCACTTGCACGATAGCTGCAGGGAAATATGGCATCAGATATGGAAGGAAACAAAAAAATTACTATCATATTTCCCTTAAACAACAAATTGCGTCAACAACTATGAATTGGGAAGCAGGGTTGCAAGGCATATACTTGGTCCTGGAGCAAGTCCAAAAGACTTATTCTTGCAGTAGTGTGCTTCTTTCTCAAGTTGCACCTGGATGGCTGTTGGGGGCGGCCTCCTGGTCTGTCACAAGGGAAGGAGGTTGATGACATCCTCCTAGTGGGTGGCAAAAACCTCCTTGCCTCTACGTAGTATACACGGACCACTGCGAACACTTTTCATTCTTTTGGAACAGACAAAAAGGACTTGTCCCTTCTATTCAACATGCTAGCATCAAATTGATCTCTCTTGTTGTATCTCCCTTGTTGTCTCTCCCTTTTATAGGTAAGACTTGCTTGAGTTCTCACGTTACCACAATTTTTAGAAGACAACAATTGTTAGGGCTTATCGTTGTGTGTCTCTCAAAAGCCTCGACTACCCCTCTTTATAAGATGGCAACGGTGAAGATTCCCAGATCAGTCAGAAATCAAAGAGATAGAGTTTCATGCATTTTTTTTATCTCCAAGCCATGAACCAGTTTGTTCACACCTAAACTGATCGGTTCACATGTGAATTGATCAGCCCAACCCTTGAATCAACCGACTCACTATGTTTCTTATTCACAATTGTATTGTATTATAAAATTTTAATAATGCACAACATGATGTTAGCATCAAATTTTGATCCAATCTCATTAATCAACAAAACGGTCGGTTCACAACCTCAACTAATTGGTTCATACATATAAACCAATCAGATCACTTACTAAACCTTTCATTTTAGAGTTGTGATTGCCAATATTATTTAAATTGAATATTTAACACTTTAGTAATCAAGTTTAAGCCATATTCATGAGTAAAATCATTTTCTAGGTGTATCTTATGTGTGTGACCCTATAGGTCCCAAGTTACAATTCCAGTGTATGTCCATAACTGATTTACGACATCACAAGAAATGAGTGGTATCCAGCAACACATCATTGCTACTCGAGTAATTGGAAAGTTGGAAAACAAATTCAACCTAAAATATATGATTAGTGTTACAAAGATCATATAGTTCTCTTTGTCACTGATATCCAGATTGAACTCGAGGCATGGAATCACCATCCTCTTCAACATTCAGCCCATGTTCCTTAACTAGAGCATACTTTCTGAGATACATATGAGCTCAATATCACATATTGATTCAAATGAGCATGGCCATGCATTTATCAGTCTCTCTTATCAAGTGACCAAGATATCAATCTCTAATAGAAGGGGAAAAACTCATATACATCACTCACTGTCATCCCTATGTTCACAATGTATCCAATCATCAACTTTATGGTAACCCTCATTGAATTTTATGTTAGATGATGTCAAAGCACATTGAACAACATGATGAGTGTAGTACCATCACTATGGTTTAAGAACCACAATCACCACCATCACTATGAGAGTTGATTCTGACTACCATTCCATGGTCTCTATTGTTCACTCTCAAGGTGGGTTTGTCTAATACACTATTCTCTAAAAAGTATCAATGTGTTTGGTTTGATATCACATATCATGACTAATGAGATTCTATCATCAACCAACACACACTCTAGTTTTATGTGCTATTGTTGTATATTAGCTTCCACAATAACATCTAACTTGGGACATGACTAGAATTTGTATACTTTTGCCATCCGTATGATCTCATTGTTCAAGTACTCAAATCATTCTTTAGTCATTTATTGTGTTACATTATCATCTCATTACTAAATAAAATAGAGTAAACAAAATGACCTTTTATTATTAATCAAATCATTTATAAGATATGCCATTACAATCATCATATGATTGGCTCTCTTGGCATACATATGAACTGGATCCCACTTGCACTTAGATCCAATCACCCATGAACTCAATCCCAAGTGATCGAACATGACCTTCATGCTTTTACTACAAATGTGCTTTTTTCAAGGGTCAACCACATTGCTTTCTATTGGTACTCTGCAAATCTTCACATTTTCTTGTTATACAATCTCTCGTATGAGGTGGAACTGCCTATGTATGTGCTCGAAATGTTGATGTGATCTAAGTTCCATAGCTTGTGCAATATATTCATTGTATTTACAATATATCTCTACTTGGGTTGGTTTCAATCTCCGAGCTCTACATGGATTGAAGCATGCATCTTCATTTTGACTAAATCCAATCTCTTTGATTGTTTCATCAAATTGAAGATTCCAGCTTCGAGATGCATGCTTCAATACATGGATTGACCTTTGTAGCTTACAAACTTTATTTGCATTCTTTGGATGTGTAAAACCCTCAGCTTGTGTCATGTACACATCCTTAAGAATATTCCCAATAAGGAATGCAATTTTAACTTCCATCTGCCAAATATCATAGTCATCATAAGCTGTAATGGCAAGCATGATCATAATGGACTTAACTGTGGCAATTTTAAAAAAGGTTTCATCAAAATCAACACCTTGAACTTGTCTTAAAATACTTTGCAACCAATTGAGCTTGAAACTTTGTGTATTACTATCCATATCAGTCTTCTCCTGTATACCCACTTGCACCCTATGGTTTTATCCCTTCGGGTGCATCTACCAAGGTTCATACCTTGTTGGTATACATGGATTCCATCTCAGATCTCGTGGCCTCAAGCCATTTGTCAAATTTTGGTCCCTTAACAACTTTTAGATAGGTTTCTATCTCATCACCAATGACCAACTTATTACCTTCTTGTGTCACAACATAACCATATCTTTTTGGCCCAAGGTGCGTCCTACTATATCTTCAATGTTTATGTGTTACATGAGGAATCTAAGATTCCACAATGGTTTTTGACTCTCTATGTTCCTCCTGGACCTTTATAGGTTCAATTCTCTCTTGTTGGTCTAGGATCTCTTCGATTTCTACTTTTCTCCCATGGATTCCTTTGGAAATGAATTCCTTTTCTAGGATTACAACATCCCTGGTAATAAACACTCTGTTGTCAGATAGGGTATAAAAGTAGTATCCTTTGGTTTGCCTAGGATATCCAAGAAAATAACATTTAACTAATTTGGTCCAATCTTTTTAGGAAACTAATTTCTCACATAAGCTTCACATCCCCAAATCTTCATAAAAGACATTGGGACGTTTCTCATACCATATCTCATATGTTGTCTTTTGAACCAATCTAGATGGTACACAATTTAGTGTAAACGCTGCTATAACATACTCGAGTCTCAATATCCAACTTTAACATCCCCCTAATTAAGACCATTTTTGATAGTATAACATTAAGTTATTTTTCATCAAATTAGATAAAAGAATAGTAACTAGAGTCAATGTTTCAACAGATTACCATTGTGTAATGTTAATGCCTAATTATTTGATTATGTCTCAACTGGAAGTAATTCATTTATATATATATATACATATATATATATATTCACCTATTAATTAGCTTTGACCTTAATTTGTCACTCTAGATTATATTAAGTCTGGGGATGAAAGGAAATAATTAAATCCAAAATAATATATCAAATTGGTTAAGAATAGCATAAGTGTTTTAAATGTGTAATTATCAACCAAATAAAGAAATATAATACTAATATTTTTAAAAAAGAATTTTAAGTTAAAACTATATGCAGAACATCATATTAGCCTATATAGATATTTGGTGTCAATTATACCTCCTTTGACCATCCAATTTAGCATTTGAAAATCTAAGATTTCATTTAAATTGTTTCAATTGCAATAAATACTTTTATTTTCCCTTTCTGCTTAACCCCCTCCCATACCGCATGCACGTCTGCATTTCATTTACTTTGTGAGGTCTACAGCTATTATAACAGCATAAGTTCCTCTCTCATCTCACTCTTCCCTTCATTTCCTCTTCTTTTCTTCCCTATTTCTTCGTCTGACCTTCCTCCTCCTCCACAATCCACTGAAACCCTAGCCGCCAACCATCCCCTCAGCTTGCACCCAACTACTAACTCCCAGTGCTTGACCACCGTCTACAACTACAAGAGGTTGATGGAGGCTATTATAGTGATTAGGGTTGGTGAAACTCCATTGCTTCTTCTCCCTTCAAATTGTCACCATCTAAAGAACAACATACTGCTTCCAGTTCCTCTTCCTCTGTGCCCTGCAACATGCAGTAAGAAACTCACTGACGCCTATTGTTGTGCTCTGTGTTGACCCTTGTGGTGGCTTGAGACCAAGGATACATGAGTATTCATCACCTCCAGATATGCTACTACCATTGGAATGATCACGAACCCATCTTTCAACTAAATCGCCACCCATATTCACCCCTTTAGTCATCTTCTTCCTCCTTGTGTCTGACTATCTCTCTACCTAGCTGCAACGCAACTGACGGAAGGGAAAATAAAGACCACCACTCTCGGTAGTGTTTCTTCCTCCCTCTTCCTATTATCAAAGTGAGGTATAACTCTTCACCTACCCTCTATTCTCCATCTTCATTCACTGGACTTTGATCCTTCCTCCTCACCTCCTTTAAATGTTCTTCTTCAATTCTTGATGGCACATGTACTATTAGGTGAATCATGACAAAGCATGCAAATCATTGCAACAATAGTACAAGACAAAACAACATTGAACATAAGTTTGAGATCTATCAGAGGTAAAATTCCATCTCTTACCTTCTCCTCCATTATTCTTCATGGTTACTTTTTTTTGTAAAACTTACACATGAATATGTCTATGTTGGAGTTCTAGTTAGGTTATTAATGACCAAATCCAAATGTATAACTTGATTCTTGATATGGTGCAGTATAGGACTTACATTGTCTAATTGGTAGGTTAATACTTCATCTGGTACCAGATTATAATGGATGCACACCATGACTAACACATAGGTTATACCAGCCTATGATGATTTACATTCATCGATAAACATGGTGGGCTCCCTTGTATTTAAATCTGGTGAACACAAGTTTTAAATACATCCATAACATGATTATAATTAATAAATTGTTAAATGCTTTACTAAATTTATCTATAGAAAGTCATACCAAGTCATGTGGGTATACACGTCCAATTGAATGTATCTTTATAAGTTTCATACTCCTAATCTAAAATTCAAATCTATGATCATGTCTAATCTAATTGAATGCCTAAACATCAATTTAAGATATAACCTATTAGTGATGGCTTTGCTTAAGTTACTATCATGGTACTTAATATGATTATTTCATATGTCCTACCTTTCTCTAAAATACTCAGTGATCAAACCATAGACAAAATCCTAGATTTAAGATGGCACGAATATCCCAAATTTTTATATCATAGATCTTCATTACCATCATTATAAGTAATTAGACGCATAAGTTCAAATCTTGTAAGAGCTACATTGGGAATTAAAAAATTAAGGAACGTAAATCAAAGTTGAAATTGTGAATCTTGACCTAAGATATCAATATGTGACTTAATATGAGAATGAGGTGTGTATACAAAATCTAATCCACCCATGTATAGTCCCTAACTAAATGGTTGTACCTATGTGATCATGGATGACTATGTAAGGAAAAATGTTGTACCTACATTACAATGGAGATATATACATGTAATTACTATGATTAGGACATTAAAAAATATGTGGTGGATTTGTATTCATTCAATAAGATTAATAATCTTGAAATTCCTTTAGATAACCAAGATTAGGATGCGAACGATAGACACAATTATACTAGGGATGTATATGCATGATCTTCTCGATTCGACTAACATACCTAATGTATTCCTAGGATGAATACTCAACTTCAGGGACAAGGTGTAACTGTTGAATTAACCATTAGTTGTAAAAACTAGGTATGTACTCCTCCCTATTTAATTTAGGGAATAATTTGACTTAAGTAAGATTACAATGAGGAATCTTTTGAATATCGTCTCCTTTTATTCAATCATGTTTTCAATTCTTCATTTCCTGATATTGAATCCTCTGATTCCATAATACTTGTTGAATACCTTGTTGCCTCGGGTCTATGACCCCAGCTGCTTTGTTGTTTATACTTGGAAATGTGAATGGTGAATGCTAGATATCTTGGCAATCTATCTACGCATGCTAGATAATTTGACTAGATAACTGTTGTAGATGCTTATGCATAGCCATTAGGGTGTGCTTTTCTGCCAGGGGTGTGTTTTTCCACCTTGATATATATAGAGGCGTGATTTTTCGCCTAGGGTGTGATTTTCATCCATTTTACTTAGGCTAATTACTCAGTGGTTTCATGGCCCTATAGTAGTTACTTTAGTCCAATATGTCTGCATGTGAATGGTTATGATTGTTGTGATGTTGTGGATGTTAATGGTTAGATGTTTCATCTCACTTGTTTATTTATATGATTCATTCTTTGGGAATTCATTTCCTTGATATATATCTTGTTGAAACTTACTTATCTTTTTATGACCCTCCTTTATATGGGAACAACTCTTTTTCTCTTTTAACCCATTAAAATGCCCAAAAATATTGTTAAATGTACTTACCCAGCTTTTACTGACACATATCTTGTTTTCCTATTTTCTGGG
This sequence comes from Alisma plantago-aquatica, assembly GCA_963693085.1. Lineage (NCBI taxonomy): Eukaryota > Viridiplantae > Streptophyta > Magnoliopsida > Alismatales > Alismataceae > Alisma > Alisma plantago-aquatica. The sequence goes on from OY856415.1 coordinate 504,904,614, forward strand.
TGTTCCCTCCACTGAGGTGTAGGTGCTTTATAGGGAAGAGACTCAAGATGATCATGAGCTCATTAGAAAACATAAGGACAACTTGAGATAGCCTTCTTTCCCTCTGCATATGGGCTTATGTGTATATATATGTCACCATTTCATCTTTTGTACCACTCTTAGGGTGAAGATACATGTATACGAAATATTTTGTAACTTCAGTAATGGTTATGTTCTCCTCTACTTAAAAACATCATGCCTCAAGTGTGTATCATTGAGTGGGACCACTATCGGGTCCCACTCCTAATAGCTGCACTTTCTAGAGCATAACCCTAGAAGAAAGTTGGAAGATCGAAAAAACTCATCATTGATCACACCATATATAGAATTGTGTGATTCCTTCTTCTAACACGCCATTATCTTGTGGTGTTCTAGGTGGAATCCATTGTGATACGATATGACGGTCTCAAAGAAGGTCCTCAAACTCTTATCTTAAGTATTCTCCACTTCGATCAAAATGAAGTGACTTAATACTTTTACCAAGTTTGTTATGTACTTCATTCATGAAATCCTTGAAATTTTAAAGATCTTCTGACTTATGTTTCATCAATTAAAGATAACCATACCTACTAAAATCATTAGTAAAGATAATGAAGTAATGATAAACACCTTTACCATTTGTTCTAAAAGGGCCACATACATCAGTAAGTATGAGTCCTAATAGATCACTAGCCCTCTCATTGTTTCTAGTGAAGGGAGTCTTTGGCATCTTCCCAAAAAACAAGACTCGCATGTCTTTGTTGATTAAAAATCAAAAGAGTCTAGATATACATCTTTATGGAGTCTAGAAATGTGCTTATCATTGATGTGCCCAAGATGACAATGTCAGATAAGTTTAATTTGAGTTATCGATTTTTAATCTTTTGGTATTTACATTATAAACATTTGTATTTATATCTAACAAAAATAAAGACCATAACACATTGGATCACTTTCATAAAAAATCTCATCTTTTGAAATAGAACATTGACTATTCTTTATATGAAATTCATATCCATCCTTTTTCGTACAAGATACAAAAATAATGTTTCTATTAATGTAAGTTACAAAATAACAACACTTTAACTCTATTACAAGCCCTGTGGGTAAAGATAAATTATAGGTTCCGACTACATTGGTAGCAACTTTTTCTCCATTTGCAACATGCAGTTCAGCCTCGCCCTTTCTTAAAGTCTTACTTCTTTTCAGATCTTGCATATTCCAACATATACGAGATCTACATCTGGTATCTAGTACCCATGATGAAGAAGTAGACATACTTATCTCATAACATACATACCTAAAGTGGAGATCTCTATCCCCTCCTTCTTCCTCAGTTCCTCTCGGTAGAGAGGTCAATTCCTCTTCCAGTGTCTAGGATGGTGATAGTGGTAAAAATTGCCTCCCTTAGTCACCCCACCCTTTTCTTTGAGTGCAAAAGACTTGGGTTATGGCTAGGTTTAGAAATCTTCTTACTTTTCCTTTTCCATTGAACATCACTTTGCCTCTGCTAACCATCATCACAGACGTGGGCTTGTTTTTCATCATTTGCGCTTCAGCTGTTCTCACCATGCCAAGTAATTTTAACAATAGCTTGTGAATATCATGCATGTTGTATTCATGACCTACTTCTTAGACATCTAGGTGCTAACCTAAAGGCTAGGTCAGATCTAGTCTCTAAAATATGACTAATCTAACCCTAAAGATTTTTACGGTTCAAGGTTTTCTTTAGTTTGAGTTGCATAATGAGCAAATGTCAAGCTTTGTTATTGTTTATGCTCTGATACCACCTGTGATGTCCCCAGATTTACTAAAACTTAATCTAATGTGTGACATCCAAATTAAAACCTCACATCAGTGAGAATCCCAATCTAAGAACCACACACTAGGATAAGAAGAAGAACATTGAGGGAGTTAGAAGGAAAAAACGGTAGCATATGCACACGAACAATAAACAAACCACAACAACACAAGCTCACCATTCAATATATAATTACAAAATGAATAATTACAACATTTGATATTACATATTGAATGATAAACTTTTACATGTACATGTACTACCACTAAAACAACATGATCTTAAGACAACTGGTCAACCTAAACATCAGCTCACCACATAACTTACAACTATTCTGGATCTTCAAGAGCACATGTCCACAACCTAAACAAAATATTACACGTCGTACAAGTCTGCACAATATTCAAGAATATTGTACTGAGTATGCCTACATGTCTTTTTATTTACCTCTCATTACTAGGACTTGGCAATAATAGAAAACTAATACTTGTCAGTTATAAAGAAATATAACAAAATGCATATACTTGAATAAGGATGTTTATTAACAAAACTGAACACATATTTTAAGCACATTTCCATCATATATCTCGTGCATCTACCACCAAAGGGATAGATTCCCCCGAGAGGGCTTGGTCGAACCATGATTTATGTTTCATCTTTCTTTTCCACTTTTAGGCCTTATAATCTCCTACCAAAGAGTTAGATAATATATATAATGTGGTCTCCTACCAAAGAGTTAGATCACTTCACTGCACTGTACTACCAAAGAGTTAGTGCTATCATATGATGGATCAGACATATTATGTTTGCATGTGTTCATAGCCATAAATATGGAAAATTAAGCAAGATATCATACAAGAACAATCATTTCATCCAATACCATATGCCAAGCATTTTGTACACAAATGATACAACCATATTGAATAGTAGGTCAAGTAAGAGGTAAGGCGTACCTTGATCAAGAGATATACTAATCATCACATTCTTGATATCACTATATGCTTGGTCAAACCTGATTAAGACAAGATCATGTACTATCATAAAATTTTCATTATCTTAACCCTAGTCATGTTCATTAGGGTTTTCTTAGTCACTAGGATATGTGCATCATTACTTGTCTCTCATTATTACTTTCCTTGTCATCTTGGTATTATGTTAGTGGTCTTCAATTCTAGGTTAAGATCAATTGAATGTTAGCTTGCATACCATTATGTGCATGTATTAGTGCTAGATCATATTGATTTATCATATTAGGTTCTTTCATCACATTAGAGTCATTATCATGCTATCATTAATTCTATGCATAAAATTGATCTCAGAGTTGTGTATTATCTTCCAATTACTGATATGAGGGTGTTCTATAATTTTCATGATTTATTATGCATATATGTAATTCTTACCTTTTATTTAGGTTTATTAGCCCTAACTAATATTCTTGAAGAAAATTACATGATTTCATGTAACAACACAATAATTGCTAACATCATATTGATTATAAGTCACATTTAGGAGTTATTGGAACATTTCCAGAATTTTAGTCCATAGTTTGCTATTTGTTATACATCAAATAAGTATAATACATCTTGTGGGATACCAATAGATTTTATTCATAAAAATACAAATATTAGGTTCCATATGGTTCTACTCATTTTTCTGAGAATTTAGGTAGTTTATTCATATTTTTCTGACATTGGATGTATTTACTATGATTTATACAAGGTCTGAGATTTTTTGGGAATTTTACCTTTTATGGTGAATCAGATATTGCCACGTGTCCTAAGGATGGGTGCGGCCGACTGTGCTATAGCCCCACCGCTTGGGTTGGGACCCACCTGGTTTGCTGGCATGAGCCTGTCTGGTTTATCTTTGAGCCGGCCATATTTTTGGGCATGGACCGGGTTCCCATTCTCCCCCTTTCACGTGCAAGCCCATCTGCGTGAGAGCTTCTCTGTTCGCATGTGTTATTCCAAATTCTCAACATCGCCGTGTAGAACTACTCCGGTGAGCAATCTTCCGCATAGGAGGTGCCAGAAACCTTATCCTCTAGCATTGAGCTTTGTTTTCCCCTACTAAAACACGATTAAGTTCCCCTCTTTCTCTGCTTCCTTCTTCCTCATTTAACTTGTTGGTTGCAGTGGAGACCCTATAGGGAAGAAGAGCTTGTTCTATCTGTATACTAAACTAGAGACCATGAGTGAAGGTTCAGGGTACTCCTTACGATGAGTAAAATGCAACCATTCAGTCAGCCTCATTCATACCCACCTCAATCATGGTGTGGGATCGTGGGAAATTGTAGATGCAACTATCTCTCCTCCCTTGTTCTAACTGCAAGGTAAGAGATGAATAAGAGTCATTGGATCTGCTCCGTCCTATGGTCAGGAAGGGGTCCACATTGTGGATCTGTGGGTTATTAGCCCTGTGGGCAAGTAACACTAGTTGATCAATGACTTAGGCTAGAATAATTAATAGGTATAGTTATAAAGTCATCAATACATGCATTTATTCACCAACTTCAAACCACACAATCTCCTTCTAGGAACCTCAAAACATTATGAAATTTTAACCATAGTTTTTTCATAACACAAGCTATATTCCACTTAAATGTTGTACCAAGACTCAACTATTTGACCTCTCAAATAAATAACTCAAATGTACATAAACTTAGGGATATTATTCATGATGTTCACATCAATTTTTTATCAAATTAAGTGGAGTACGTTCAAATGATCAAAATCCACTTCAGGGACTACCATTATGTCATGTCAATATGTAAACTTATGTATGATTATTCACATCACCACATATCAAATATGGACTCAATTCGATTATTCCAATTTCCAATCCATGATCCAATCATTGAATTAATAATCAATAACCTCAAAAGTTGACTCTATCACATCCTACACACCTTAAAAGAAATTTCGTCCTAAAAAATAAGACAAAAAAAATGAATGCATCACATCATATACATCTTAAAAGAGAATGTTGTCCTCAAAATTAATCTATTCCCTTACTCCAAGGAAAAACCAAAAGGTCTTCATTTACATGTAGGGAACAACTTTTGGTGTAACATATCAACAAAAAAAAGTCCCAAAACTATATCAGTGTCTTTCGAGGAGATTTCAAACGAATTTAGGATTAAGTATCCTTCATAGAAGGTTGAAACAAGGGTTTTTCCTTTATAAGCTTGGGTTAAGTCACAACATATTTCATGATTTACATCCTAACTTTACCCATGCATCAAGATTCCAACATTTACTTATACATTTTATGAAGGAGTTAATTTTAATTAACTCACCTTATTCATGTAGATCATATCAAGGTGTCATCATCATTTTATATTGCGCTAATTTTTTTCAAACTATTTCAATGTATTTTTTGAGCACTAATTATCACCACATTTAATTCATATCATTAATTTTCATTTTCTCATATCAAATTACAAACTTCATTAGTGACTTCATCACTAAAATAACCAACTATTTTGCATGATCATTATTCAAATGCATGGTTAACCATCTATGCATAGAGATATATCAAAACATTCTAATTTTTCCATCATGTCATATCATATATCACATCTCGAGATTAGATAACATTCTTACACATATTATATTATAGTTGTTCTAAACAAAATTATACAAGTGGCTTGTCAAACATATATCAAAACTTTATCTAGTCCAAATGAGGTTCTCCTAACCCATATAATGAGGGTAGTTACTTGCTCAGTCTCTTTGAGCTCACTCAACTCTGTGAGTATTCCATATATGCATATATTATATCTTCCCTTTAGTCTAGGGTTCTCAAATTACCTCATTCATACTAGTGATTTCTTTACAAGCTCTAGCCACATAAGCACAAACCAAAACATGATATGGCATTCTCTTCATATATCTCTACCCATGAAACAATATTTCTCCTCTCTCTATCTCTCTCTCTCTTACGTATTCCACTGCATCCTATATGGGGAACCACCAACCCAAGCATGAGGCTTCTCAACATACTAACATCATTTACCTCCTCCAGGGCCTTGGGACTCTCTCTCCCTCACCCAGATGGTAGTTTCTCATATTTGTATTCACATATGCAAATATAACCAGCCTCTCTTTAACTCTGGGGTTTGTTCCTCCCAAGGACATCTAGGGTTCAACAAGACTATAGTAATCATGCATAAAGCAACTCATCACAATCATTCAGGAGTATTCTAGTTAAGGACATATCATATCACATATTTCTCAAAATTCTGATATCTTGGAGTTTAGGTTCTCTGACCTTCTCCCTGTGGGTCTCACCCTCTCTAGAGTTAACCCTATAACTGGTCCCAACACTAGAGGTCCTCCTATGTAAAAGAGATTGAGGCCTTTGCTGATTCACATCTTTGATCTCAACTTAACTTATCCTATATCATAAAAGCATGTCTACTTGCATCATCAAGCTTATTCAAAACCACAAATCTAAATTAATGTCCTCAAAGACAAACATATATCATCACAATTCATCTTGTATCATCTATATAAGTCTTATATCTTATCATCTATACATATTTCATCTATTACATATATCACATATTCCAAGAAGGTGGTAGATATCTAATCTAGAACTATTCTCACTTCTAGACTGATGTCACACACTTTCACTTAGATTGCATGACCACCTCCTACTCGTACATGGGTGGGGAAACATTTTTGTAATACTTACTATATAATAAAATATTATATAGTTTTTCTCTGGTAAACATGAGTCAGAGAAAACTATTGAGGTTCAATCTGATTGGAATCAAAAACCAAATCCACAAAACGGGTGTCCCACATATAGTAGAGAGTCTAGTGCCATGTCACCTAGTAAAAAGGGTGATAACAAAGTGTAGACTAGTGTAGCTACTCTAGACAATGAGCGACATATGTCCATGGTTTCTCTTCCCTTGAAGCACATCATCTTCGAACAATGAAACGTCCCATACCGTCACATTATAAGGAGAGAATAACACCTCAGTTACTACTATAAAACAAGCACCAGTCTAGACCTAGTTCTCAGACATCTAGGTGCTAACCTAGAGGCTTGGTCAGATCTAGTCTCTAAAAGACGACTAATCTAACCCTAAAGATTTTTATGGATCAAAGTTTTCTTTAGTTTGAGTTGCATAATGAGCAAATGCCAAGATTTGTTATTATTTATGCTTTGATACCATCTGTGACGTCCCTAGATTTTCTAAAACTTTATCTAATGTATGACGTCTGAATTGAAACCTCACCTCAGTGAGAATCCCAATCTAAACACCTCACACTAGGATAAGAAGAAGAAAATTGAGGGAGTCAGAAGGAAACAATGGTAGCACATGCACACGAACAATAAGCAAACACAACAACACAAGCTCACCATTCAACATATAATTACAAAATGAATTATTACAACATTTGATATTACATATTGAATGATAAAGTTTCACATTTACACGTACTACCACTAAAACAACAAGATCTTAAGACAACAGGCCCACTTGTACATCAGCTCACCACACAACTTACATCCATCCTAGATCTTCAAGAGCACATGTCCACAACCTAAACAAAAGATTACATGTGATATATGTCAGCACAATATTCAAGAATTGTACTGAGTACGCCTACCTACCTTTTTATTTACCTCTCATTACTAAGACTGGCAATAATATAAAACTAATACTTAGCCATTATAAAGAAATATAACAAAATGCATATACTTGGACAAAGATGTTTAATAATAAAAGTGAACACATATTTTAAGCACATTCCCATCACATATATCGTGCATCTACCACCAAAGGGATAGATGGTTTTAGACCTTATGATCTCATACCAAAGAATTAGATCTTGTATACAATGTGATCTCCTGCCATAGAGCTAGATCACTTCAATGCATTGTACTACCAAAGAGTTTAGTGCTATCATATGATGGATTAGTCATATTATGTTTGCATGTGTTCATAGCAATAAATATGGAAAATCTAGCAAGATATCATACAAGAACAATCAGTTCATCCAATACCATGTGCCAAGCATTTTGTGCACATATAATACAACCATACTGAATAGTAGGCCAAGTAAGAGATAAGGCGTACCGTGATCAAGATATATACTAATGATCACATTCTTGATATCACTATATGCTTGGTCAAACCTGATTAAGACAATATCATGTACTATCATTAGGTTCTCATCATCTTAACCCTAGTCATGTTCATTAGAATTTGCTTAGTCACTAAGATATGTGCATCATTACTTGTCTTGTCACATTATTACTTTCCTTGTCATCTTGGTATTATGTTACTGGTCTTAAATTACATGTTAAGATCAATTGAATGTTAGCTTCCATATCATTGTGTGCATGTATTAGCCCTAGATCATAATCATTTAGCATATTAGGGTCATAGAACACATTAGAGTCATTATCATGTTATCATTATTTCCATGCATAAAATTGATCTCAAAGTTATGTATTATCTTCCAATTACTAATATGAGGGTGTTATGTAAGTTTCATGATTTATTATGCATATATGTAATTCTACCTTTTATTTAGGGTTATTATCCCTAACTAAGGTTTGAAGAAAATTACATGATTTGTGTAACATCACAATAATTATTGACATCATATGGATTATGAGTTACATTTAGGAGTTACTGAAACATTTCCATAATTTTTATCCATTGTTTGGTATTTATTATACATCAAATAAGTTTAATACATGTAGTGTGATACCAACATATTTTCATCAAAAGACAAATATTAGGGTTCCATATGGTTCTACTCATTTTTCTGAGAATTGTGTTGGTTTATTCATATTTTTTTGACATTGGATGCATTTACTATGATTTATACAAGGTCTAAGATATTATGTGATTTTTACCTTTTACGGCAAAATTGGATATTGCTATATGTCCTAAGGATGGGCACGATTGACTGTGGTCTAGCCTAGCCGCTTGGGATGGGACCCTCCTGGCTCGCTGGCTTGAACCGATCTGATTATCTTTGAGCTGGCCATATTTCCTGGCCTGGACCGGGTCCGCCTTCTCTCCCTTTCACACGCAAGCCCGTCTGCACGAGCGCTTCTCTGTTCGTGTATGTTCTTCCGAATTCTCAGCAGCGCCGTGTAGAACTAATCTGGTGAGCAATGCAACCACTCAGGAGTGCTTCTCATCAGCTCCTAAGGCCACCTCCGGCTCCGACGAATTCGTCCAGACCTCCACGACTCAAATGATCCTTGGATTTTCCTCCAGAGACTGCTTCCACAAGCCCGTCGGTGTTGCTCTCTGCTGTGGTGGAGGAAAGAGGCACAAGGCCTCTAGTCGATTAAGCTCCAAATCGATGTGTCAGGAAGCATGCTAAGGCCTCCAGGTTATCACCCACGACCTCCTTTCTCTGAAATAGAATCTCCAAGCACCCCCACATGCTTCGTCTTCAACCTCAACTATCCAGTGCTCGTCAGCCAGGGAAAATTCCAAGGAAGCACCTGGAGGTGCCAGAAACCTTCTCCTCCAGCACTGAGCTTCATTTTCCCCTACTCAAACACCCTCAAGTTCCCCTCTTTCTCTGCTTCCTTCTTCCTCGTTTAACTTGTTGGTTGCAGTGGAGACCCTATAGGAAAGAAGAGCTTGTTTTATCTGTATATTAAACTAGAGACCATGAGTGAAGGCTCAGGGTACTCCTTTCGACCAATAGAATGAAACCGTTCAATCAGCCTCGTTCATACCCACCTCAATCATGGCGTGGGATCGTGTAAAATTGCAGCTCAACTGGCTCCCTTCCTTTGTTTTAACTACAAGGTAAGAGATGAATAAGAGTCGTTGGATCCGGTCCATCCTATGTTTAGGAAGGGGTCCACGTTGTGGATCTATGGGCTCTAAGCCCTTGGGCGTGTAACACTAGCTGATCAACGACTTAGGCTAGAATAATTAATAGGTATAGTTCTGAAGTCATCAATTCATGCATTTATTCACCAACTTCAAACCACAAAACCTCCTTCTAGGAACCTCAAAACATTATGAAATTTTAACCATAGTTTTGTCATAACACAAGCTATATTCCATTTAAATGTTGTTCCATGACTCAACTATTTGACCTCTCAAATAAATAACTCAAACAGACATAAAATTAGGGATATTACTCATGATGTTAACATCAAACTTTTGTCAAATTAAGTGGTGTACTTTCATATGATAAGAATCCACTTCAGGGACTACCATTATGTCATGTCAACATGTAAACCCAAGTAAGATTATTCACAACACCACATATAAAATATGGATTCGATTTGATTATTCCAATTAACAATCCATGGTCCAATCACTGAATTGATAATCAAAAACCTCAAAAGTTGACTCTATCACATCATCATACACAATCATCCTATAAGTCACAATGTAACAGAGCATCACTTTTATGGTAACCCCTTATTGAATGTCATGTTGGATGATGTCAAAGTACATTGAGCAACTTGTGATAAGTGTAGTGATTTCAGGTCTAAGAACCAAAATCACCACCATAAATGCGAGAGTTTATTTTGACTACCATTCTATGGTCTCCATGTATCTCTCTCAAGGAGGGTCTATCTGATACATTGTTTGCTAACAAGTATCTATGTGTTTGGTTTGATATCACATATCATGTCTAATGGGATTTTGTCATCAACCAACACACACTCTAGTTTTATATGTTATTTTTGTCTTATTAGTTTCCACAATAACATCCGACTAGGGACATAATGAGAATGTATATAATCTTATCATCCATATGATCTCATTGTTCAAGTCCTCAACCTGAAAACATATGTCATTGAGTATCATCATTTCTTAGACATTTATTACATTATATCATTATCTCATGAGTGAATAAAACATAATAAATTTAATTGCCTTCTATTATTAATTGAATTGCTTATGAAATATGCCATTACAACCATCTTATGGTTGGCTCTCTTGCATACATACCAAGAATATCCCCCATTGTTGTCATAGTATATCTCTTTTGCATTAACATTGATAAGAACTACTCTCAGTTTGTTGATGAACTTCTTTATCCTTACAACTTCCTATTCAACATCTGATGCACTAGTATATTCAACATCTATTTTAAAATGTGGTACTGTCACTTGCTTAGAACTCTTACAACTAATACCGCCACTACTAAGGATGAACAGATCAACATATTACAATGAATAGTCATTTGTGTCATTTTGGAAGCTTTAAACTATGTAACCCCTTACAATTAACTCTTTCTAACCACCATATATCAGGAAAGCATCCATAGTTCTTCTAAAGTACTTGACAATGTTCATCACTGCAGTCTAATGACCTTCACTTGGTTCTTCATGATATCAGCTCATCATATGACATATTTGGCATCGTACATAATAGTACATATATTATATATCCAATTTTAGAGGCATATGAAATCTTACTTGTGTGTTCCCTTTCTTCCAATGACTTGTGACAACTATCCTTAGATATACTTACCACATGAGACATGGGAAGGATCCACTTCTTGGACTCTTGCATGCAAAACCATTTCAGTACTTGTACTTTGACTCAAGCCAAGAATCCTTATAGATATATCTATATATATATATCTTGATACCTAGAATATAGGTGGCTTATCTCAAGTATTTTATTGACAAACTATTTCCCAATCATATCCTCACCTTTTGTAGAGTCGGAATTTTATTTACCATGAGTAGTATATCATCCACAAACAAAATTAGGAATACTACAATTCTCACACTAACCTTGTAATGTCCCAAATTCTAAGTAATATAATGTATATAATTTTATCCTTGTGAGGCCCAAGACAAATACATGACACATATGCTAGATTGATCTAATGATCTATAGGCACATTTTGAGCCCATTGGGTATTCATAATGACAATAGGGTAAAATGGTAATTTTCCTATTAGCATGTGTTACTTCTTTTTTCTAAAAGTATACATACATACATACATACATACATACATACATATACATACATACACACACACAAATATATATATATATGTGTGTGTGTGTGTGTAATATTGTAACACTAATTGAAGATTTTGGTGATACACAGTGGTACCCAACATTAACCAGAGATCACAATGGTACCAAGTTTAGCACAATTTTACTTAGGTATCCAACCCTTACCGAACTCGGTGGTACCCAATTCAATTACTCATTGAGTCATCCCTTGTGCAATCACTAGAGTAGAAATTATATCCATAGTTCTTTTGACTCTCTGCCAAAATACCCATGTTTAAAGGAGGAGTTTAATTTTTACCACCTAGTTGTTTAGCCACCGAGGCCAAACTTGGAAAGGCTTGTTGAAAACTAGGTAGCTAGTTAATGGTTTAGTTTTAAAGTTTTTATAGAATACTAAAGAGTCTAAAGAATCAAGAATATTATACCAATTAATAAGGAGTTTCTCTAAGTTAGCACATGTGAACTACTATGATGGTTAATGAACAAAATGATGTTCTTGATGTGTCTTTTTGCTCAATTGTTACAACATGCATGATTAGGTTGAAATCAAGTATAACTTAACAGATAAGATAATATAGATTGTCACATGTATATGGTGCAAAAATAGAGGTTTGTAATGAAGGGAAAAGGTTGCATATGAAACTTTGGCACTCATTGTAATTTTCATTTTGATGAATCTTTCTCTTAAAAGCCATATATCATGTCATATTATATACTTCTTCATAGCATATTTAATTCATATTGAATCTCTAAAATCTTCAAATAAAACCACTAGGGGCACCATATACAAGATGATATATTATCTATTCTAAGGTTTTTCTTCTGATTTATTAACAAATACTCATGGGTCTTTGAAATTGCAAGAAAACATAAAGGTTTATTTGGAAGTTCCATTGGTTTTTGAGTGTTTGCAATTTTCTTAAAGTATGGAGTGCAAAACATGTTATGTTTAATTGTTCAGTTTAGTTAGAGTATATATAATTTTTTGGTTCAAAAAATCATTTATGTTGGACTATAACATTAACATGTTGACCATATTTACATTTGGATTGGAATGCATGATTAGAGGTAAACATCCTTGAACATTTTCAGTAATTTCCATCACCTAAATAACCAACCACTTTTGTTTCTCAGAAGTTTAGTGGGATGATAAGTCACTTTTATAATTCTCTAGCAATAATATTGAAGATATTCCACTATAGTAATCATATAGTCCTTTTGGATCATAGGATTCATATTTGCCTTATATACATTATTCTCTTACCTCTCCAATATTATCAGTGTGCAACCTCCTAAAATATAAACATTATTCACTAATTGACCTTGAATGGAAAGAGGAATAGATATACAACAGACTTCACATATAAATAATACCTCCATTACTGGCAATGAAATTTGAAGTATATGTCATGATTTGGATCTGGAGAAAATTGTGAGGTCAAAATATAGGTATTAAAGTGAGAAATGTACCTCTACAAACTCTTGGGGCCAGAGTATAGGGTAGTTATGTCACTTTTTCCTTAATCCAATGTTCCTTATGACATGGGTTAATGCCTTCTATGAAGAAGAATGTATGTCTTTGAAATATTCAAAGGAAATAAACTTCATATGTGGTCACACATCAAAATTTGAAAGACTTTCAAAAAAATGATTGCAGTATGGCCATTATAATTTCATTCCATGTGTACTATCAAACATTGCCTTTATCAACTAAAGCAATTGTCCATGTATCCTAATTGTCCTATATAATGAACTTTCTATTTTTTCAGGTATGCATAGCCATTAAACTAAGAAGAGCCAAAAGACCTCTAGGATGACAAGAGGCCCACAAAATCTCAATAACATAGTAGAAAGAGTTACAAAGATGTAAAAGAAGTAAGATTACATGAGATTAAAATTCTTCTTACTAAATTCCTTACAAAGACGTAAAAGAAGTTAGATTACCTGAGATGAAGATTCTTCTTACTAAATTCCGCCCCCAACACATCAGAACAAACTAACTTTAAACCGACATCCTTCCATGATCATGGGTTCTGACGACCCCATCCCCCATGTGATCCCCCACTAAAATAAATACCATGAGGGAAAGGATCATTATCCAAATTTTCAGGATCCACAATAAGAAATAACTAACAATTATCAATGGTTTCAATAATAATTTCTTTTAATACAAAGGATGCTAAGTGCTCCTCAAAGGAGTTACATATATTTTCAAACGAACAACATTACATAAGAGGAATCATCATCTCAAATTCATCTATCTAACCTCTTGGTGACTTTAGCTTAACAATATTTGATGCATTTATTTGGCTCTCCATATATTCATTCTTTAAGTATGTTGGCTAACCTAAAACGTTGAAAAACAAATGTGTGGTCAAGTACATTTTTATATTGTGTACTTGGGATAAAAAAAGTATGCATATATGGATATCAACATATAGTACTCATCAATCAGTCAATTGAACATACAAACTTGTATTTTCATTTCATACTCTAACCCATGCTTTTCTTGACACCTTGGGTGTAATCATTATGATGTCCATCATTTGACTAATTTAAATTATCCCATAATTTGTCTAACTTTGGATTAAGAATACCGTAGAACTTATAATGTGATTCACATTGGCATTATATTTGGATTGGTATTTAAATTCATATCCAAGTATTTTAATTATAGAATAAAAATCTAGAGAAATGTGATAGTCGATCTAAAGATTATTCATAATAACATATCTTTTCCTCTAAGAAACCATCCAATAAAATCCATGATCTTCAAGTTGTATGTAATCTCAACAATCAACTGTACACCCAATTGTTGGGTTCTTAGGACAGGAAAAAACAATAGAATAAAATATTCTCGAGAATCCTTCATATGAGATTTGACTAATGCAAGAATGCCGAATAAGGGTTTAAAACATTTACCTTATCATTGAAGAAGGTTCAATGATTAAAATTGAATCATGAGTAGATGTGGATCTTCCAAAATGTTGCTTCATAATTGCACAAGAATAACAACCAGAACTCGTTGTTGGGGTTTCAAGCACTCTACGACTTGCAGTGAGATGCACACAAAAATTATTTTTCTATGGAAGATAGCGGGAATCACATATTGAAGAACACTCTATTCCATGGGGTAGGCATGTTGGAGCAATGTTGTGCCCCACTATAACATACTCAAATCTTGAAATATAGGTTAAAAATCCTCTTCTTCTAGGCCTTTATTCAATCATGCTTTAAACTATAATAGTATCAGTTGGAATCAAATATTATGAGGTAATTACAAATATTTTTGTATATGAGGAAACAACCAAATAAACCTAATAGTAAAGTTGAAGGTCCAAATACACAAATTATTAGTATTCAAATCCTATTTGACCATCTAGAATACTCTTATGAACGTAGATCAGATCAATTGGATGAATACTTAATAATGTATCATTGAATATTTAAAATGGATAATAATGCATTATGTATAATTGTCACCTACTAGAGATATAAATACCAAATGACCTCAAAAGAAGAAATTGATGATAAAATCAGATCCCTTGCATTTCAATTAGCTTATATGACTTTCATGTCATTACGATATTATTTGCTCCCTCAAATTGACTAAAAAGGAAATACCCTTAATAACCTTGAATTAATTAAGGTAGCCTTTAATTACTTGAATTTACTAAAGTTGCATTTTATCTCCCATGTGACGCCCTCCTTCTCATGCATTGGGGATTCCTTACCCATGATAGTTCTCAAAACCATTGGCCTTCCTTGCATGTCTTCTTTGTGGCCTCCAAAATGGAAATCACCATCAGTCTTATTGTAGCCCATAGTCAGTGTCCTCCTCTTCTCTTATTCTCTTACTCATATCCCCCTAGTTTCTCCTCACCTCTTCCTCACCCCAAAACCCTAGCCGCCAGCGGCTACCAACAAGATGGCTACTGCTTCTCTCCCCTTCCTCATCTATGTCTTGATGTTCTCTTCCTCCTCTCTCCATAGCACCAGACCTTAGAAGTCTCTAGATCCTCCCCTCTATGCCCTGCAGCCTTGGAAGCACTGTTATGATGTCTACACTACTCTGGCTGGGGCAGGGTTCAATGATGACCATCGGTTGTAGAAGAAACATGGGGTGAATCTCTAGACCTTAGGATGCCATGAAGTAGTCACCCACTTTCACTGTTAGTTCCGACATGCAACCCTAAAGATCCACCACCTGCACCATCTTCAGTGTCATGAATAAAATGGCAGTCAACTTCATCAAGGGTAGACATATCCTTGTAGGCTAGTAATACCTTAATCTGACTTCCACACAACCACCGATGGCCTACACTTCCTCCCCTAGGAAAACTAGATACACAATTACTTGAACTTTCATCAACTTCTCTCTCTAGCGGTGGCAAGATCCCAGACTAGGGATACAACACCTCCATGAAACCTGCTTGACCTCACCGATGGCCACCACCACACTGCCTTACTCTCCTACTGCAAGGCTTCATGATCATCCTTTGTTCCCTAGCAACTACCATCTCTGCTCAGGTTGCACTACACATCCAGGACCAACCCTAAAATTGATAGCCACTTTTGGCCTTTGTTTGTGTATCCAGAATAGGATGTCTGCCATGCTATTGTCGATGTGGAGAGATCTACCACCAAAAATAATTCGGCCAGTTCATGAAGTCCACGTATGGGTTTCCATGCTCCCACATTCATTTGAATTGAATATTGGGAACTCATCAATGTAGACCACTACGAACACATGATATATAGGTGAGCATCCTTGGCATGGATTTCCAATTATTAATCTATACAAAAGGGTTCATAGCACCATAACACATAAATAGAAGTATATGCATAGGAACATTACCTTAGTTCTACTGATTCACTAAATTGATAACACTAATAAAACCTATTAATACATGAGATTAGTTAGTACATATGGTTACATATGAAGAATAAATGAATATGATATAAATGGTAATATTTTATAATGAATGTTTCATATGTGACCATGAGTAGTACAATTATGTCCCTGTTATTGAAAAGATGATATCTTAAGTATTCGATCTATTGGTTTGAATCTGATTATATGTATATTGAAATATGCATGTTAAGGAATAACAAGCTTTTATAATTAAGTACAAGTTTATTTCAAACACCCTAGGTACCCAATTTAATTCTTTGTAAACATTAAGAATCCTTGTTAAATACACATGTATCTATACAAGGTGATGGTAATTAGGAATAATAATATAATTAGGGAGTGAATCTATGTGTAACGACCCCGCCTCCCGGTAACCCCCAATTAAGGGAGACCTGAAGGTCAGAGCCGTTATTCAATTAACAGGATCAAAGGTTCGACAAATAATCAATAACAATTATGAATTCTACTACTAAACTAAAAACTTTACTTACCTTTTAAAAACTGGGATTTCTATACTTCTATCCATGAAGATACTAATCTAACTAATCCTCCTGTGTATGTTATTTCTCATTTAGTTCCACATATGCCACTTTACTGTTTGTTCTTTTCATTTGTACCTAAAACGCCGACAAACAAAACGTCGGTCAAAAAGAAGCTGGTATGTGGGGGAAACAATAAATGTGTAACTATGTTAACAATGTAGTCAACCAAATATCATTTAACATCCCAAAATTACGTTTTAAGCAATACTACTCAATCCTTGCCTATCCCCTATCTCTGTACCGTCCCTACAGTGGACATGGATACTACCTCTCTCATATGGTAGATCCTTACCCCCATGGCCCTACCACATAGGTAGCTAATTCCTAGGGTTATGGAGTCACATGGCCCTACCCAAAGGTAGCCCAATCCCTGACTCATGATGACTTGATGGTCCTACCCCATTGGTAGCCATTTACTAAGTCATTCAATGACTTGATGGACCTACCCCATTGGTAGCCATTTACTAGGTCAATCTTTGAAGCTACATAGGGGACTAGGATCTGAGCTAGTAGGCACATATCTTAGGTGATAGTCATATTCACATTATAATTTTGCAAGAATTAAATGCAACCAACAGTTTAATTCAAGTCATCGATAAAACCTCAAAAATCCTCGAGAAACTAATTCAGGATATTCATAGGTGTAACCACATACTTGTCATGTTGATTCAACCAGCTAGAAATAATCCGAGAATGAAAATGTTCCAAGAAGTCAACCAATTTATACAAGCAAGGATCCTGAAACAGTAAAATAATCTACTCACTACTCAAGTTATCAGGATCTATTCACTTGAACTCGCTTCCTAGGGTTTCCTACTTGCTTTTAGGGTTTCTTTAGGGTTCATCTTCACTATTAATACTACAAACCCCAAAACATTAAAACTAAGCACAACCCTAATTAATCTGGTCATATTTCCTCCCAACATGCTTAGGATCAACAGATATCAACATATTTCCAAATATTTCAAATTATCCAAGTTAATTACCTTCTTTACCCTAGATTAGGGTTTCTACATGCCTTAACATGGATTCTTGGTTTAAAACTCTAAAATATGAAATTCCTCATCTAGATCAGATTTGAATTTTTCATTATCATCCAACGGTTATCAATACTCAAATTAACCCATTAAACATCATAGATCCAATCTTTAAACACAATTAGGGTTCCTAACCTAAGTTTAATGAAATTTTCATCAACTTAATATACTTTTGCAATTACGAAGGAAATCAGGTTCTAAAACCATTTTTATCAGGTTCCTTATATTTTTATGATCAATTTTCATTTATTAAGTTTATCCATTGGAGCTTCCTAGCAATTACTATGGATTTTACAATATAATGATAATTAGACCAATCAGACAATGCCACATCAAATTTTAGTATTTCTTTTTGTTATTCTCGCCAGCTATAACTAAATTGCTCAAAATTACCTCTTTTCCCTTGGAGACGACATAAAGCACTAGGGGCCCTCGGGTCTTTTACCCCACCCCCCATCTTCTTCCTCGTTGCGTTTCGCCACCAGGCGCCAACCTAATCCACGATCACGACCGCCGAAGATGTAGGGTACCAGACCCTTGCATAGGCTTCCCTCGGCTTCACCCGTCACCCTCCTCCTCACGTGAGGAGGGGTTTCTATCTCATGCAACCCCAGTGAGGAGCGGCCGATGGATTTCTGACTACTTCTTCTCCACACACCTTCTTGTCTCTGCTCTTCCTCCTCACGATCAGTGCAAAAGGCTGAGCGCCATCGCCTCGTATGCAACTTGGTCATCTATCTGAATCCACAGAGTACAGAAGCACTACTTCCCTGTCTATCCATGATGCCGGGCTATTCCTCCTTGACTTCTCGTGTGGTGAGGTGTTGCAGCGGCCAAAGCTGCCTTCCGATGACCTATACGGGAGCCTCCCATGGGTGATGGAACGAGGAGGAAGGGATGAGTTATCATGACGTCATCCAGATCCGACGCACCATCTGCACCTGCTACTTTGGCTTTGCTGTGGTGAATAGGCCTCCGACATCCACCCAGACCTGTCATTGTATGATGAGGTTAGGGAGGACCTGTGGGTCTATTCAAGAAACCAGAGAACGTGTCTTCTCCTCCACCTACTATAGGTTAATAGAGTAGCACGACAACAATTTCCTTGGACCAAGAAGGGTGTAAACTATGTCCCTCCATGGTTCCTTATATAGGCATCAAAGGAGGAGTCCTAATGATTTCCATGAGGAGAGAGTGGAAGAACCAGGGACCTGGAAGAGGAGGCATGCATGCCTTCCTGATAAAACCCATAAGTCA
Source organism: Alisma plantago-aquatica (assembly GCA_963693085.1). NCBI lineage: Eukaryota > Viridiplantae > Streptophyta > Magnoliopsida > Alismatales > Alismataceae > Alisma > Alisma plantago-aquatica. The sequence continues at coordinate 504,924,174 of OY856415.1, forward strand.
CAATCTATTCACGTAGGAAGATGTTTCTTTTAAGTTCCTTTCTCACTCTTTCCTTCTTTCTCTCTGTCATTACAAGGAAATGCCCTAAAAGATAGGGTACATATGATATTCCATAAATTCATTTACCACTTTATAAGACATATCATTTATATGCAACTCTTGACATTTATTATATTCTTATTAAATCTTAAACTTGGTAAATGAAAGCCATCAAAGAAAGCATATTCTCATACAATATCCTTTGGGCAATTCAATCCTTAAACCATTAGGATGTAATTCAAGACTCAAGATCTAGATCGTTCTTCTCTCTTGGATATGTCCCCTTACATCAAACATCTTCATTTTATGGAAACTCCCCATTATGTTTATTGGGATTTTCCTTTCCTATCCCAAAACTTATTCCTTTTCATTCAAATATTAAGGAAAGTCTTGTATTAGCATTATCTACTCATTTCTTCTAAATAAAGCAATATTTAATTAGTCCTTTCTCTTTCTTATTGTATTATCTTTGTAATTCAGACTCTTTGGAACCCAAGGAACCCAAAAATTCGAAATTACTTCATAAGGATACCTATTATCCTTCTAGATGCATTAAAACTCATTATTTCACATTATCTTGTTTATTTCTTATTAAAATAACTCTTTTTGAGGTTTTCTCTTTATTTCTCTTTTATTTTCCTCATTGGTATTTCTTTTATCATTAGGAATCCTTGGGATATGAAATTCCACCAAGGATAACCCAATTATACCTTTTTCCACTTATTTCCAACATTTTAACATTATTTTCAATTTCTTTCTAACTAAAGAAATACTTAATTAATCTTTTCCTTTCTTATTGCTTTCTTTTTGCATCTTTGGACTCCTTGGAACCCAAGGAACCCAAGAGGCATGAAATCCATCCTTGGATTATATCTCTTTTCCTTTTAGAGGTTTCTACCTCTTTCTTTTCTCAAATTCTCAATTAATCATTAATTAATTGAATTTCCTTGTTATTGGGCCCAATAGACAATAAGGCCCACAACATTATCATCAAGGCTATTGTAAATGAAATCTATTTATTCAAAACAAATTATATCATCGTTTGTTCCAATTTCTTTAATATGAGAAATTACATTTCTCACCAAAGGAACCCAAAAATTGGGGTTGTAACACTATGTGTATTGTCTGGTTTATGAATTAAATGGTGAATGCAAGAATAACTTGTACAAGAATGTACTTTTATAAACATATACTTATATGGCATGTTAGTTGGGCTATATGTGAACCTAATGTATTTTCATTTGGAATATACTTACATGTTGAGATCCAACCATGAGTTTGAACAATTATATATATATATATATATATATATATATATATATATATATATAAAGGTATTTCATATTAAGGCCTAGATATTTCTAGTGAGAGTATATGGATAAGTAAAAGTTAAACCTATCCCTTACACTACATATGAGTACTTCTAAGATTTAAAAACCCTAAATATATATTAGGTTACTAGTACTAGGATTAGATATACTTTCATTTATGAATAGGTAATTGTGGACTAAATGTGTGTATATGAAACACTTTTAGGTTGATAAGGATGAATGACAAATTTCACCATTAGGGATAGGGTTAGTCTTGAAGACCAGGTATGTAAACCTCCCTATTTAATTTGGGAATAATTTGACTTAAAACTAGTTACAATGAGGCATCTTTTGAATATTGTCCCCTTTTATTCATTTATGTTGCAAATTCTTTATTTCATGATATTGAATCATCTGATTCCACTTAGCTTGATGAATACTTTGTTTCCTTGGGTCTATGACCCCACCTGCTTGGTTGTTGTACTTGGAAATGTGAATGGTGAATGTAAACTGTCTTGCCACTCTATTTATTCATGTTAGGTAATTTGACTAGATAACTATCACAGATGCTTATGTGTAACCATTAGGGTGTGCTCTTTTACCCTTATATATACAAAGGCGTGTTTTTCCGCCTAGGGTCTACTTTTCAACCCATTTTACTTAGGACAATGACTTAGTGGTGTCATGACCGTACTGTAGTTACTTTAGTCTAATATATCTGCATGCAAATGGTTATGATTGTTATGATATTGTAAATGGTTCATGATAATATTTTTTATATCATTTGTTTATTTCTATGCCTCATTCTTTTGGAATTCATTTTATTGATATATCTCTTGTTGGAACGTACTTATCTTTTGATGAGCCTACTTTTTATGGGAACATCTCTTTTTCTCTTTAACCTATTTAAATGCCCAAAATATTGTTAAATGTACATTCTCATCTTTTGCTGACACATACTCTTTTGTTTCCTATTTTTTCTAGGTGTTCCATCCACCCAGGTGTAGGTGCTTTATAGGGAAGATATTTACGATGATGGTAAGATCATTGGTGAACTTAAGGAGAGCTTGAGATAGCCTTGTTACCCTCTACATATTGTCTTATGTGTATATAGATGTAACCTTTCCATTTTATGTACCACCCTTAGGGTGAGAACGTTTTGTACATGGAAACATTTTGTAACTTTGTAAATAATTATGTTTTTCGATTATTAAATTTTTCATGGCTCATGTTTATATCATTGATTGGCCCCACTATTGGGTCTCACTCATTACCGAATGGTATCATAGCCTAAGAAGTCAACAAATAAACCATTTAAAGTTACCCTAGATTGTTCCTAGTAGGTAGGTGGCCCTTTAGATATCATTGTCATACATAAACCTGAATCATGTTTACCAATCATGTATTCTCCCCCTGTCTAGTTTGGTGCTATATATATAAATCCCAAACAAAATCTGTGGATAGCCTAGTTTTCAATAAACTCTTACCAATCCTACCCTCTCTTTATATGTATAGTATTCTGTACATAATGATTGACTCTCCTAGGAAGTAGCCTCTACCTCCTGTCTAAGGGGAGGACAATTCATCTACTATAGAGAGTAGGTTGACTTAAATTCACATTATTGTGTGTAACCCTAGTAAAAGTCATTAAACCTTTTGCTTATGTTGTTTTCTAGCATGTCTATGATAGGCGCATGATGTGGACTGAGCATGCATGGATACAAACTTAGAATATTGACATGAGTTTTAAATTTTGATATTTCCTATGATAGTACATGATGATATGAACTAGATCATTTAATGTTAGGTTTCTCTTGACTGCAACATGGAATTGTCTTGACATAGTTTTTCTTGAGACTCACCATCCAAGGGCTGGATACTATCCTATCTGAACTTGTGATATCTCATAAATGGGGGTCTTTTAAAGGAAGATATAGGTTTCAAGTAAATATCCTTGGGATTTCATCCCTCACATACCAATAAGGTAGGGATGATGTTGTCTCCCTTGTCCTATTAAGGGATGATCATGTAGCTAGATCACATAATACAACTTTGTGCCATGTTATTTTTTTAGAGGACATATGGAGGCAAATCCATGTTGGAAGATTAGTGGATACTCTTTTTCTTGAAACTTTGGATGTACACCTACGTTGAAGTTATGTGAGGTAAGTACAACTAGGGTTGATCCTTAAAGAGTTGACCACTCCATCATCGCCATGGTGTAGTTAGTTTACCTTATGTGTGAGACGGGGAGTAGTTTGACTTGTAGTTCATCGGGGCTTGTGATGACACCATGGATGTAAACCAACTAGGGAAGTAGAAAACCTAATTTGTTCTTATTATTCTTGCAAGATCTTATAAATAATTGATGTTTCGAGATGTGATGGCCTAAGAGTCGATTAAGATAATCGTGGAATAATGGAGGTTGTGCCTAGTAGGACCTACTAGAAGTTTAGTGTATGCTAGGAGAAACCTATATCCCCTCCTCATCTAGAATTTGGACATGATTGTTGTATTCCTTTATGATGAGAGTAAATAAGTCTCTTTTGTGAATATGAAGTGATGTTAGGGTGATAGTATATGTTGTATGATGTACTTAGTGGTTGACTTGGTTCCTAGATTGATTTTGGCACCATCTTTGAAATTTTATTGTTATGTTTTCATTGTAAAACTTATTTTAATCATAAAATTATATGTATAAGAAAAAAATCTTCCAAGTTTTTAGCGATGGTTTTGGGACCAAGTCATAACCACAAAAAAGTCAGAATTGTAGAGAAACCATTTAGTAATGAAACCTTTTACTAACATGCTCTACCCTGAGACCCTATAGTTAAGTTTGATGAAGCAGTTAAAAACAAGAAGTTTAGATGTGTACGTATCTATGACCTAGTTGTCTACCCTTATTGACTCTATATGGTTAGATACGTGAAGAGAAATGCTTTTAAGGAGTGGAGCCTTGTATCCTTAGGGTTGTAAATTAATTTAACAAATAACTGAAATCAATGGCTATTGGAATAGGAAACTCATGGGTAGCATCTGGTATTTATGTTAAACAAATGTAGATACCACCTAATTATGGTTAGTGTGTTAGCCTTGCTAATTTGACTAACATGAATTTTTTTTTTCAATAATTAGGATAATTTTGATACCTATCTTCTCATACCATAAATGATGAACTTAGGGAAGGTACATTATTAAGTTAGGTTGAAAAGGCAAAAAATGAATTATCAACTCTTAAAAAGTCAGAACTTAATGACACTGCTAGTAGTTAAACGGTAAGGGAAATTCCATGCTAAAAGCTTCAACAAACATACTAATTATGTTCAAGTGTGTGAATGTGCATCTTTTAATTATACATTAATATTAACCTTGTACCTTAATGATCAAGCTAATATGTGGATGACTAATTCAATAAGTTTTATATAACCCATAATAGTAATCAAATGTGAATGTTAATCATGTTTGCAAACAAAATCCTAATGAGGCCTTTTCTATTTAACAGTCTATATGAAATACTTGACCATGAAGATTTAGGGAATTAATCATCCTTAGTAAAATTCAAAGTTAAGACCCAAATTTCAAAAGGAAAAGAAGATATATATGCATGTCACCCTAAAATTACATGTATTCTTAATATGTAATAACTAAATCGATACAATAGATGTACTCATATGTAAGGTAAGTATCTATATAGGACAACCTTATTGGTCGATGATAGTCATAATGGTGCTTTAGGACATGACTAGATGGATTTTGGGGCGAAATCCTTTTTAAGGGGTGGAGTGTTGTAACATACTCAAATCTTAAAATATAGGTTAAAAATCCCCTTCTTGTAGGCCTTTATTCAATCATGCTTTAAAGTATAATAGTATCAACTGGAATCAAATATTATGAGGTCATTATAAATATTTTTGTATATGAGGAAATAACCAAATTAACCCAATAGTAAGACTGAAGGTGCAAACACACAAATGATTAGTATTCAATTCCTATTTGATAGTCAAGAATACTCCTATCAAGGGAGATAAGAGAAATTGGATGAATACTTAATAATGTATCATTGTTGGTTTAAAATGGATAATAATGCATTAAATGTATAATTGTCACCTACAATAGATATAAATACCAAATGACCTCAAAAGAAGAAGCTGATGATAAAATTCGATCCCTTGCATCTCACTTAGCTTATATGACAAATTTCATGTCATTAGGATATCGTTTGCTCCCTCAAATTGACTAGAAAGGGAAAGACCCTTAATAACCTTGAATTACTTAAGGCAAGCTTTAATTACTTGAATTTACGAAAGTTGCATTTAATCTCCCATAACACACCCTCCTTCTAATGAGTTTGGGTTTCCTAACCCACGACAGTTTTCGCAATCATAGGCCTTCCTTGCGCATCTTCTCCATGCCCTCGAAAACGGAAATCACCATCATTCCTAATGTAATTGATAGTCATTCCAGCATCCTCTTCTCTTATTCTCTTCCTTATATCCCCTAGTTTATTTTCACCTCTTCCTCACCCTAAAACCCTAGCCAGTAGTGGTCGATAGAAAGATGGATGCCACTGCTCTTGCCTTTCTCCTCTCTGTCCTGATGTTCTCTTCCTCCCTTCTCCATAATACCAGACCTTAGCAGTTGCCAAATCCTCCCCTCCATGCCCTGTGGCCTTGGCAACACTTTTATGCTGTCTGCACTACTCTGGCTGGGGCTGGGTTCAACGATGACCATCAGTCATAGAAGCAACCTGAGGTGAAGCTCTAGGCTAAAGTTGTCACCCACCTTCACTGTCGATTCTAACCTGCAATGCTAAAGATCTACCACCCTCACCTTCTTAGTGTCATGAAGAAAATGGCAATGAACATTGTTATGGGTAGACAGATCCCCCTAAGCTAGTAATACCTCAACCTATCTTCCACACAACCACGGATGGCCTACACTACCTCCCATGGGAAACATGCATACAAAATTACCTGAACCCTCATTGACTTCCCTCTCTAGTAGCGGCAAGATCCTGGATCAGGGACGCAACACCTCTATGAAATCTGCTTGACCTCGCTACTTCTGTGAAGGCTTCCAATATTGGTATGATTCCATTAGTATTGAGGATCTTTTACGGCCACCACCACCCTACCTTGCTCGACTCCTGCTACAAGGCTTCATGGTCATCCTTTGTTCCCTAGAAACCATCATCTCCGCTCAGGTTGCACTACAGATCTAGGTTCAACCATAAACTCGATGGCCACTACTGGTCATTGTTAATGTATCCTAAATGAGTTATCTTCCATGCTATTATTCATGTGAAGAGATCTACCACCAAGAATAATTCAACTAGTTCATGAAGTCCATGGATGGGTTTCCATGCTCCCACATTCATTTGAATAGAATGTTGGGTACTCATCAATGGAGACCGATCTCAAAATATGATATATTGGTGAGCATCCTTGGCATGTATTTCCAATTATTAACTATGCAAAATAGTTTAGAGAACATCATACATAACTAAAAGTCTATGCATAGGAACATTACCTTAATTTTGTTTATTAAGTGAATTGATAACACTAATAAAACCTACTTATACATGAAATTAGTTAATACATATGGGTACATATGAAGAATACAAGGATATCATATAAATGTTAATATTTTATAGTGAATGTTTCATATGTAACCATGAGTAGTATATTCATTTCCCTATTATTGTAAAGATGTTACCTAAAGTAGTCAATCTATTTTTTTGAATATAATTATATATATGCATGTTAAGGAATAGCAAGCTTTTATAATTAAGTACAAGTCTATTGAAAACACCCCAAGTATCCAACGTAATCCTTTGTAAACATTAAAAATCCTAGTTAAATATACTTTTATCTATACACGACGATGATTATTAGGAATACAAACATAATTAGGGAGTGGATCTAAGTATATTGTGTGGTTTATGAATTAAATGGGGAATGGGAGAATAACATTTATAAGAATGTACTTTTATAAACATATACGTAGATGGCATGTTAGTTGGACTATATGTGAATCTAATGTATTTTCAATGAGATTCAAGCATTATATATATATGTATGTATTTCATATTAAGCCCTAGATATTTATAGTGAGCGTATATAGATAAGTAATATTTAAACTTGTCTCTGACACTATATGTAAGTACTTCTAAGATTTAAAAATGCTAAATATATATTAGGTAACCAATACTAGTATTAGATATAATTTCATTTATGAATGGGTAATTGTGGACTAAATGTATATATGAAACACTTTTAGTTTGATAAAGATGAATGACAAATTTCACCCTTAGGGATAGGGTTAGTCTTGAAGACCAGATATGTAATCCTCCCTATTTAATTTTCTGCAAAATTTGACTTAAACCTTCTTACAATGAGGCATCTTTTCAATATTGTCCCCTTCTATTCATTCATGTTGAAAATTCTTTATTTCATGATATGGAATCATTTGATTCCATTTTGCTTGATGAATATTTTTTCCCCAGGTCTATGACCCCACCTGCTTGGCTGTTGTACTTGTAAATTTGAATAGCGAATGTAAACTGTCTTGCCACTCTATTTATACCTTTAGGTAATTTGACTAGATAACTATTGACACTTATGTGTAACCATTAGGGTATGCTTTTCTACGTAGGGTTTTCTTTTCTACCCTTATATATACAAAGACATGCTTTTCCACCAAGGGTGTGATTTTCCACTCATTTTACTTAGGCCAATGACTCAGTGGTGTCATGGCCCTACTATAGTTACTATAGTCTAGTATATCTGCATGCAAATGGTTATGATTGTTGTGATATTGTGAATGGTTAATGGCAAGATGTGTCATCTCATTTGTTTATTTATATGCCTCATTCTTTTGGGATTCATTTTTTTGATATATCTCTTGTTGGAACCTCCTTATCTTTTGCTGACCCTCCTTTTATGGGAACACATCTTTTTCTATTTAACACATTTAAATGACCAAAATATTGTTAAATGTACATACTCAACTTTTGCTGACACATACTCTTTCGTTTCCTTTTTTTTTTGGTGTTCCCTCCACCCAGGTGTAGGCGCTTTATAGGGCAGAGACTTAGGATGATGGTGAGCTCATAGGTGAACTTAAGGAGAGCTTGAGATAGCCTTGTTACCCTCTGCATATTGGCTCATGTGTATATAGACGTAACCTTTTCATTTTATGTACCACCCTTTGAGTGAGAAAGTTATGTACATCGAAACATTTTGTAACTTTATAAATAGTTGTGTTCTCTACTGCTTAAATATTTCATGGCTCATGTTTATATCATTGAGTGAGCCCACTATCGGGTCCCACTCATTACACCCACCATGGAGACCTTCTCCTCAAACTTCATGTCACCAATGAAGCCTCTCGTCCAAAAATTATATGTTGTGGGAACTTGTCTTCATTGTATCCATGTGAGTGGTTGAAGGTATAGGTCCAGAATTAATAGTATCCTCCCTCACTCTCTCTCCTCTCTATCTCTCTTAGTTTCTCTTAGGATTTCTCAAATGTTGGAGGAAACAATGAGAAAACCAAGATGTTTTGTCTATGATCCTCCTATCATATCATATATAGAGAACTGGAGAGGGTTGGGTTATAAAACCATAATCTGACCAGGCTTGTAGACTCTATTCTCAGATGAGGGAATATGCCATGCAATTTTTCCCATGAAATTCCCCATCTATGAGTTTTAGTTTCATGTAGACTTTCATTTTTCCTTGAGGGTCAGGTCCTTGACTTATGTAAACTAATTTCCACTGTCTACATCAATAATTAATTAGAAGTCCTCAAAACTTATTGTAATGTTACAAATGATTCATAATCAACCTTTCTTTAAGCTATATCTATGTGTGGATTTTGCAGGATCCATAGACATGGGAAACATATACACTAATCAATAAGAGGATACATAATCAGTGAGCGATGTCTAGATACACATCCTTGCTACCCAAGTAGTTGGATTAGTCAGACAAGACTAAACCATCAACAACTAATATTACCATGTTGTATAATTGTGATGGACTGAAGTTTTAGAACCTTCAAATGTCTAGTGAGACAAGTGAACTCCTATTTTCGTGTTATACTAAGATTTTCAAGTATTTTAAGTAAGTATGGACGTTAATTTATGTTGACATAATGTTTAAGACCACCAAGTTCATGCCTTTTTGTGATATTTATCTGACTAATCAAACAATGGTATTTTGGAACGAATTTTTAATGGAATAAATTCCGAGTTATGGTAAAGATATAGTTAAAGTTTCATAATGTTTCAATGTTTTGAGAAGAAGATATAAATGTTTTAAAATAATCAAATGATGTGCATATTAAGTTTCTTGGACCAAAGGATATGATTAATATGTGTTTCAAGCATAAGTTGAAGGTGTTCGCACCCACATATCCCTTGTTGGGCTATGTGTCTAGGTTTTGGCCTTGGATCTTTGATCCGGTGACCACTATCTTTGAGAAAGGAGTCTCACATATCTATGTCATGGGTAATGATCCTAGACCATCATATGATATTGAATGGTTGAGATTATGCCTTCTTCCTTACGGTTACAACCCTAACCATGAATGAAGACCACACACATCACAATGCTTGTTGATCGTGGCCAAACTATGATTTTTGTGCGAGAGAAGTTATACTCCTCAAATAGACTTTTCCTTCAACCCCTCTAGTGATTCATTTGGGTGCATCTAGATAGAGAATGAGTCTCTTACACTAATTACTTCTCGATTGCAGTGTGCAGGCTATGGATGAAGGTAGAACTCATAGGTGGGAATGATAATAGATGAAGTGTAGGAAGAGGAAAGAAATAATGGCTTGAGAGTTTTCCATCCCAAGTGTTATCGTGCCTTTCCATAGTGGTTTTGGTAATGGTGGAAGTTACCTTAACTGGAGGAGAGGATGGATATCGGTAGAGACTTGAGGGACTTTCCCACCTTGAATAAAGGTCATGAATGGCTTCTTGTGGACCTTGCGGAACTTTGTGAGTAGATTTCATGGAGATTTCTTAGATGAGGGTAGTTTCCCTTTCTGCCACCAGCACAACAGCGAGTATGGCCAACAAGCTCATAGAGCTTGAGCTCCATAGACACAAACTAGGACAAGGGTAGACGTGGAGTTTTGGAAGGTGCCACAAAAGATGAGGATGGACTTTAGGGGATCATGAGGAGCCTCAAAATCACTAGGATTGCTCGCCGAAGTCATCCATTACAGCGACGACTGATGCACTAAAAATCGGTGCTCACACAGGCGGGTTTGTGAGAACGCCAGGAAGAGAGAAAGAGGGACCAGACCGTGTTCAAGTCAAGAACCAGTCAGCTCAACGTGAGCTAGAAGATGATCTGTTGAGAGCCACATAATCAATAGAAACATGGCACAATTTGATTGGCCAGTAGAGGTAAATGTCCTGCAATTCATAGTTCTTAGATAATTCATTCTAATTAGTATGATTATCAGACATATAAATAAACTATCAAATTTCTTAGAAAAATGAGCATGGAACCATTAAATTAGGCTTTTGATGCACTAATGTCAGGAATATCATGTAAGTTGTGTAATTCTTATATCATGTATTTTAAATATTAAGCAATGTCTAAAAGTTATGATAATATGTCACTGAATCCTAAATCATGTCAACAATCCATCTAAGGTTAGTGATTAAATGTTGATGCACAAAATCATATAAATTGCTTCATATTGCTAATCAGTGCTAATAACCCAAAGTAAAATGCAACAAATATGTTTAAGCTCAATAAATGATGTAATACTCTATATAAGCTCATATCAGTATATGGAACCTCTATTTAATTCATAGATCATTATGATTCACATAATTTGTGTTATACGGTGATGATTGCTCTTAATGTGATATAAACCCTAATATGCTTAACGAATACGATATAGGGTTAATTCATGCACACAATGATATGGAAACTAATGGTCAAACAATTGATTTTAATTTGGAATACAACATCAGTAACATCAATCACATAAAACAAGATAATAAGAAAAATAATGATAGGAATAACCTAATGACTAAGGAAAACCCTAATGGACATATTAGGGTTAAGATGAGATATAAGGTAACAAAGAATCTAATGCATGGTATATATGATGTTGTGTTTTTTTTGGTGAAACAAGCTCCTTCATTAATAACCAAAACTTTAGGTATACAAAAGAACACCCCCTAATCCTGAGAAAAGACCAAAAAAAGATAAAGATCCCTCACAAGGGATCAACAACTCAACACAGAAAGGGAAACAACAAGTGGTACAGACTTACAACTATGTAGGCTCATAAGCACAAACATAAAAGAAAAGGGATAATAGAAAACATTGACAAGGCATCCTAGGTAACGACCAAAACACTTGAATCACACCTAGAAAAAAATTGAACCAAAAACTAGGATACCAGGATAGCAAGTCCTATAATTCCACATCCAACTGTAGCGATATTCACCATAACCATGGGGAACCAGGCCAAGCTTGAGCATCACTTGTCAAAGACCGTGTGAAGTTACACGACATGGAGACTCTGACTGTCAGCCAAATGTGAAAACACAATAGCTGAATCCCTGAACATCCCATGGAGAACTGCAACTGCACTGCTATAGGCCTATACAAACTCGAATTGATTCAAATAGAATCAATTAGTTGCTCTAGATCACACCTAGGGATTCTGTTATTCTTCCTTTCTTTTCTCCTCTTATTCTTTGGTTTGGAACTCTCTATTCTAACTTTATAAATGACTAAAGGGTAAAGGGTCAGGAGAATCAAAATCTTCAGACCAAAGATCCTCATCTAATGTTGATCCCTTCTTTGTTTATAGTTAAAGGAGAATCCACATCTCTCCCAAACCTTTTCTGCATCGACCTGATTGCTATCACCAAAATCAACTTGGGGGCGAATGAAAGTCTCAATCTCCCATTCAAGATTAAGGCTTTCAACCACCTCAGACTGGAGAAGATTGTTGCATGTATCTGGTTCTACTGAGGGAATAACCTCCATAGGAACTCTACTCCCTGAAGCAGGACCTGCACAACTAGCATAACTGCCAACTACACACCCCACTACATTGTGATTAGTGGAAGCGTCTTTAGTTGAGGGAATGAGAAGGTCGTCACAATCAATGACCTTATGTTCAAGGATCTGCACAACATCCCATGTCTCCTCTATCTCCCTTAGATAAGAAGCCAAACTATCTCCCACATCGACCTCATCATTTTCACAATTAGAACTCACCTTGAGAGGTTTGTTCTTCTCCCTAGCATTGTGTTGAATAGGTGGAGACTTACCAAAGTGAAGCCAAAGGTCATCCAGAGAATCTATCTTCTTTGACTCCGAAGGGCATGATCTCCATCTATAACCAAAGTGTTTGCACCCTGTGCATATAGCTGGTTTGGCTATGACGTTGACCTTCAGGGATTTCAGAACTCCATCAACTTCGACTATTACCACCTTAGGAAAGGTATCTGAACACCTCAATTCCATGCACACTTTGGCATCCTTAAGAGAACCTGCTATGATATAGGTGTCTTTATAGTCAAGGGGCTTCCCAATGGTACTAGCTATGCGAGCTAGCCTGACCAGACTCCAGGCACACCTGGGTTCTCGATCTTCAGCCAAATCAGAGTAGAGATGAAGGAGAGAGTGTTGAGCCTGGAACCTGGTTCCCATGGTTGAACGATCGGCAAGGAGCCATCCATCATCCATGGAGCTTCATCTAGGACTCTTTCTCTCTCAATGGAGGATGGCATCGATACAATGAAGCCCTCCACCTCTTCTATGATGACATCGAATATACCGCTTGGTCACCACTACCTTCTTATCCAACCTTGAAGTTGACCTTTGTAGGGCTTCCGTACTAAGAAGCGGATGGATAGATATGTGCTCCAATTCAGAACTGAGTCACCTTGGCTTGAGATGGAGGAACAACGAACATTGTTATTCATCTCAGAGGCAACATACTTTAGTACGACCATGTCCCCTGCATCACAGCCAACACGGCTGGCTGCACACCAATCCACAATTGGGTTAGAGATATGGGATGCCTTTGTATCTTCAGGGAGAGTTGAGGAGGAATGGCTTGAGGGGATGAAGACAAAGACAGTTCGATACCTCTATCTCTGCCATCTTGCGAGGGAATCATCAAAGCATCAGCGACCCCCTTCTCAAGAACCATTGAGGTAGAAGAAGAAGGACTAGAGCCAGCAAACTCCTCTCCATTAGTCACTCTTGAACTTGATGGAGTTGCCGAGTTGTTCAGCACACTCATCGCTTCTCTACCATATTTCTCTTCTACCCTAGGGTTTCATCTGCCCTGGCCTCTCCCCTTCCACCTCTCCCCCTTCCACCTTTCATCCAAACCTTGACAAATCTTAACCAAGATATGCTTGACATGAGGAATATGTGGATTGGGATCTCAATCTAAGGTACACTTTACCTCTTACTTGGCCTATTATATAGTATGCTTGTATCATATGTGTGTAAAACACTTAAAATATGATATTGGACGAAATGATTGTTCTTGTATGATATCTTGCTTGATTTTCCATACTTAGTCATAAAACATGAAACATAATATATATGTTCTAATACATCCAAGCACTTCAACTCTTTGGCAGTGAAGTGTTGGAAAGTAAAGTACTTCAACTCTTTGGTAGTAAAGTACTTGGAAGTGATCCAACTCTTTGGTAATAGATCACATTGTGAAATGATCCAACTCTTTGGTAGTAGATCATAAAGGCGTTAATGCATTCAACTCTTAGGTAGTAAATGCATGGATGATATAATGGAAAATATGCCTAAAAGACATGTTCTCTTTTGTTAATTAACATCTTTGTTCAAGTATATGACTTTTGTTGTATTTTTTATAACTGCTAAGTATTAGATTTATCTTATTACCAATTCATAGTAATGAGAGGTATATATGTAGGCGTACTCAGTACAATATTTTAGAATATTGTGCTGAAATTTACCACATGTGATGGACTGAGTTTGGGCTTAATTTCGAGGACAAAATTTCTTTTAATGTGTGTAGGGTGTGATAGAGTGAACTTTTGATGTTCTTCAGTACCCTTTTGGATAAACATGTTCATGGATTTGGGATAGAAGTATTTGTTTTGAAACTATATGCATGTATGTGTTTTGATCATATTAATGTACTCCAATTAGTTTGATAAGAGTTGAAAGTCATTTGATGTTGATATCGTGATTAACATCCCTGCGTTGATGTATTTTCAAGGTAATTGTTTGATTGGTCATATTGTGGTACTTTGGTACCAAAGTTTAATGGAAGGAAGGTTACATGACTATAAATCTATATCTAAAGTCTCATAATATTTGGTTGTTCATAGAAGGAGATATCTAGGCCTGAATATAGTGTGACTTTACTATTTGATGTATTGATGACTAAGTAATAAATCTTTAGCTAAGTTATGATATTTAGATGTCCCAGATCTGGTTAGATGAGTAAGCCATGGATTGGATTGGGGAGCCTTGTTGTAAACCCTTGCATGACCTGAATTAATGGTGGATACTCTATCTTAAATCTTTGTCACTTACAAAGTCATGGAGGATCGGCGCTCGAGTTGTGTTGCATGGAAAAATATGAGAAGATTGTAGGTTATCTCATGACCTCATCTAAGAAGTTTCCTTATCCCTTGATCATGCCTTTTAGTGGTGAGAACAATGAGAACAAGGCCTCAACCTCTCCACTAGTAGGTTAGACGAGGAAGAAGAAGGCGTCGTTATCAGGAGATGATAAGGAGGAGTTGGCAACAATCGATCCCTCGCCATGTGTTCCAACTGCACGGTGGTTCTTCTCTTACAAAGAATTAGGTTTTCACATAGAACAAGAATAGAAGGAGGGGAGGAGCTTCTATGATTTGTTGTGGAGACTATCCATAGAGCAACAATTCTCTCATGGAGATGGAGCTCCTGATCGGTATTTGTCTTCACCCTTAAGACTGGCAGACCTACAACGAGAATAACTTATTTGGATATGATTTACATCACAAGAAGAGAAACCTTTGACTTATGGTGCATTTATGTTTTGGGTAGCTGCACCAATCTACACCATGTTCTTACCCCTTTCATTATTTGACATGGCACCAAACTCTTAGCTATGTGTGGGACACTTGTTTTGTTGTTTTGGTTTTGATTCCAATAGATTGAGACTTGATAGTTTTCTCTGAAGCTTGTTTTATCAGAGAAAAACTATATAATATTTTATTATATATGTAAGTACTAAAAAAATATGTCCCCACAAATGTACTAGTAGGAGGTGGTCATGCAACCTAAGAGAAAATGAGTGCCATCCGTCTAGAAGAGAGAATAGTTCTAGATTAGATGTCTAGAGCCTTGTTGGAATATGTGCTAGATGACATAGATGAAATATGTTTTGATGATATGATCTAAGTCTCCTATAGATGATATAAGATGAACTGTGATGATATATGTATGTCCTTAATTATCTAAGTACATATTTGAGGATTTGAGATAAGTGCCAATGTGCTAAGCTGAGATAAGGTTGTGAGTCACCATTAGCCTCAATCTCTTTATAAAGGAGGACCTCTAGTGTTAGGAATAGTTATAGGGTTAACTCCAAAGAGAGTGAAACCCATAGGGAGAAGGTTAGAGAACCTAACTCCAAGATATGAGAAATATATTTTATGATATGTCCTAAACTACACTACTCCTAAGTGATTGAGTTGAGTTCTTCATGCATGATTCCTATAGTCTTGTTGAACCCTAGATGTCCTTGGGAGGACCAAACCCAGGAGTAAGAGAGAGGTTGGTTATGTATGTACATGTGAACATGATCACGAGAACATACCATCTAGGTGAGGGAGAGAGTCCCAAGACCTTATAGGAGGTAGATGGTGTTAGTATGTTGTTAAGCCTCATGCTTGGGTTGGTGGTTCCTTGTAGGAATCTAGTGGGTGCATATATAATAGAGAATTGAGAAGTAGTATGGTATGGGTAAAGAATCTATGAAGAGAATGTCATATCAAATTTTGGTTTGTGCATATGTGGCCAGAGCTAGTAAAGCTATCAATTGGTGCCAATGAGATAGACCCACAAACCCTAGACCAAGTGAGGAATATAAAGTTTTTTATTATGAGATCCTCACAGAGATGAGTTTGCTTAAAGAGATTAAGCATGTTAATACCCTCATGACAAGGGTTGGGATAACCTCAATTGGACTAGACAAAATTTCGATATATGTTTGACAAGACACTTGTATAAGTTTGTTTAGCACAACCATGATTTAATATATGTAAGAATGGGACTTATCTAGAGATGTGATATATTAATATGACATGCAGGAAAACCCTATTCAATATATGTTTGAAAAGCCACTTGTATAAGTTTGTTTAGCACAACCATGATTTAATATATGTAAGAATGGGACTTATCTTGATATGTGATATATTAATATGACATGTTGGAAAACCCTAGTGATGGTTTGATAGATCTCTATTTATAGATGAATAACCTTATACATGAATAATGATCACGTGACATAATATTGTTGGTTAATTTTGTGACAAAATCGCTAATAAAGTTTGTAACCTAAATATGAGGAATGAGAAATGAAATTATATCAATGACATATGTTAGATCACCTGCTAACATTATGTTTAATGAATTGGTTGAATATGTTCTAACAATTATCACAACATAATGATCATGACACCTCGATAAGATCTAGATGTAAAAAAATGGATTAATTATAGTTATCTCCCTCTTAAAAAGTATATGTTAATCTTGTAACTTCATGCTTAAAAAATGTAAATACAGATGTTGAGATATGTCATGGCCTAACCTAAGATTATAGACATATGTTTCAACCTTAAGTGAAGTTATGATTCACCTTAGTTTTGATATAATCCCCCTAAGAGGGGTATATATATGTTTTTGGATATGTTATTTGTAGGAATGTTGCACCTAGACTGGTTCCCTACAAGTAGATGAAGAACTTTTGGCTTTTCCTTAGAATCACAGAATGGAGTAATTTCAAGGACACAATTTCTTTTAATATGTATATGATGTTATGGATTGGACTTTTGGCTTACTTTTGAGGATGGAATTTTTTTTAAGATGTATATGATGTGATGAACTGGATTTTTGGCTTAATTTTGAGGGTGAAATTTCTTTTAAGGTGTGTAGGATGTGATGGACTGAAGTTTTACATCCTTCAAATGTCTAATGATATAAGTGAATTCATGTTTTTAGGTTAGATTAAGAGTTCTAAGTATTTTAACTAAGCATGAATGTTAATTGATGTTGACGTAATGTTTAAGACCCCCAATCTCATGCCTTTTTGTGATATTTATTTGACTAGTCAAACAATGATATTTTGTAACCAATTTTTAATCAAATAATGCCCAAGTTATGATAAAGATATAGTTAAAGTTTCATAATGTTTTGATGTTCAGAGAAGTAGATGTTAAGGTATGAAAATTATAAAATGGTGTGCATATTGAGGTTTATTGCACCAAGGGTTATGATTAATATGTGTTTCAAGCATAAATTGAAGGTGTCACACACCCACATATCCCTTGTTGGACTGCATGTCTAGGTTCTGACCTTGGATCTTTGATCTAGAAACCACTATCTTTGAGAAGGGAGTGTCACGACTTTGTGTGATGGGTGATGATCCTAGATCATCAAATGATATTGAATGGTCGAGATTATGGCTTCTATCTTATAGTTACGACCTTGACCGCGGATGTTGACCATGTTGGTATGTATGCCCTGAGAGCCGATCATGGGATGATTTGGGATACATTAAGATAATTTATAAACATCAAAGGCAAGCTTCCAATTCTTTCTGGTTTAGTCATATGAGATAGTGATAGAACATATTGAATGTCTAGAGAATGACAGTACTCAATAACGTATGCTTTCAGGTTGAGGACCTAAACGATGAGATCATATAGATGCTAAGAGTTTGTACATTCTTATTATGTCCCTAGTCGGATGTCATTGTGGAAGGTAGATAGACAACAATGATACACAAGACTAGATTGTGGTGTTGGTTGATGACAAAATCTCATTAGTCATGATATAGAGATATCAAACCAAACACATAGGTACTTGTTAGATAACAAGTGTACCGGACAGACCCACCGTGAGTTTGACACATGGAACCATGACATGGTAGTCACAGTCAGTACTCACAGTGATGGTGGTGAGTGTGATTCTTTGACCTGAAATCACTACACTCAACACATGTCATTGGGCACACTTTGACATCATCAAATGCAGTCCTGAAACATGGGTTGTCATAAAGGTGATGATTGGGTGGCTTTGACACATGGGGCTTTTGAGGGGTGAGTGATAGATATGGGATTTTTCCCTCCTGAGGGAGTTTGATATCCATGGCCACTTGATGAGTAGGATTGAAAAAGGCGTGCACGCATGTGTGAATCAATATGTGATATTGATGTCATACATATCTCTTCCAATCTACTCTGAGATCAAGAAAGTGAATGAACGTTGACAGGATGACTGTTCCATGCCTCGAGTTCATTCGGGATATCAGTGACAATGGAATTATACATTCACTGTAACACCATTCATGGATTGTAGGATTGAAAGTTGTTCTCCAACTTTCTATTTCACTTGGGTAGCACTGATGTGTGACTAGGCACCGCTCTTTGCTTGTGAAGTCATAAGTGTTATGGACTTTCATTGCCAACGTGAAATGGCCCTGCAGGGTCACACACATAGGATTTACCCTGGAAGAGGATTTTTGTCCACAAACAATGTTTAGATTGATTAATAAAGGAGTTTAGTAGTTCAATTAAACACTCAATCAATTGATAGCTCAGTATCATAATGTTCAAGGTGTTGGACTGATTGATTAGAGTATCGGATTGATTGAAACTACAATTGATTGTTTCTGTACAATTTGCACTCCCAACCGATCTGCTCATGTGATGAATCGATCGGCTGAGCTTGGTGAACCGATCGGCTCAGATAGTGAGTCGATCGGATGATGGACAGGGTGAAACAATCGCTTCAAGTGTTGAAATGATCGGTTCAACTGGTCCAACCAAGAAAGTTGGGAAAGTAGGATTGGTGAGAAATTTCTTTTCGTTTCACTTGCCCAATTTGATTGGAACAAGGATTGGTATTAGGTACCAATTAGAAACAAAAGAGGAAAAGTCAATTGGGAACTGATCAACACCACGAATCGACCGATTCAGAAGTGAACCGACCGTTTCATGGGTCCCAACCAATCGGTTGAGGTGTCAACCGACCGGCTCAGATCCCCAACCGACCGTTTCAGAAATGAAACGATCGATTCAGGTTGCGCGGTTGGTTGTTTTTTATGGAAAATCTCGAACCCTTCTACTCCTGCTTTAGTCCCACATTGCCCGGGATAGAGAACCTTGTCCCATGACCCTCCTATATATAGGGGTATTGGGGGCTTCTCAAAGTACAACTCAGTGCAACCAGTTGCTCTGGAAAGTTGTCGTTCTCTCTGGTTTTGGTAACCGAGAGAGCCCGAGCAAGTGCTACCCGATAAGGGAGGCACAACAAAGGAAAGACAACTGCAGAAAGCGACTGGTGGCAGGAGAGTGTGTCGGTGACTAGTATGCCGATAGGAGGGTGCGACTCCTTCCAATTCCCTGTGGGACAAGGAGATTGGAGTCCAGGTGGTCTGTGTGGACTACTTCAGAGGCGGGAGATTTCTACCGCTCGGAGGATAGCTGTAAATCTCGATAGTCCCGGCGAGACCATGAGTCGTCAGTCCCGGTGCGACCAGGAGCTGCACAGGCACCGTCCAAGACCGGAAGTGAAGATCGTGCAAGCCGTGAGGTATTGTCACTGAGTAAGCCTCAGGACAAGGTATGATTCCAAAAACTATCCTTTCCTATTGTATAGACGTTGACGCGTTTCCTTGTTCTGGGTTTGGGGAGGAAAATTTTTGTTTCCGCTGCCTTCTCTGCCTCCCCTAAAACCCAACAGTGGTATCAGAGCCACGTCAACTGCTCTATACTTTAGGATTATCAATATGATCGATTTTGGTTTTTTGCCTTTATTTATTGCATACGATGCAAATAAAATTGGCTTTATGCATGTCCAATCCTAAATCCACAAATCCCAATTTACATATATGATATGTATTATGAATGCACTCGATACGTGTCGCCCTTAAACGAGTTTTGTGGTGGATGTATAACATGGTTATGGCCAATAAACCCTATCTGTGTATGGTTGTATGTGGTTGCTTGCATCTCGGTCTGCGCACCGATCTTCCTTCTCCTATTCCTGATGTAACTCGAAATAATTAGAGATTTCTTTCCTACCTTTGCTCCCCCCCGAATGTAACTCGGGGTTTCTCTTTTTACAATGTAAAATAGGATAGATTTTTTTTCCTGTTATGTCAAAGAACGGAGGACATCCTGATGACAGCTGAGATGATCGGTTCAAGGCGTGAAACTATCGATTGACGTTCGAGACGATCAGTTCAAGGAGTGAGTTGATGGGTTGATGGCTAGTTTGAGGAGCGAGATGAGCGGGTGGCGGCCATGATGAGTTGCGTGACGACCAGGCGAACCGATCGGTTGGAGGAGTGTAACATCCCACTCTTGCTATGCAATTTTCCAAATTATTTTATTCCTTTCATGCTCTTTACCTAATAAGATAATTGTGAGGACTTAAATGCAATTTGCCCATGTTAGTTTTGCAAAATCATTTTATTATGCGCAATAGCTCTCTTATCCTTGTTTTATTTAAAGAAAATCTTTTCATGTATACCTATGCCCTTTTGTTTAAGAAAATGTGAATAAATGCTTTTATGACAAATTTCCTCTCTCATATGATAATTAGTAATTTACATGTTTATTTGCTTGCTTAATGACATCCATTTTTGTTAATTAAAAATAAATAATATTTAGGGCACGTTTTTATGTTTTGCAATCCTTATTTGAGAAATCAATGACTTTATATGCACTATTTATATTCATTTAAGTGCACATAATGATTTCTGCTACACTAGGCCTAAAACGTGTACAAGCATCAAATCCAATTGAATGGGAATGTTCTAGACCCTATAGTACACCTTTGGTTCAAATTTGAACTCTTTTGGACCATGTTTGACCCTTCAAATCAATTTTGAATGATTTGTATATGATTTGAATAAGAAATTATTGAGAATTTCATTAATTGCTTTTATTTCCATAAAGTCCCGATTTTATGACTGTCACGCGTTACATATCTTGCGCGCATACATAGTAGATGTTGGATCTAGATCCAACAGCACTCGCGTTCTCTTCTTCCTCCGTTGTTCCCCGCGAGCAAGAGACATTTCACAGCAATTTTTCGTCGATCTCTTTCTCCCTCCACAATGAATCGTTTGCATTGATTCCTTCACCAACGAAACTGTGAAGTCAATCCAAACCCAGCAAGCTACCACTCACCCTCTATCTCCCGCTATAGATGAAATGCCCAATCTAGGGCTCTCCGTAGCCTGTCCACCCCGAGGTTGCAGACCGTGCTTCGGTTCACTTCTTTCCTATGTAAGGCATTATAAAGCACCTCCAGACTACAGGCATCCCTCCTCCTCCTTTGATTTCACCGCAATAGCTCCGACTCACCCAAACCTGCTTGACTTCCCTTTCCGGCAACCTTGACTCTGCTCTAGCCTGCTCTAGCACCACGGGTCAAATTGGAGCGTCGGTGAGCTTCCTTGACACCCTAACGTTATTCTCAAATCATCGGTTTACCCTGCCTTGGCCTCAGTCACTGTATCCTATAGATGGGTCTTGAAGATCTCGTCGGCGCTAGCTGCCAGAACCGATCAGTGGCCCTCCGACCACAGAAGCGTTGGAGGTAGCTTCGTCTCCACTCAGTGAATCTCTTCCGACCCTCATCTCGCCGTTTGGGCTTGTTTTCACCGGGTTTGACTTAGGGACCGCCACCCCTGTTTCTCGCCGCAAAACTCTGTTCGTCGACTCCGATGACCTTCCCGACTGCTTCTTCTTCAGTTAATGCTTCCCTCATCCACGTCTCCCCTCTGTGAGTCCATCTGAAGGATTTTGTCCCTTTTTTCTCGCTCTCCCCGATGAATCGACATCGTCGTATTGCTGTTCTATGGGTCCATGACCGGAGCAGCTTCTCGAGCTCCAGTACACGCCTGAGCCCATGAAAAGGGCTATATGTTTCCGTCATGTGTTGGCGAACTTGCCAGCAGTCTCGAGTCCTTGAGAGGAACCCAGATCCTCAATCTGGATCGTGGATGAACCTTAGCTTCCTGCTCCTAGAGCCAAGCTCGAGCCATGGCTCGTGTTGAGAAGGTGAGGAGCAATCCATGTCATGAAGTGACCTTGGTACCCCTGCCAGTCTCTTTTTGGTGTTTTTCCCCCGCAAGGGTATTTTTGGGTTTTCATGCCCTATTCCTTGATCGCTGAGGCAAGCCTCATTGCCGATTTGGATGAGCCTAATTGGGCCAAATAAGAAAGTTGGCCCACTGATTCCGGATTTGGATATATATATTTATCTACGTGGCTTTATCTCGATTTGTGATTGGTTGATTCCTTAGAAATTCGTATTAAATCGTCTGATTATCAGAAAAATCTGCAAAAATATGTTTTGGAAAGGATTTTCGATGAGGAATCTGATTTTGTGGTTTTTATAGACTAATGTTTCTGTTTTCATATCTCAATATTTATATGGACAAATTAGGGCTTCAGGTTGTATAATGAAAGACATGCATGTTATTTCAGGTGTTTAAGGGAATCCAATCAGTCAAACAAGGTTTGACTTGGGTGATTTAGCTCAAGGTAAGTGGGCCATGCCCTTGTCATATTAAACTTCATTTATTGAATGACTATGATATGTTTATGCACTTTATGTTAAATCATGATACATGCATGTTTTCTTCAATGTATATGGTTATTGAATGTTGATTTCTATAATCTAAGTCTAAGAATAGAAATCACATTAAGATTATGGATTATGATTGAGGAACATGAAATCAAGATTAAGAGGGAAGAAATTCCCACTTATTCTTAAGAGGGAGAAATCCCGTTATGGTTATAGGGAGAAATCCCAATCATGTTCAGGAGGGAGAAATCCCAATGAAGATCAAGTTTAGGTTATTAAGAAGATAAGTAAAGTCTAAGAAAGATCATGGTTAATGGAAATTGATTTAGATTTATATGCACCTTGTTATGGGCTTTCCGAGCATTATGGGCTCCTTATGGGGCATTAAGAGAGGAGCATATACTTCTAGTCAATTTCTTTATGTAAAAGAGGTCAAGAAATGATAAATGTTAATGCATGTTCATGATTATGTCGAGTCACCTGTATATTTTATTTTCATGCTTTATAACATGCCAATGCCGCTTACTTACCATGTTTGTTTTTCCTTTGCATGGCTGGGGACGAGATGTCCGCAGACGTTGGAGCTAAAGAGAAGGAATCATCTTGAGAAGAATACAAGGACCCAAAGATCTAAGGAGTTGTTGCCTGGTGGGATGTCCATCTATGGAGATCCTATCATTTATATGTTATCCAGTTTATATTAGCATAGCTTTAGTATCATGACGTAGTTATCTTTCCAAGAAGAACTTTATGTATGAATCTATGTTTCTATGAATGCTAAGTGTTGTTTATTTCTTGATATGAGATCATGTATGTGACAATCCCTCCCTGATATGCCAAGTACCCCAAATTATGGATAATGTTGGGGGATTAGACTGTGCTTCCGCTGGTTACGTAAGA
Source organism: Alisma plantago-aquatica (assembly GCA_963693085.1). Classification (NCBI taxonomy): domain Eukaryota; kingdom Viridiplantae; phylum Streptophyta; class Magnoliopsida; order Alismatales; family Alismataceae; genus Alisma; species Alisma plantago-aquatica. The sequence continues at coordinate 504,948,290 of OY856415.1, forward strand.
AACCCTAGGGAGGGGTGTTACATTAATGGTATCAGAGCAAGGAATAGATGGCCACTAAGGCAACACTAGAGATTCATATTATGTTCTAATATCATGTTATGTTTACCCTTTCAGATGGCCCCTAAGAAGAAGGAGAAGGTTGGTGAGTCAAGGCACTCACAAGGATCCTCTAGTGGTGATAAGACTGAAGACATGAACCACATCCCTCCACCAGTCACCCTAGATGCCCTAGTAGCAGCCTTGACCAATGCCCTCCAACCTAGAGCTCCACCTAGAGTACATGAGATCTCCCTCATAGATTTCTTGAAGATTAGACTTGATGCTTTCCATGGTGAAGATGAAGTTGATGTGGTGACCAAGGCTGAGGAGTGGCTTAGCAACATGGAACATTGCTTTAGAGACTTAGAGTGTCCCCCACATAGTAGGGTTAGATTTGTCACCCATATGCTCAAGGGTGCAGCCCGTACTTGGTGGGAAAACCTCTTAGCCTCTAGGGAAGATGATGACCCTCCTTTCTCTTGGGGTGAGTTTGTAGAAGTCTTCAACAACCATTATGTATCTGAAGCCATGTTAGAGAGGAAGGAGGATGAGTTTGTTAACCTTAAGCAAGTGGGTGACATGACTGTCACTGAGTATGCCATGAAGTTTCATAAGCTCCAAAAGTATGGTCTTGAGTACACCGAGAAAAAGAGAGCTAAGAAGTTCATTAGAGGGCTTAAACCTGACCTAAGTTATTGCTTGTCTGGTAGAGGATACAGGACCATGCAATCAGCCCTAGATGCAGCCCTAGAGTTGGAGGATCACCCTGGGAGGAATCATAAGAAGGAGGTACCCCAAAACAATCATCACCATCAACCCCCTCCACCCTCCAACCACAAGAGAAAAGCCCCTGAGCCTTCTTCTGAGAATGGGAGAACCCCATGCCCCACATGCAAGAGAAATCATGGTGGTCCTTGTAGGTTTGGGACTTCTATTTGCTACTATTGTGGTGAGGAAGGGCATATCAAGCCCAATTGCCCTAAGCTTGCAAAGAAGGATCCCAACCACAACCAAGCTAAGAACCCTAATCCTCCACCCAAGGTTAAACCAAGGCTCTTCACCATGCAAATATCAGATGGAGAAGAGGAAAATGATCAAGGTAAGGGTAGTTAAGTAATTTATGTTGAATCATAATGCTTTATTTATGTATGCTTGTTTATAATAAAATTTGTATAGAAAATTTGTAAGTTTATGTGAAAACCCTTAAGGTGGGTAGAAACCCTAGGAAATTTCAAGGACAAAATTTATTTAAGGTGGGTAGAATTGTAACATCCCACTCTTGCTATGCAATTTTCCAAATTATTTTATTCCTTGCATGCTCTTTTCCTAATTAGATAATTGTGAGGACTTAAATGAAATTTTCCGATGTTAGTTTTGCAAAATCATTTTATTATGCTCAATAGCTCTCTTATCCTTGTTTTATTTAAAGAAAATATTTTCATGTATACCTATGCCCTTTTGTTTAAGAAAATGCGAATAAATGCTTTTATGACAAATTTCCTCTCTCATATGGTAATTAGTAACTTACATGTTTATTTGCTTTCTTAATGACCTCCATTTTTGTTAATTATGAAGAAATAATATTTAGGGCACGTTTTTATGTTTTGCAATCCTTATTTGAGAAATCAATGACTTTATATGCACTATTTATATTCATTTAAGTGCACATAATGATTTTTGCTACACTAGGCCTAAAACGTGTACAGGCATCAAATCCAATTGAATGGGAATGTTCTAGACCCTATAATACACCTTTGGTTCAAATTTGAACTCTTTTGGACCATGTTTGACCCTTCAAATCAATTTTGAATGATTTTTATATGATTTGAATACAAAATTATTGAGAATTTCATTAATTGCTTTTATTTCCCTAAAGTCCTGATTTTATGAATGTCACGCGTTACGTATCTTGCGCGCATAGACAGTAGCCGTTGGATCTAGATCCGATGGCACTCGTGCTTTCTTCTTCCTCCGTTGTTCCCCACGAGCAAGAGACGTTTCACAGCAGTTTTTCATCGATCTCTTTCTCCCTCCACAATGAATCGTTTGCATTGATTCCTTCACCAATGAAACTGTGAAGTCAATCCGAACCCAGCAAGCTACCGCTCGCCCTCTATCTCCCACTATAGATGAAATGCCCAATCTAGGGCTCTCCACAGCCTATCCACCCTGAGGTAGCAGACCGTGCTTCGGTTCACTTCTTGTCTATATAAGGCATTATAAAGCACCTCCAGACTATAGACATCCCTCCTCCTCCTTTGATTTCACCGCAATAGCTCCGACTCACCCAAACCTGCTCGACTTCCCTTTCCAGCGACCTTGACTCCACTCTAGCCTGCTCCGGCACCGCGGGTCAAATTGGAGCATCAGTGAGCTTCCTTGACACCCTAACATTGTTCTCAAATCATCAGTTTACCCTACCTTGGCCTCAGTCGCTGTGTCCTATAGATGGGTCTTGAAGATCTCATCGGCGCTAGCCGCCAGAACCGATCAGTGGCCCTCCGACCACGGAAGCGATGGCGGTAGCTTCGTCTCCACTCAGTGAATCTCTTCCGACCCTCATCTCGTCGTTTGGGCTTGATTTCACCGGGTTTTGACTTAGGGACCACCGCCCCTATTTCTCGCCGCAAAATTCTGTTCGTCGACTCCGATGACCTTCCCGGCTGCTTCTTCTTTAGTCAATGCTTCCCTCATCCACGTCTCCCCTCCGTGAGTCCATCTGAAGGATTTTGTCCATTTTTTCTTTCTCTCCCCGATGAATCGACATCGTCGTCTTGTTGTTCTATGGGTCCATGACCGGAGCAGCTTCTCGAACTCCAGTTCACGCCTGAGCCCATGAAAAGGGCTATGTGTTTCCGTCATGTGTTGGCGAACTCGCCAGCAGTCTTGAGTCCTTGAGAGGAACCCAGATCCTCAATCTGGATCGTGGATGAACCTCAGCTTCCTTCTCCTGGAGCCAAGCTCGAGCCATGGCTCGCGTTGAGAAGGCGAGGAGCAATCCAGGTCCTGAAGTGACCTTGGTACCCCTACCAATCTCTTTTTGGTGTTTTCCCCCGCAAGGGTATTTTCGGGTTTTCATGCCCTGTTCCTTGATCGCTGAGGCAAGCCTCATTTCCGATTTAGCTGAGCCTAATTGGGCCAAATAAGAAAGCTGGCCCACTGATTCCGTATTTGGATATATATATTTATCTACGTGGCTTTATCTTGATTTGTGATTGGTTGATTCCTTAGAAATTCGTATTAAATCGTCTGATTATCAGAAAAATCTACAAAAATATGTTTTGGAAAGGATTTTTGATGAGGAATCTGATTTTGTGGTTTTTATCGACTAATTTTGTTGTTTTCATATCTCAATATTTATATGGACAAATTAGGGTTTCAGGTTGTATAATGAAAGACATACAAGTAATTTCAGGTGTTTAAGGGAATCCAATCAGTCAAACAAGGTTTGACTTGGGTGATTTAGCTCAAGGTAAGCGGGCCATGCCCTTGGCATATTAAACTTCATTTATTGAATGATTATGATATGTTTATGCACTTTATGTTAAATCATGATACATGCATGTTTTTCTTCAATGTATATGGTTATTGAATGTTGATTGCTATAATCTAGGTCTAAGAATAGAAATCACATTAAGATTATGGATTATTATTGAGGAACATGAAATCAAGATTAAGAGGGAAGAAATTCCCATTTATGCTTAAGAGGGAGAAATCCCATTATGGTTATAGGGAGAAATCCCAATCATGTTCAGGAGGGAGAAATCCCAATGAAGATCAAGTTTAGGTTATTAAGAAGATAAGTAAAGTCTAAGAAAGATCATGGTTAATGGAAATTGATTTAGATTTATATGCACCTTGTTATGGGCTTTCCGAGCATTATGGGCTTTCCGAGCAATTATGGGCTTTCTGAGCATTATGGGATCCTTATGGGAGAGGAGCATATACTTCTAGTCAATTTCTTTATGTAAAAGAGGTCAAGAAATGATTAATGTTAATGCATGTTCATGATTATGTCAAGTCACCTGTATATTTTATTTTCATGCTTTATAACATGCCAATGTCACTTACTTACCATGTTTGTTTTTCCTTTGCATGGCTGGGGACGAGATGTCCGCAGACGTTGGAGCTAAAGAGAAGGAATCATCTTGAGAAGAATACAAGGACCCAAAGATCTAAGGAGTTGTTGCCTGGTGGGACGTCCATCTATGGAGATCCTATCATTTATATGTTATCCAGTTTATATTAGCATAGCTTTAGTATCATGACGTAGTTATCTTTCCAAGAAGACCTTTATGTATGAATCTATGTTTCTATGAATGCTAAGTGTTGTTTATTTCTTGATATGAGATCATGTATGTGACAATCCCTCCCTGATATGCCAAGTACCCCACATTATGGATAATGTTGGGGATTAGGCTGTGCTTCCGCTGGTTACGTAAGAAACCCTAGGGAGGGGTGTTACAAGGAGCCAACCGATCGGTTGGTGGCACCCAGCCGATCAGCCTGATGGCGAGCCGATCAGTCATGTGATGAGTTGATCAAACCCAGAAAGGCAAAGCATAGAGTTCATCTTGTACAGGTTGCATGTGATGTAGACCTAGATGACCGTGATTCCTCTTGGCTCGAGGAATCACATTAGGATGGCCATAATCATCACTTTTATCGTTTTGCATGTTTTTAGTGGGATATAGCATGTATATGATACATACTATGTATTGTGGTGAGTGGATATGTATATGTATATAAAAACCAAATCCCTCATTAAATATTAAGTTTTAGATGCCTTCCAAATGCGACACACGTGAAAAGCTTGATCGACCAACTGTGGGCACGCCCAAGTGTGGTGCACCGTCTATCTCGTGGAAGCGTGAAGGATGGATATGTGGGTCTGCCCTAGTGGGGTGCATATTCATCGTGTTTGCTTTGGGTCGGACTTAACAAGGTGACCTAGATAGGATCTAGCACCTTGAGGCATGGAGATGATCATGTAAGGAGTTGCATATGACATCTTATCAAGAGTTGCATATGATGCAATTGGAAAGAGTTTCCTACCTGAGAGATCTAAGTTGTGGGTGACAACCCTAGCTGGTCCATGACTTAGAGGATTTCAGGATCTTGCTCACTAGAAGGTTGTACACTGCAATCTTCTGAATTGATGGTGAGGGTTATCAATTTGAAGTAAAATAGTGGAAGTGATAATTAATTAAAGGCCTAATTATATTGTCAACTTTTCAAATCAATCAAATAAGTCAAAAATGAGTTTTTGGACTAAAATTGCATATTTTCTTTTGTAGCACAAATGACAACAAATAACAATCACTTTTATTTGTGATCAGTCCTTGAAAAGGACAGGATAAATGGGACAAACTTCCATGACTGGTATAGGACATTGAAAATTGTTCTCACTCAAGAGAGAAAGCTATATGTCCCAGATACTCCAATTCCAGAGGAACCTGCTCCTAATGCACCAAAGGCAGAAAAGGATGCTTACAAGAAGCATTCTGATGATGCCATTGATGCAAAGTGCTTGATGTTGTGCTCTATGAACCACGAGTTGCAGAGACAACATGAGAACATGGGTGTCATTGAGATGATTTTGCATCTCAGGAACATGTATGAAGATCAAGCATGGAAAGAGAGATACGATGTCTCAAGGGCACTATTCAAGTGCGTCATGACAGAAGCCTCACATACTCAAGATGATTGGGTATGTGGAGATCCTGACAAGACTGGGATTTCCACTGAGCCAAGAGTTGGCTACTGACGTGATACTGCAATCGTTGCCCGAATCCTACAGTCAGTTTGTGATGAACTACAACAAGAACAACTTTGATAGGCCACTGTCAGAGTTGTTGGGCATGTTGAGGACAGTCAAGACACATATGAAGAAATACAAGCCTAAATCTGTGATGGTGATCATGAGAAAGAAAGGCAAGTCCAAGCGAAAGGGCAAGGGCAAAGCTAAGAAAGGTTCTAATGCTAGCTAGGAGCCCAAGTCGTCTTCAACTCTCAAGGCAAAGGGAGGCGTGACCAAGAAAGGCAACTGCCACCATTGTCAAAAGCTAGGACATTGGAAAAGGAATTGTCCTCTCTATCTGGAAGAACAAAAGAAGAAGGAGGCAACAAACATCTCTACTTAAAGGTGTCATGAAAGTAAACTTGTAACACTTTTGAGGTATATGATACCAAGATGTAAAGTGTAAAGCACTCAATAAATGGGGCAAGTGTTGCCTCCATAGATAGGAGTACTTTAGTTTATTTTCAGCCTAAAGGCATGTAATACAGTTATGAACTGCTATTTCATATTTACCAATAGATAGAAACACTTTATTTTTGCATATTGTATGACAATGATGGCAATCAATAAAGAGATGTTTCAATTTCTAAAGATATGATCTTTGTGGCAATGCCTTGTTTATCTTGTGGTATTTGATATGCAAAAGATAAAATGATACCTAAAAGTTATAGATAACTCAAACAATCAAATTAGCATAAATCATGAGAAATTCATATCTAGTTTCCATATGATGGATAAATCTAGACTCTTTTGGTTAAAGAACCAGTAAGAGACATGAATATCTTGAACACGATTAATCAATCTTCACTAATGGTAGTGGGAGAATGATTATCCTATTAGGTATAATACATGTGATGTATTTACATACCTATTGGAACAAATGCTAATACTTCAAATGGTGTTTAGAGAAATACCAATATGAATATCTTGAAGTGTTCAAAATTATCATAGATGAAGTGCAAATTTGGTAAAGTGTTAATTCTTGATGAGATCAATGAATGAAATACTTGGACCAAATGTTTGAGATCCTTATGAGTGATTATGATAGTGTATCATAGTGAACTCATGATTGGCATGGTGATGTCTAAATCAAGAAGGAATCATAATCTAAGGGTATAGAGAATGATTATCAAATAACTAAATTCTTCTTAAATAAAGAATACACTTCACTAATAAAGGACATTAAGAATCACAAGGAGTTGTAAGTTCTTATATCCTTGACATATACACCTCTTTTATCTATGTGATGAGTTGTTCATGTGATGAGTCAACTATCTAGATGAATATGAGGAACTGAATTTTGAGTTATGGTTTATGACCATTACATCCTAAATGACATCCATGTGAACCATAAGGTATGAGCTTGATGGTAGCACCCATTGGATGAAATCCATAAGTGCAAATGAGTCTTAAGTGTTAAGACACATGGATAACATTTTGAGAAGGATGATGCTTATTGATTGCAACTTAATGACTAAGACATTTGGCATATGGATACTAAAACCGCATTCCTATGAGGAATAAAACAAGGATGTGTACGTGACACAACCTATAAAGTTTATGAATCCACTAATGCAAATGAAGTCTATAAGTTACAATGGACTAATCAATGTGATTGATTGAGTACAAGAAACTCAGAATTGGATCTTTACTTTGATGATATAGTCAAAGGGTTTGACTGATATGTCAAAGATAAAGAAGGGATCTGTGATTTAGTGGGAGTGTGTTCACATTCCACATGTTGATGTGAAATGGAAATGTTCTAGAATGGAAATCCTAAAGTGGAAATTATCTTTAAGGAAGATAGAGTTGTTTCCTATGTGATAGGAATAGAGATCTATAGAGATAGTTCTCAAAAACCTCTTGACCTAAAAAGAGAAAGCATACATTGGCAATCTGTACTGAAGGGTTTAGTATGCACAAATTCAGTGGGAGAAAACTTGTCCATGTTACATGGAGTTAGTATCCCAAGGCCAAGTGTCCAATTCTTATGAAGAATGGGAACACTAAGAATAGATATGGATCTATCATGTATGTAATCATCCCATTATCTTGCATGTATCGACATGGCAAGAACAAAATGCTTTCATCATCTTGTATGTAGGACATGGCAATATGATGTTCTCATCCTGATAACTCGCATGTGAGACATGACGAGTGGATGTCTGTCTACTTCCAGTAAGGGTTACTGGAATACCATGAGAACTTGATAAGTACTTGTGAAGTACTAGTTCTACGGAGATAAGGAAGAGTTCAATGTAAATAGTTACATTGATGCGAACTTCCGAAAGGACAGAAAATAAATCACAAAATATATATAGGATATATAAAAAGTGAAAGTTTGTTGATAATTGGAAGTGTTCCAACAAAACCATTTAAAAAGGAAATGTCGAGTATCTATGTGTTAGAGAACAGCAGTGGATACTATATGGATCTAGAAGTTCATGAGATGAACTTATATTCTGCTCATTGATGACAAGTATGGAATCCTTGATCATGCAATGTCGCTAAAGGTTAGCAAAGGAATACTAGATTGCATATTACGGCAACTCCATCTCATACGTGTGACGTACAATGAAGAGATGTGAGACATGTAATTTATACTAACTTTGGCAAGGTGTTGCCATAACTCACTATGTTCGCACTAGAGCACAATAACATGTGGGACATGTTTGAAGATCACTATGAATATGATTAAAGGGTGATTGGCTCGCAGTGCAAGTGGGAGTCTGTTGGTATGTATGCCCTGAGAGCCGATCATGGGATGATTGGTGGGATTCATTAAGATTGATTTGATAAACATCAAAGGAAGGCTTCCAATTCTTTCTGGTTCAGTCATATGAGATAGTGATAGAATAGATTGAATGTCTAGAGAATGACAGTACTCAATGACGTATGCTTTCAGGTTGAGGACCTGAACGACGAGATCATACAGATGCTAAGAGTTTGTACATTCTTGTTATGTCCCTAGTCAGATGTCATTGTGGAAGGTAGATAGACAACAATGACACACAAGACTAGATTGTGGTTTTGGTTGATGACAGAATCTCATTAGTCATGATATAGAGATATCAAACCAAACACATAGGTACTTGTTAGAGAACAAGTGTACCGGACAGACCCAGCGTGAGTTTGACACATGGAACCATGGCATGGTAGTCACAGTCAATACTCACAGTGATGGTGGTGAGTGTGATTCTTTGACCTGAAATCACTACACTCAACACATGTCGTTGGGCACACTTTGACATCATCAAACGCAGTCCTGAAACATGGGTTGTCATAAAGGTGATGATTGGGTGGCTTTGACACATGGGGCTTTTGAGGGGTGAGTGATAGATATGGGATTTGTCCCTCCTGAGGGAGTTTGATATCCATGGCCACTTGATGAGTAGGATTGAGAAAGGTGTGCACACATGTGTGAATCAATATGTGATATTGATGTCATACATATCTCTTCCAATCTACTCTGAGATCAAGAAAGTGAATGAACGTTGATAGGATGACTGTTCCATGCCTCGAGTTCATTTGGGATATCAGTGACAAAGGAATTATACATTCACTGTAACACCATTCACGGATTGTAGGATTGAAAGTTGTTCTCCAACTTTCTATTTCACTTGGGTAGCACTGATGTGTGACTAGGCACCGCTCTTTGCTTGTGAAGTCATAAGTGTTATGGACTTTCACTGCCAATGTGAAATGGACCTGCAGGGTCACACACATAGGTTTAAACTGGAAGAGGAGTTTTGTCCACAAACAATGTTTAGATTGATTACTAAAGGAGTTTAGTAGTTCAATTAAACACTTAATCAATTGATAGCTCAGTATCATAATGTTCAAGGTGTTGGACTGATTGATTAGAGTATCAGATTGATTGAAACTACAATTGACTGTTTCTGCACAATTTGCACTCCCAACCGATCTGCTCATGTGATGAATTGATCGGCTGAGCTTGGTGAACCGATCGACTCAGATAGTGAGTCGATCAGCTGATGGACAGGGTGAAACAATCGCTTCAAGTGTTGAAACGATCGGTTCAACTGGTCCAACCGAGCAAGTTGGGAAAGTAGGATTGGTGAGAAATTTCTTTTCATTTCACTTGCCCAATTTGATTGGAACAAGGATTGGTATTAGGTACCAATTAGAAACAAAAGAGGAAAAGTCAATCGGGAACTGATCAGGACCACAAATCGACCGATTCAGAAGTGAACCGGCCGTTTCATGGGTCCCAACCGATCGGTTGAGGTGTCAACCGACCGACTCATATCCCCAACCGACCATTTTAGAAATGAAACGATCGGTTCATGTTGCGCAGTTGGTTGTTTTTTGTGGAAAATCTCAAACCCTTCTACTCCTGCTTTAGTCCCACATTGCCCAGGATAGAGAACCCTATCCCATGACCCTCCTATATATAGGGGTATTGGGGGCTTCTCAAAGTACAACTCAGTGCAACCAATTGCTCTGGAAAGTTGTCGTTCTCTCTAGTTTTGGTAACCGAGAGAGCCCGAGCAAGTGCTACCTGATAAGGGAGGCACGGCAAGGGAAAGACAACTACAGAAAGAGACTGGTGGCATGAGAGTGTGTCGGTGACTAGTACGCCGACCAGGAGGGTGTGACTCCTTCCAATTCCTTGTGGGACAAGGAGATTAGAGTTCCAGGTGGTCCGTGTGGACTACTTCAGAGGCAGGAGATTTTTTTCACTCAGAGGACAGTTGTCAATCCTGACAGTCCCGGTGAGACCAGGAGTCGTCAGTCCCGGTGCGACCAGGAGTTGTACAGACATCGTCCAAGACCAGAGGTGAAGACCACGCAAGCCGCGAGGTATTGTCGCCAAGAAAGCCTCGGGACAAGGTATGATTCCACAAACCATCCTTTCCTATTGTATAGACGTTGACGCGTTTCCTTGTTCTGGGTTTCGGGAGGAAAATTTTTGTTTCCGTTGCCTTCTCTGCCTCCCCTGAAACCCAACAGACCATGCATATCATGTTTCTCACTGATCATGGACCAAGCATGATTTTTGTGTGAGAGAAGTTATGCTCCTCGAATAGACTTTCTCGTCGACCCCTCCAGTGATTCATTTGGGTGCAGCTAGACAAAGAGCAACTCTCATCCCATAACTGCTTCTTCATTACAGTGTCGGCTATGGATGGAGGTAGAACTTGTAGGTGGGAATGATAATAGATGAAGTGGAGGAAGAAGAAATCAATAATGGCTTAAGAGGTTTACATCCCAGGTGCTACTGTGCCTTTCCATGGAGGTTTTCATAATGGTGGAATTCACCTTCATTGGAGAAGAGGATGGAGGTCAGTAGAGACTTGAGGGACTTTCCCACATAGATGAGTTTGCTTAAAGAGATTAAGCATGTTAATACCCTCATGGAGATTCCTATGATGAGGGTATTTTCCCCCTTTTGCCACTAACATAGCGGCATGTATGGCCAACAAGCTCATGGAGGTCGAGCTCCAAATCCTGGGACAAGGGTAGCCATGGAGTTTTGTACGACACCACAAAAGATGAGGATGGAATTTTAGGGCTAACGAGGACCCTCAAAATCATTGGGATTGCTCGTTGGAGTCATCCATCATGATGAGAGTTGATGCATTGAAAGCCAGGGCTCACGCAGGTGGGTGCACGAGAATGCGAGGAAGACAGAAAGAGGAACTGGACTGGGTTCATGTCAAGAACCAGTCAACTCATCATGAGATAGAAGATGAGTCCATGAGAGCTAAACCATCAGTGGACATGTGGCACAATTTGATTGGCCACTATAGGTAAATATCCCACAATTCATAGTTCTTAGATAATTCATAATAACTAATATGTTAATCGAAAAATATGAATAAACTATCAGAATTATCTAGAAAATTAGTAGAACAAAATGGAACTATAAAATCAGGCTTTTCATGCACTACTGTTAGGAATATCATGTAGGTCGTGAATTGCTTATATTATGCATTTTAATTATCAAACAATGTCCAAAAACTACAAGAATATGTCACTAAATCCTAAATCATGTTTATAATCCATCTAAGGTCAGTGATTATAATATTGATGCACAAAATCATGTAAATTGCTTCATATAGATAATTAGGGATAATAACCCTAAGTAAAATGCAACCAATATGTTTAAGCTCAATAAAGATGCATTTCTCAGCATAAGCTCATATCATGGAATCTCGGATTTAATTCATAGATCATGATGATTCACATAATTCATGTTATACAATGATGATTGCTCAATTGATATAAACCCTAATATGCTTATGTAATATGATCTCGGGTTAATGCATGCACACAATGATATGGAAACTAATGGTCATACAATTGATCTTAATTTGGAATACAACATCTGTAACATCAACCCTAGATAACAATATGACAAGAAAAATAATGATAGGAATAACCTAATGACTAAGTAAAACCCTAATGGACATATTAGGGTTAAGATGGTATATAAGGTAACAGATAATATAATGCATGATATATACGATCTTGTCTTAAACAAGAGTTGACTAAGATATAGTTGACATGAGGAATGTGTGGATTAGGATCTCATTTAAAGGTACTCTTTACCTCTTACTTGCCCTATTATATAGTATTCTTGTATTATATGTGTACAAAACACTTAGCATATGATATTGGATGAAATGATTATCCTCGTATGATATCTTGCTTGATTTTCCATACTTATAGTTCTAAAACATGAAAGGTAATATATATGTTCCATTATATCCAAGCACTTCAACTCTTTGGTAGTAGAGTGTTGGAAAGTAAAGTACTTCAACTCTTTGATAGTAAAGTACTTGGAAGAGATCAAACTCTTTAGTAATAGATCACATTGTGAAATGATCGAACTCTTTGATAGTAGATTATAAAGGCCTTAATTCATTTAACTCTCAGGTAGTAAATGCATGGATGATATAATGGAAAATATACCTAAAGGACATGTTCTCTTTTGTTAATAAACATCTTTGTTCAAGTATATGTCTTTTGTTGTATTTCTTTATAAATACCAAGTATTAGTTTTATCCTATTGCCAAGTCATAGTAATGAGAGGTATATAAAGACACGTAGGCATACTCGGTGCAATATTTTAGAATATTGTGTTGTCATGTACCACATGTAATCTTTTTTTTAGGTATGTGGACTTATTCTCTTGAAGAACGAGGACAATTGAGAGTTGTGAGGCGGGTTGATGTATAGGTGAACCTATTGTCGTAAGATCCTATTTTAGAATGTAGTATGTGTACATGTACACATTTTCTTTTCAATATGCAATCTCAATTTTTAATAATTCATTTAGTAATTATATGTTGAATGGTGAACATGTGTTATATGGATTAGTTCTTATTCATGTGCATGTGCTACTGTTGTTTCTTGTTGACTTCCTCTAATTTTGTTTTTCTTAGCCTAGGGTGTGGTGTTTAAATTGGGATTTTTGCTAAGGTGAGGGTTCAATTTGGATGTCACACATTAGATTAAGTTTTAGAAAATATGGGGACGTCACAATTATCATTTTACAACAAATATCTAGATTGAACTATATACATGGACACATCATCTTGATTACGTTCAATCCAATTCCTTGTACTCCAAGTAAACAAGCAAAAGATCTCAGGATCATATACAAACTCACATCAGCATGACCATCGATTTCTCTATTCTCACTTATCAAGAGGGCTTGGATACCATTCCAATTATATGGGAGGGACAAATTCCTTTGACATAAATTGCAATACAAAGCGTGATTCTCATCACATCCAACCGCTACCTTTATAACAGAGTTCATCAAGATCATGTTGGGAAGGGTCAATGCACGATGATTGTCACGTCACTATTGTAGTGACTATAGGTCAAAGGACCACAACACAATTGTTGCATTTGAGAAATGTTTATGACCATCATATAATGGTCCTTGAATCAGACTTGAGGAATGTATATCCAATCCACGTGTTCTTTAACAACTACCTATGTGTCTTACCCAATGCCAATACATATGACCCATTAGATATGGTCTTTAGTTACATCACATAATAACTGCACATGCATTATTGTCATGAAATCCACAATAATACGTGACTAGTGACATTTTAAGAATATTGTTCTTAGCATACATTAGGATCTCATGTTCAAGTCACATACTTAAAGTTTCATGTCTTTCAACATAGCTTACATCCATCAACAATGTAGTAATGAAATGAGCATCACTAATTCAGATTTGTCTTTATTTATCAAATTAAAAGTACACATTATCCCTATAGACTTAATCTAATGATTGGCTTCTAGGGGATATATACTAGTAGTCTCCCACTTGCACTAAAGCCAATCAATCACATAGCTAATACCTAACGACCAGACATGAACATCATTCTTCCTTTGCAAAAAATGGACTTGTCAAGGGATCAATAATATTTCTATTTGTTAGTACCATGCTAATCTTCAATTCACTCGCTATGATTTCTCATATGGGATGGAAGAATTGAAGAATATGCTTGGAAAGTTGATGCAGTTTGGGTTCCTTAGCATGCACAATAGCCCCATTGTTGTCATAGTATAACTTACTATGTCAACAATGCTAGGAACTACTCCAATTTCATTGATGAACTTTGTGATCCATATAGTTTGTTTTTCAACATCTGATGAATCAATATATTTAGCTTCTCTTATAGAATCAACTAATGTCACTTGCTTGGAACTCTTACAACTAAAATCATCACCATTAATGCAAATCACATAAACATAGTGTGATTGATAATCATCTTTTTCGATTTGGAAGCTAGCATTAGTGTAACCCCTTACAACCTAACTCTTTCTCACCTCCATATACCATGAAAGCATCCTTAGTTCTTCTAAGTACTTGATGATGATCTTCACTACATCCTAGTAACCTACTCTTGGGTTTTCCTAATGTTTTCTCTTCATGGTCAAGGCATATGAGATGGTTTGACATGTACATAATATTGTGTACATGATAGATCCCACATTAGAGGAATATGTAATCTTACTCATGCAGTCCCTTTCTTCAAATGATTTGTGACAATTATTCTTTGAAATACTTCCCCAAGTAGACATGGGTAAGGTCTCCCTCTTAGACTCTGGCATGCTAAAGCATTTCAACTCTTTGTAAATGTATGTACTTTCAATCAAGACAAAACTCCTCTCTCTCTCTTTCTGTCTCTCTCTCTCTCTCTCTCTCTCTATATATATATATATATATATATATATATTTCTACCAAGAATATAGGTGGCTTCTCCCACGTCTATCAATGAAAAACTACTTCCCAACAATGTATTCACCTTCGGTAGAACTGGAATATAATTTCTCATGACTAGTATATCATCCAGATAAAAAATTAGGAATACTATGACTCTCCCACTAACCTTCATGTAAATACAAGGTTCATCTTCATTCTTGATTATACCAAACTCTTTGGTTGATTCATCAAAACTAAGATCTCATCTTCCAGATGCTCACTTCAATCCACTGATTGACCTTTGCATATTACATACCTTTCTTGCAACCTTTTGGGATTTGAAACCCTTTGGTTGTGTCATGTACACATCCTCAAGTATAATCATGTTATGGGATGTACATTTGACATCCATTATCCAGAACTCATGGTCTTGTTATGCTACAGTAGATAGCATGATCCTAACAGACTTGACCTCAGAAAATGGTGGGAAAGTTTCATCATAGTCAACAACTTGAACTTGTTTGAAACATTTAGCCACTAGTAACCAATTGTATGTATGACCATTTCCATTGATGTTCATCTTCTTATTGAATACCAACATGCATCCAATGTGCTTTAACCCTTTAGGTGGCTCTACCAAGTTCCATACCTTGTTGGTATACATGAAGTCCATTCTGGATCTCACAATCTCAAGACATTTACCTAATTATGGTCTCTTTATAGCTTCCTTGTAGCTGGTCGGCTCCTCTTTATCCATGTCTAACACCTCACCATGTTGAGTTATGAAAAATCCAAATCTCTTAGGATCATGGTGAGTCCTAATGGATCTATGAGGTTCCTATGTTTGTCAAGGTGGCGGTTGTGCCACAAAAACTTGTGGTTCCTCCTAATGTTCCTCTTTAGGTTGATTGTCATTTTGTGTTTCTCAAACTCCTTCAAGTTAAATTTCTCTCACACTAGTATTTTAATTGATGAAATCCATTCTCTAAGAAGGCACCACTTCTACCAAAAACCACTTTATTCTGAGGTGGAATACAGAAATAGTATCCTTTGGTTTCCCTATGATACCCCACAAAATAAAGCTTTTCAAATTTAGGTCAAAATACATAAGCTACACAACCTCAAACCTTAATAAAAGTCATATTGGGATGCTTCCCAATCCATACCTCTTATGGTGTATTTTGCAATTGATTAGAAGGAAGGTGATTAAATGTAAACATGATGGTTTCTAGAGCATGTTCACAAAAAGGAATTGGGAAGGGTGGTTTAATTTTTCAAGGACCGCGCCATGTCTAACAATGTATCATTTCTTATCTTTGAAATGTTGTTATGTTATGATTTTCCTAATGGATTCAATTGTGATACGATACCACACTCCTTCAGAAGGTTCTCCAACTCTTTTTTCAAATATTCTATAACTCAATCATATCTAAGCATCTTATTTTCTTACGAATTTGGTTATCTACTTCATTCATGAATACCTTGATTTTCAAAGTATTCTTATTTGTGTTTAATGAATTACACATATCCATCTACTAAAATATTATTAAATGTAATGAAGTATTGATACACTCATATAGCTAATGAACTAAAAGGACCACATATATTAGTATGTATGAGTTGTGAAAGATCATTTTTTATCTCAGAGTTTTCAGTACAATGTGCCTTTTCCATCTTGACCAATAAAAACAATTCACATGTCTTGGCGATTCCAAATGAAACATGAGTATGTATCCATCTTTTTGGAGATTAGAAATGTGCTTTTT
Source organism: Alisma plantago-aquatica (assembly GCA_963693085.1). Classification (NCBI taxonomy): domain Eukaryota; kingdom Viridiplantae; phylum Streptophyta; class Magnoliopsida; order Alismatales; family Alismataceae; genus Alisma; species Alisma plantago-aquatica. The sequence continues at coordinate 504,965,092 of OY856415.1, forward strand.
GTTTATATGTCCAAAACAATAGTGTCAAAGGTATATCATGTTTGGGTCATGTGTATTAAGATGTTTGGCATTTAAGTTATGAACATGTGACCCACAAGATAATAAAAAAGGCCAAAAGACATCACAGAACTACCATAAAAGATATCATGCATAAGTATTGAGAAAACTCCATTCATTATTGTCCAAATAAGAAATAAGATATATGTTTCTACTTTTGGCAGGTACGTAATAGAAATTCTCTAGTTCTAGTACAAACCCCAAAGGAAGAGATAAATTATATGTTCCTATAAGCAACAACCTTTTCCCCATTAGCAACTCGTAGTTCACATCTCCCTTCATAAGGGGTCTACTTCTTCTCAGATCCTACACATTTCAACATATGTGAGATCCACATTCAGGTGATAATAACTATGACGAAGAAGTAGATAATTTAATCTCAATAATGTAAAAAACCAATGGTGTAGATCTCTATTCCCTTGGACTCTTGAGTTCCTCTAGGTAGAGCGGTCAACTTCTTTTCCAATTTAAATGTCTGTGATAGCGGTGACAGTTGTCATCCTTGTCCACACATCACTTTGACTTCATAGCAAAATATTGAGATTTATTCTTAATACCTTCCTTAGCCTTTATCTTTCCATTAGTAATTCCTTTCACTGCATTGATCATCAACATAGATCCATTCTTGACCTTCTTCATGTCCAGTTCAATAGTTCACGACATACTGAGTATTTTTAGAAAAAAAATCATTCATGCTAAAGTTCATGAAAAAATTGGTTATAAAATTTAGGCAACAATTGTTGAATCGTATCTATGACTAACTCTTGGCCTATAAGGAAACCTAGTCTCTCTAGGTTCTCCACATATCCAATCACCATGAGCACATGAGTATCAACTGGATCTCCCTCTACCAACTTGCTCTATACATAACACATTTAATATGTCATACCTCTATTGTAAGATTGGCCTTTACATAATACTTTCAGCAACTCAATCATTTCAAAGGACCCCATGTTCTCATGTTGCCTCATTAGGCTAGGCACCATGGATGCTAGCATGAAGCATGCCATATCATTGGAACTATCGAGATACATCTTGTATGTATTTCCTATAAGCAATTGGCACATTAGGAAAGGGCTCTTTGGGAAAACCACGATCCAGTATGTCGATCCAATGCTTGCGCTTCTGAAAATTCTCAAGTTTTGGTACCAATCCACAAAATGCATTCCATTGAGCTTGTACTTTTCAAGGACTGTCGCAATGAAGATTATTGTTACTTGCCTTGTGATCTACGACAAAAAATAAGTAGGAACTAAACTTTGATTTGGAAATTCTCTGCATTAAACTAGTCTTATAAATCAATGCTTACTTCCACTATTCTCTTTGGATTAATAGCCCTCACTTATAATCTATAAATTTATAGTTAATAACTTTATACTGGGACAAGATCCATATTTCATTGAACTGTGAGTCATCTTTGATTGACCGCTCACAAGTCAATTATTTAGGTAGGAAACTTTTGCCAATTGCATCATATACAACTATAGGAAGGATGGGGAACAACCCTTGTGAAATGACATCATATGGAATAGCCATCCACATTCGTATAGGAACTTAATCCTATTAAGATTACCTAGTTAAGATGAATCCAACTCTTGACATCGAAAAAACTATGTACCCTGCTTTGGCATACCCACACGGTAACCTCAAACCACATCAAGATGAACAATGCACCTCCTTTGCAAGTACACTAAAATAGACCAAGGCTTTAAGGTGTATCACATATTGGAGAGCATCTTTATATCACTATTTAATGAGGTATTTGTTACAATATATATATATATATATATACATATAATCACTATTTAATGATGGATTTGTTACAATATATATATATATATATATATGGGATTAAGAGAGAAAGATTTCTCCCCCCCATAACCCGTGGCGGAGGCCGGACGCCCGGGAGGGTGGATATATATATATATATATATATATATATATATATATATATATGTATGTATCGAATCACCTCATATGTATATAGTATATATCATGTATATAAAAAATCACCACAAGTGATAAAATTAGAATGCAATGATTATGGTCTCACAGAAAAATCTTTCTAAGATAAAGGAAAGATTGAGGTCGTGTAAGGTTTCCTGCATCACGTGTATAAACAAATGACAATAGTCATTGATCATTGAAATCTTCAATCACAAGAAGACACCATGGATGATCCATCATTGTTGGTGAGTGTTTTTCATTCATCCTCTTTTATGTATGTCATTTTGGAAATGATAAATTCTAGATTATCCTAAATTGTTACATCATACATATGAAAAACCTCAAGTTACATTTGAGGGGAATACAAGAGGAAGTCGTACATATGGAATCAATAGATAAGGTCATCCAATCTTTATTAGGAACTACAAAAAATCAACCACAAGAAATAAAGCAATCATAATGGCATTTGGCCATAACCATGAATCACACACAAGACAAAAATATTATTAGGCATCTATTTTCTTAATAATGTATTGTATGTATGGGATTAAGAGAGAAAGATTTCTTCCCCACACTCCCATGCCCGTGGTGGAGGCCCAATGCCTGGGAGGGTGGTAAATCAAGGCAGCAACTGGGATTCGAACCCGGTCCTTTTGTTAGGGGACACCGTGCTTGACCACTTGAGCCACTCCCTGTCGACAATGTATTGTATGTATGTATGTATGTATATGTGTGTATGTATGCATATGTATATGTATGTATATATATATATGTGTGTGTGTGTGTGTGTGTATATATATATACATACATAAATGTACACACACACACATATATATATATATACGTATATATATGTATCTATATATATACATATATATATATATATATACGTATATATATATACATGCATGTATATATGTGTCTATATATATGTATATGTATAGATATATTTATTATATGAATATATGTGCATGTATAGAATCATATCACAATATGACTGTGGTGATATTAATTAGGACAATCCCATTAATTGGACGTGCATATTAAAAAATTTCATCATATGAAATATATGTGCTACCATATCCAAAAACAATACTTAATTGATAATTGAAAACCTGATAAATATAAATAGACTCATCTTTGATACCACCGTTGGGTACTTAGGTGAGAAATAAAGACATGAAACAAAATTACAATGAGAATCCTTAAGCATGATTTGTCTAATGAAACAGTATCAGATTAGGATTTATAAGATTTACCTTACAAAGAAAGAAGTTTTAGTGATTATTCATGTATATACTGGTTTAGATCTAGACCTTCCATGTACATTACTTTGGAATTCCACCAGAATAGAAACTTAAACTCGTATCTTTGGTTTCTAGAACTCTGAGACTCGCCTTACGATGCATACATAAATATATATTTTCATGTCATATTGAAATGGTTTCTCGTGGTGGAACGTGTTGTTCCGTGGGGAAGGGATGTTTGCAAAATATTTGTTCTTCGGTGGATACCTTATCCTTGAAGTTTATTCCAATGAAAAAGCTTCTCATTTGGAACAAATTTTCTATGTAAAACCATCTTCATGGCATCCATGTGAGTGCTTGAAGACATACATTCAGAGTCTCTAGTCTCCTCCATCTCTTTATCTTTCTCTTTCTCTTATAGTTTCTCTTAGGGTTTCTTGAACCTTGGAGTTAAAATTTAGAAAAATTAGATGTACTATCTAGAGAGCCTCGTATCATGTCATAAATATGGTATCAGAGATTGTAGGGTTTCTAAACCCTAATTTAACTAGGCTTGGGGACTCCTTCATAAAATGGGGGTATCTGCCATGCACTGGGTCCTGCAAAATACCCAGTTCAATGAGCCTTGGTGTTATTTAGAGTTGCATATTTCCTTGAGGGGTGGGTACTTGAATTATGGAAATTATTTTCCAATTATTAGATCCATATTTAATTCTATGTCCTCATAACTTGCTTTCAGCTCCATGTATTAGTAACAATTACAATTGAGTCAAAATCAGCCTTTCCTGAAGCTGTTTTCTTATGTATGTGCCTATAGGATTCATTCTGTGTCTGCAATTGATTCACTAATCAATATTAAGCTCCATAACCAATTAGTGGTGTCTAGATAAACATCACTACTAACTAAATAGTGGAATTAATCAGACAAGACTAAACCAATAAAATTTAGTGTTAACATCTTGTATGATCCTTTCATCATAGATATCTAGATGAATTAGAGGCATGGGCCATGACATCCTTGTTATTTGAATCCATGGTCCTTCATTTTCAAGTAGAGTAGCAAGGTAAAAATGGCTCAATATCATATACAGACTAACATGGGCTTGATAATGTGTTTCCCTAGTCTCACTTATCAAGAGGCTTGGATGTCTCTCCCATTTTATGACATGGAAAAATTTCTTCTACATTACTCACAATGCATAGCTTGTTTTTCATCACGCCCAATCACCTTAATGGAAATATTCTTCATGAGCATGTCGGGTAGTGTCAAAGCATGAAAATTGTCATGGCACAATTGTAGTGGCTTCACATTGAAGGACCATACCACCACTATCAATTTTAGAGCAGATTATGACTATCCTATAACAATCCAAATCACTATCAAGGTGGATTTGTCTAGTACACTTGTTCTCTAAAAAGTACTTATGTGTCTAACTTGGTATCTAATACCTATAACCCACGAAATATTTTCATCAATCACCACCAATACTTGTGTTGAATGCATCATTGTTGTCCAATCCACAATAATATTGACTAGGGAAATTTTAAGAATATTGTTCTTAGCATCCATTAATATCTCATTTTCTGCTCACCTACTAAAATTTCCATGGCTTTGAACCAATAATTCCTAGGACATATATTATATACATTAATAATGAAGTAATCCAAAATTGCCTCAATTAATCATATCAAAAGTAAAAAAATTATTCATATAAACATTACCAGATGACAAGATTCTACGGCGTGTATACCTACACCAAGTTGTAACATCCTTGGGATCTAGTAATAGGATAAAATGGTCTTGAAAGGAATGATTGTACTATGCATATCACCAAAGTTCACTATAATGATGCCCTCCCCTGTTATCCTCAATTCAGGTGGACCGAGAGGACGAGGGCCATTACCATAATATAGGATGGATGCTTTAGCAATTAATTGAGAATAATTAAAAAAATCACTAAATCAAAATGAGTTTGGTACACTACAAAAGGTAAACTCTCCAACAATGGTGTTACAAAAAAAGAGAAGCTATTGTTTGCAATTGAAATAAAAAACCATCTAACTAGATCATCCATTGTATCTTTAGGTGTCTTTCTTTTTCCTTCTTCTTAGGACGTCCATTTTGCAGAGTAAACAAGAGTTTAATACAAAAGCACCATGAAGCAAAATGACAATCAATATAACAAGTTGTACTCATATGTGGGAGAAAAAAATATTCTAGCTAATGGGAGCTCGCCACCTAGGCGATCAACTTGGGTCCCGATCTTGCTAACCTGTCTGTGTTGACCTAAGAGTTGTACATTGTCCATATTTTGATACTGACTTAACCATTCCATCGTATGTATCTAATATGTCTATGTGGGTTTGATTTTAGGTATTAGGTACAAGAAAAGGGATCATTTCAATCAAGCCCTATCTTGATCAAGTTTAAGTCAAAAGCAATGCAAATGCACTTTTGTGTAAAAATGCCCTAAAACCCTTAGAACAATATTTGTAATCATTTGTATTGATGCAATGACTTGTAACTAAGATGAGAAAAAATTAGGAGCAGTTAATCCAAACCATTAATCACTCTAATGATGATTTCTAAAATTCATCACAGAGTGCCTGTTCAGTCGAGTTTCATCCTTAATAAACTCAGTCGACACCCTTGATGGATTTTGGGAATGTCCAGGTTTGGTCGACTTTAACTCAGGATAAACTCGATCGACACCCTACACAGACAAACTGATTTTAAGCCATCAGTCAAGTTTCATCCAGGATAAACTCAGCCGACAACTCAAAATTAGTTGGTCACATAGTGCTATCGATTGAGTTACCTTATGGAAATTCGATCGCCTGCACTATATAGAATGTGTAGAAAATGTGATCCTAGTCATTGGATTGTTATAAACATAAAAAATAGATCCATTGCAACACCCCAAATGAGTATAAATCATTCTTAAGTTCTTATAGTGGCTACTGGACATCCCCAAATATAAACATGACCCCTTGGAGTTCATTCCAAGTTTTCTCTTCAATGCTATTTATGCTCCTAGCTATAGTTGAGTGATTCAGTTCACTAGAGCTTCTTTTCTCTCTCTTGTTTACAAATCCAAATGTCTATATGAATCAGATATGATATTTGTGAGAGAACTAATTCATTGTAATTTTTTGAAGCTCTCAATCTTCTCTGTCCCTAATCCCCTTCTTCAAGCAAAGTTGGTGAAAGATTCTCCTTGGTGAAGGAGAAGGTGAATCCAGAAGATCATTGAGAAAAGTGGGTAATTCCTTCCAGGCAGAAGACTTGTTGCAAGAAGCAAAGCTCCTTGGTGAAGGTGTCCATCTCCTTGCAAAAGTGGGTAAGCCCTTATAGAGGTTGAATACTCTTGCTCGAAGGATAAGTAAGTCTTTGTAAGGTTTATTGTCTCCTTTTGATCCTTAAAAAGGAAGGCTAGGTATCATTTCCCTATAAAAGGAAGGTCTAATTGTATGTCTTATAATGGAAAATAACTATGCAATTGTTGTAAAATCCTAGAGCTTGACCTCTCTAGGTAGTGGACTGACTTTCTCCTAGTTTGAAGATTGGAACCACTCTACATAGCTTGTTCTTTATCTCATTCAATATCTATCATCCTTGCTATGTATGCTTAGTTGCGCATCAAAATTCATATTTGCAATAGTTCCAATTGAAGTAACATGAAGGTCTATAAAATTTTGTATGAGTATTTTTAGTTCTATTGATTCCCCCCTATAGAGCCCTTTGATCCAACAAGTGGTATCAGAGCCAGGGTCTTCTGTGACAAGATCCCTCACGTGACAATAAGATGGGCGACAACCTTCTCAATTCTCTAAACTTGGAGGGAGGGTTCTCCATGAGATCTCCAATATTTGACAACACCAACTTCCTCTATCACAAGAGAAGGATGTAGTTCTACTTGCAAGGAATGAGCTATGACATGAGGAAAGTACTCATCCTTCCATTCAAGGAGCCAGTCAGAGATTGCCCCTTGGGATGAAGTTACATTCAAGAAGGCACAATTGAATGCAAAGGCAATCAACATTATCTATGCAGCCCTCACTCCATCTGAGTTCAACCAGATCTCTTCTTGGGATACCTCCCATGAGATATGGAACAAGTTGTGAATCACCTATGAAGGGATCAAGCAAGTCCAGGAGTCTAAGATCTACATGCTCAAGTGTGTCCTTAAGAACTTCAAGATGGGAAAGTAGGAGAGAGGGGTCAAGATGTACACAAGTCTCAACACCATCAGCAATGGACTTGCTTCCTTGGGTCATCTATGGATAGAGGAACCATCAACTCAAACATCCTTAGGTCTCTTCCCAAAAGTTGGGAATCCAAGGCGACTTCTATCGAAGAAATAATGGTGACATTGTCATCGAAGAGCTCGTTGGCAACCTTCAAGCCTATGAACCAAGACTTGACAAGAAAGAGGAAGATGAGAAGAAAGAAGAAAAAGAGTCAAAGAAGATCAAGGACAGTACATTCAAAGCTCAAGTGGACGTTGTTGTTCTCCAACAACAACTCGCTTGTCATTCTACTCCTCCTTCATCAAGTGAAGATGAAGACCCTAGAGACCATGAAGCTAACTACTCGAAGGGGAAGCACTTTAAGGGAAAGTCACCCTTCTCCTACACTCCAAGGTGCTATGAATGTCGCCAAAAAGGACATTACAAGAATGATTGCTTCAAGGCAAAGAAGTCAACCACAAGAGCAACTCCAAGAAGGAGGAATACAAGAAGGATGGAAAGTATAAGAGGAAGGACAAGAAAGAAAGAAGAAGCAAAGATACATCCCATTCCAAGTTGGAGGAGTCTTTTTCTAGTGATTCTAGCTCAAATGAGGGAGAATGCCACCTTGCTCTCATGGCCTCAACTAGTGATGAAATATGTGAGGTAAGTGAGGTAAGTTTAAATGAACTTTATAAATAGGCCCCCATTGATATGCTTAATGTGTCCCGCTCTTCTTATTCTCAATGAAAATCAAAGAACAAGAGGTTAAGATTGATTTCCTTGAGCAAAATGAGAAAGTGCATCTTGATAGTTTTGGTTCTTTATAAGGCCAATTTCTTAATCTTGATTTACAATACAATGAAGTTGAAGTAGAGAATGGTATTTATCTTAAGAACATCAATAGTCTTAAGGATCAAAATCAAACTTGCCTTGATGAGCTTGTCTTGATTACAATAGAAATTGATGATCTTAGACATGTATGCTATTAAAATTGAAAATATGATCCATCTTGATGAACTTATCTTGCTTAGAACTAAAAATTCTAGATTGCTTTCTCAAATATTTGATGTTTCTTCTTTCTTGACCTTTATTGCCAAGTAATGAGGTAGGTAGCATTACTTTTGAGAGTGATTCTTATCTTACTAAACCCTCTATTTAGAGGTCAAATTGCTTCATGCTCAAGATGATTCAGCTAGTATTTCTTCTACTATTATTACTCTTAGTGATGATAATCACAATCTTATACATGTCTTGCAAAAGTTCCTAAAAAAAAAGAAATCCCTAAATGAAGTACTAGATCACTCTACAAACAAGTTGGTACTGGTGTTTTGGGATATGTAGGGGGAGCACCCAAGAGTAAGAGAAAGGGGATGGGTAAGAAAAAGAGAAATGAACCTCCTATCTTCCATGGAGAGTCATCCATCTCTAAGAACCGTATGTTTTGTGTGCATTGCAAGAGTGATGACCATTACTATACTTATTGTCCTTATAAGGAAAAGGGGACCAAACCAAAGATGAAATGGGTCCCCAAGCTAAATCTAGATCCCAAGGTTTGGGTTGGGCATCAAAATCTTCCTTTCTTATAGGTAAAAGGGAATTGGATTGTTTATAGTGGCTACTCCAAGCATATGACTGGTGAGATAAGCTATTTTAACAACTTCACAAAGAAGAAAGGAGGACCGGTGACTAGACCTATCAAACGGGTGGGTGGGTTGGATCTGGGTTGGGGCGTTGCGGGTTTGGGTCTCACGGGTGCAGGTCAAAAAGATGCAATTCTAAACGGTTCAACAAAATTGGAGTGTTGATAGTGGCTACTCCAAGCATATGACTGGTGAGATAAGCCATTTCAACAACTTCACAAAGAAGAAAGGAGGACCAGCGACTAGACCTATCAAATGAGTGGGTGGGTTGGATCTGGGTTGGGTCGTTGCGGGTTTGGGTCTCACGGGTGCAGGTCAAAAAGATGCAATTCTAAACGGGTCAAAGAAATACAAATCCAAACCCAACCCAGTGGGTTGCGGGTCACCTGCTAGTGCCCATATAATATGTGTCTAATAAACAAGTATTTTATAAGTTGCTACTATAATGGTCAAATAAGACCATTTGCTAGTGTTTTTATGTGAAATATAGCATAAGAACAACCAACTATATAGACGATGTCACTTCAAATAAAAAATATGTTATATTTTTACAACCACCAAAACACATACATATTTTTGGATAAATTTCTCTAATGTATGATTATGTTCAATAAACTAGAGTTAGTAACTTGTACTATGATCTATATTAAGTTTGATAGAACAATTATATAATGTAGTTGATGTTGAATTTATTCCCCCAATCTCTCTCAATTCAAATCTTATTAGACAAGTTTGAGTTTGAATTGGAATTCCTCAACAATTAATGGTTAGTAGTGGATCATTTTATTTATTCTAAGTACTAGTGTATCATTATATTTATTTTTATATAAGTGATTGAATTAATAGGGTCACCCACGGGTGCCGTAGGCCACCCGTAAAACCCACTAAATAAGTAAGTGGGTATGGGTTTGGGTAATTTTTAGCGGGTGGCAAAATTTCATCACCCAAACCCAACTTAAACGGGTAGACCCATGGGTGCCTGCGGATTTTGACCCAGTTTGACAGGTCTACCAGTGACCTTTAGTAACAAAAACAAAGGTAAAGTGATAGGTGAGGGTGACGTGGGTGATTCACTATGCATTAAGAATGTTCTTCTTATGGATAGCGTACATCACAATTTATTTAGTGTTAGCCTACTTTGTGATAATAGTTATCTTGTTTTATTTACATCACTTGAATGTTTACTTATAGATTCCCTCTCCTAGAAACATAAACCTTTATGTTATTATTCTTGATTATCTTAAGCATATTGTTGGTAAGTGCCTTGTTTTTGATAAGGATGACATATCTTTGTGTCCCCGTAGACTTGGTCATGCAAATATGCATCAATTGAAGAAGTTGAGCAAATATGAATTGGTCAAGGTACTTCCAAAGTTGGACTTTGAGAAGGATGAGTAATGCCAACCTTGTACGCATGGAAGGCAAACCAAATCCTCCTTTAATTCCAAAGGATCCCTTAGTACCAAAAGAACTCTGAAACTTCTTCATATTGATCTATTTGGACCAATGAGAACTCAATTGCTTCATGGTAGCAAGTATTGACTCATGATTGTCGATGACTTCTCTTGCTTTACTTGTACTTTCTTCTTAGTTTCAAAAAGTGATACTCTCAATGTTTTCTCTGCTTTTTGAAAATGAGTTGAAAATGAATCTTCTTGTTGAATATTTTCTATACATAGTGACCATGGGGGAGAATTTGAAAATGATTTGTTTCAAAGGTTTTGTGAGATATCTGGTTATTTGCACAACTTTTCTTCTCCTTGTACACCTCAACAAAATGGGGTTGTAGAGATAGAGAATATGTCGCTATAGGAAATGGCTAGGACTATGCTTCTAGAGTAGGATATTGCAAAGAAGTTTTGGGTCGATGTCATTAGCACCTCATGTTTTGTGCAAAACTATGTTTTCACTCATCCATCTTTAAAGAAAACCCCCTATAAGTTATGGCGTGGTAGAAAGTCGTACATATATTCTTTTGTGTTTTTGGTTGTCCTTGTTTTGTTTTAAACACTAAAGATTCTCTTGACAATTTGATGTGAAATCTTACAAGGATTTCTTTCTTGGCTATAGCATTACTAGCAAATCTTATAGAATGTTTAACATTTAATTGTCTATAATAAAAGATTATATCAATGTTAAATTTTTTGAAACTAAGACCTCAATTTCTAAGAATATTGTATATGATGATGATGTAGATGAGGTGATTCCTAGATCAAAATATCTCAACATCATCAACAAAGGTAAAGAGGTGGTAGTAGATGAATATGAAAAAGAAGAAGAAAAGAAGGATCCTACTCCATAATTTTCTAAAGATCATCCTAAAGAGCTCATAATAGGCAATCCTTTTGAAAGGGTGAAGATGTGGGTTGCATTCAACAAAGAACAAGCTGACAATGCCTTCATCTCACAACTGGAGCCAAAGAATGTCAAAGAAGCTCTCAAGGATGATGAATGGATCCTAGCTATGCAAGAGGAGTTAGAACAATTTGAGAAAATGAAGTGTGGAACTTAGAGCCAAGACCAAATGATAGGAAGATCATTAGCACCAAGTGGGTCTACCGCAACAAGCTAGATGAAAGTGGAAAAGTGGTAAGGAACAAAGCAAGGTTAGTTTCTCAAGGCTACAATCAACATGAAGGTATTGAATTTGATGAAACTTATGCTCCCATTTCTAGACTTGAATTTGTTAGAATGTTACTTACTTTTGTTCGCTATAATAATTTCTTGATTTATCAAATGGATGTTAAAAGTGCATCTGTAAATGGTAGAATAGAGGAGGAAGTATATGTGTCTCAACCTCCTGGCTTTGAACATGACAAGCTTCCTAACCATGTTTATCTCTCTATGGACTCAAACAAGCTCCTAGAGTTTGGTATGAGAAACTAAAGAACTTTTTACTAGGCAATGGCTAAGTCATGGGCAAAGTAAATTCTACTCTATTTCTTAAGCACACGTATTGAAACTTTTTTATCATTCAAATTTATGTTGATGACATCATTTTTGGAAGAACTGATCTTGATCTTTGCAAGGAGTTTAGTTCTCTTATGCAGAGTGAGTTTGAGATGAGTATGATGGGGGATCTTACTTTCTTCCTTGGATTTCAAATTAAAGAAATGAAGGAACAAAACATCCTCAACCAAGACAAGTACACAAGTGAACTTCTTAAGCATTTTGGGATGGATTACACCAAGCTGATGGACACCCCCATGTCAAATGCCACCAAACATGGTAGAGATGAGGAAGGTGAGAAGGTATATGAGAAGCTCTATAGAGGTATGATTGGTAGCTTTTTATATTTAACTGCATCTGGACATCATATTATGTTTAGTGTTGTCTTGTGTGATAGAATTCAATAAAGCCCTAGAAAATCTCATCTTATAGCGGTTAAGGAGATTTTGAGGTATCTAGCCAAAACCCAAAATTTTGGACTATGGTATCCCAAGTCAAGGCACTTTACTCTTACTGCTTATAGTGGTGCTGATTATGTAGGGTGCTTAATTGATAGAAAGTGCACAAGTGGCACTTGCTTCCTCCAACAACACGCTTAGTTTCTCAATTCTATAAGAAACAAAGCACTATGGCTCTTACAACTATTGAGGCTGAATACATAGCAGCTATAAGTTGTTGCGTCCATGTTCTATAGATGAAGCAAATGCTCCAAGACTTTAATGTTCATTATGATGATTATCCTATTTATTGTGATAATACTAGTGCAATCAATCTTTCTTATAGTTGTATATTGAATAGTAAATTCAAACATATAGAGGTGTGCGGTCACTTTTTTTGTGATCACATTGCCAAAAAGGATATTTATATCATGCATGTGGACATAGAGAATCAACTTGCAGACATTTCCACAAAACCTCTAACTTGAGATAAATTTACCTTTATTAGATCAAAATTGCTTATTACTTCTCTTTATAATATTGATATGCCTTCTAGCTAGATGTTCTCGTGCCTATATGTTCATGCTCATAGTTCGGTCATCTTTTACTTGAAAGTGTTATATTTGCCTTGTTTGTATGCCTTGTTTTGCTTATTTTTAGCTATTTTTTGCAAACACATGTTTTACCACAAAATAGTAGCCAATGATGAGTAGAATGTGACTCAATAAGTTCAAATTACATGATAGGCTAGAAAAATTAATTTATATAACATTCTAGTGGCTTAGAATTAAATTTTCTATCTTTTAGACAGATTAACCGATCGATCGAGTTTGACATGGGACAAACTTGATCGATCACAGGCTGAAGATTGAACTAAACCATAGTGTCAGCCAAGTTTCCCAAAACCTAAACTCGACTGAAAACACTGTTGGGCAAAAAATATATATGTTTTCGGCCATTTTTCTCCCTCTCAACTAGAGAAAGTCGATTGATAGCCACTCTCCTACATTACTCCTCCAACCCTATGGCTAACTGAACCTCTCCTCTACCCTCTCTATCCCTAAATCAGACATCCTAGACTCTCCCAACCTTGACCTAGGTGGTTAGGTGGCCTATAACTTGTGAAATGTATTTCATTTGTGGTCATTCCATCTCCATCCGACCTCCATGGCCTCAAACCATAGGAAAAGCACTAGACAAGATGGAGTTCCATCTTCTTCCACTTATCCTAGGCACATCTACTTTGATGCCACCTCTTTCATCTCCTCTCAAGCCATGAATAAGTATATGGAACTTCTTCTTAGAACTCCTTTTCCATTACATGCCTTGTTTGAAGATGTAGTGGAAGCAGTGGAGTAATGCAGAAGTTTGTTGAGGTTTTCAAAGCTCATTGTCTTAGTGCTTTTTGTGTAGAGCGTGTGTGCTTCACTAATTCTATGTCTAGCACAAAAGTGGTCCAAGAATTTTATGCAAACCTCACGTGGAAATACACTGCCCATGTTCCACCACCTAACACCCAAGTTATCTTGACCTCCATGATTGAGGGTACCAAGATTACTATCTCAAAGGATTCTCATAATCCCTATTTCAATGGTACCAACTTTTCAAACACATGGATGGCTTCCTATCACAAGTACCTTGACCTGCTTGACCCCGAGTCTTTCTAAAAAATCTTTGAACCTGAGCTCACCCTTCTAACATTCACAAGTTTCTAAAGAAACCCAATGTTCCATATAGGAAGGAATCCATCCTTCCTACCTCTTCCCTAGACATCAAGAGACGTCTTATTGCATTAGTAGTGAACTACAATATCCATCCAACACAAAATCAAAAGTATATTGTAGAGAATACTACTATGATCCTATATTGTATCTTGAATGATGTCAGAGTCAAATGAGCCATCTACATTCTTCATCACATGACCGATTTTGACTTAGGGAAGAACACTAGTGGAACTCACATACCTTATCCTAACTTGATATTTGGTGTATTTTCTCACCATTCTGAAAAATACCATTTCCATGAGCTTGGTTACAAAATGAGTAGAAAAGGTGTTTATATCAGTGAAAACACTATCAAGAAGTTTTTCCATCCAACTCCTCCACTACAATTGGTGCTTCCATCTCCACCCAGGCTCCTCCACCTCCTCCTCGACATGATCGTGCCTCGTTCTTATGTTGAATGAAACCATGATGGGCTACACGATACACCGACATGCATATAACCTTGAGGTTCAAGAGCACATCCATAAGGATTTAGTTCATATAATGTCTAACATTAACTATCATGAAGCCATCACCTACCAGCCCTGCCCAGGTAGTGACTATGCTTCCTATGAATGCAGTCAACTCTACCCTAACCACAACCCTACTACTTTTGTTGTATCCCCTACCTCTGACGATGGACTTGCCCTTTCTACCTCTCAACCTCTTTCTCTTCCTATTGGCCCTGGTGCCACCCTGCTTGCTGGTTTTGATGGGGTTTCTACACCCAGTTTTGAGCAAGCCAATGCAACACATGCATGTTGTATGTCCTAGGCTGCACAACATGCAAAGTGGCCTGCCAATTGCTCCTTTGGTCCTTCTGAGGATGATGAGATAGCATATCAGGATGCTAAGGATGAGTATGTTGAGGATGATGGTGAAGATGATGATGATGACTCCTCTGACGGAGATGATGGTGAGGCTACACCTACTGTGATTGATGCACCTTCAGATGGTGATGAGGACTATCAGCCAGAAGATGAGGACGACGATTCCATTGACATATATGTCATAGATATTTAGTTCTTAGTAGATAGGGATCTCATATATATCTCTTTTTTGTAGAATATTATGTATTGAAAATTTGGGCACTATACATGAGGCAAACTATTTTCATATCTCGTTGTTTTCTGTTGGTTGGTAGTTTTTTATCCAGAGCGGACACATCCTTTATTTTAATCTGATCTTATATGCCTTAACTCTATGTTTGGATTTATCTTATGAGTTTGTGGTATGTGGTTCCATATTTTGATTATGACTCTAAATTGTTTGTTCTCTCTATTTGTTTCTATTTGATGCTTGTTTAGTGGTTGCTTGTGTAGTTGGTGCATATGTATAAGACATGTGTTTCTTAGCTCTTTTACTCCCCTGCATGTTTGATGTGACAAAGAGGGAGAAGTTAGCTCAATCATATTTCCTTGCGATCCTTTTCTAGTCTTTTATCTGAAATATCATATGACTTGTAAGAGGATTCAATAGTGTATATGTGTTATGGTTTCTTTTGGGAGAAACAAACCACATAGGCAAAGGTAATCATGAATTGAGGGGGATAAATTGCAACTATTCCTTCATGTATCCTGTTAAAATTCACAAGGTAAAAGTTTCAAATTTTTGTGGCCTTTTTAACATGTTGAGGAATGGTTTGTCATCCTAAAAAAGGGGGATATGTTGACCTAAGTGTTATACATTGTTCATATTTTGATAATGACTTAACCATTCCATTCATATGTATCTAATATGTCTATTTGAGATTGATTTCAGGCATTAGGTATAAGAAAAGGATCATTTCAATCAAACCCTAGCTTGAATCATGTTCAAGTCAAAAGCAATGCAAATGCACTTTTGTGGAAAATGCCCAAAAACCCTTAGGAAAATTTTGTAATCATTTGTACTGATTCCATGACTTGTAACTATTATGATAAAAAAACAATAAAATTTCTAAAATTCATCATAGAGTGCTTCTTTGGTCGAGTTTCATGCCTTGATAAACTCAGTCGACACCCTTGATGGATTTTGGGAATGCTCAGGTTAGGTCGAGTTTATCTCAGGATAAACTTGACTGAAACCCTACATAGGAAAATTGAATTTAAAATTGTTGGTCAAGTTTCATCCAAGATAAACTCAGACAAAAACTCAAAATTAGCTTGTCGCTAGTGCTATTGGCAAAGTTACCTTTATGGGAACTCGACCGATTGTATTGTATGGAATTTACAAAAAAGGTGATTCTAGAGGTTGGAGTGTTGCAAACATAAAAAATAGATTTGTTACAACACCCCAAACAACTAGGAATCGTTCCTAAGTGCTTCTAATGGCTAGTGCGCATCACCAATTATAAATAGGACCCACTGGAGTTCATCTGAGTTTGCTCTTCAATTCTATTCATGCTCCTAGATGTAGTTGAGTGATTCAGTCCACTAGAGCATGCTCTCTCACTCTCTCTTATTCACAAATCCAACATCCAAATGATTGAGATAGGATATCTATGAGAGGAGATACTTCATTATAATCTTGTAAAGATCTCAATCTTCTCTTTCCCCAACCCCTTTTGTTAAGAAAAGTTGGTGAAAGCTTCTCCTTCGTGAAGGAGAAGGTGAAGGTTGAAGATCCTTGAGATGACTGGCTAATTCCTTCAAGGTAGAAGACTTGTTGCAATAATGGGAACTCCTTGGTGAAGGTGTCTAGCTCCTTGCAAAATTGGGTAAACCCTTGTAGAGGTTGAAGACTCTTGCTTGAAGGATAGGTAAGTCCTTGTAAGGTTTATTGGATCCTTTTGGTCCTTAAAAGAAAGTCTAGGCATCCTTACCCTACAAAAGGAAGGCCTAAATGTATGTCTTATAATGTAATATAAGTATGTAGTGGTTCCAAAGTCCTAGATCTTGACCTCTGTAGGTAGTGGACTGACTTTCTCCTAGTTTGGAGATTTGAACCACTCTACATATCTTGTTCTTGATATCATTCAATATCTCTCATCCTTTCTATGTATGCTTAGTTGCACATCAAATTCCATATTTTCAATAGTTCCCATTGAAGTAAGTTGAAGGTCTAACGAATTTTGTGTGAGTGTTTTTAGATCTATTCAACCCCTCTAGAGCCCTTTGATCCAACAGGTTGGGCTGAGCCAATGGGCTCATGCTAGTTAGGGGTACACGCTTGTGTGGATCTCGCTTAGTCAGGGCAAGAAGGAGAGAAAAGGATAGAAGTGTCCTTACCTGTGTGAAGAGATGTTAGGGGAGACTGGACTCGTCCCCTATTGCCTTCTTCTTCCTCTCATCTACTCACGAGCAGACTCCAGAAAGTCAACAAAGTGGTTGACTCTGAGGATCTCTCCTTCTGAGTGATAGGAAAAGATTCCTTCTTCTTCGTCTTGACCCATCGATGTTGATGAGGCCCTCAATTGTCCTAAAGATGGCTTGGGAGAGGAGAATGGAAAGAAAGAGCCTTGTCTACACAGAGATGCATCAGGGAGAGGGGAGGCAGGGCTAATAGTGAAATTGAAGGAGGGTACGTGAGTCTAAGATCACAAAGAGCTTGCAATTGGATTGGTGATTTCACATTGGATGCACAGGTCCTTATATAGCCCTGGGGGTCGAGTGTCAGTTCCTATTATGTCTAATTTCGACAAATCTTCTAGAGTTTTCCAATTGAGGAAAAACCTTGGGTAGGTAGGTTTTCATTGATCTCACAAAACTAATATATAAGTTTCTATAGTTGTTCATGCGTTAAAGAGGGAGAGAGAGGTGAGAGGATCCACCAAAATCACTATTACTAGTTTCCACAACCAGTCGGGGGTAGGAGATGATATTTTGAACATAGGATCCTAATCCAAGGGTTGGTGATGCGTGCAATAATATAAATGTCTATGAATAGATTTTTCCAAATAGGAATATGTGTGACATTTAATGTATATTCCTATCTATTCATTCACTTCAGGATTTCTAGAAAAATCTGTATCTCTTTCTCCTTTTATCTTTTAAATCCCAAATTTTAAAGGGAAGTTTTAAATATTTTTATATATATGTACATTAGATTGGAGACCATAATACGCAAACTTAAAGGTGTTTTTCTTAGTCTCTAAGTCTTTCTTTTTATTCCATTGTTTAAGGAAACAAATCAATTGTTTTCTATTTCCACCTTTTCCATATTTCTTATTTTTGTTATTTTTTATTACAAACAATGCAAAAATAAAACCAAAACCATTAGTGGCCTCCAACTCCACTTTTCTAGATAATTCCACACAATTCCATATTAATCACTTATTACCTTTAGTAATTTATTTGTTTTGGGTTTTTCTCTTTTTCTTTTCCCCATGTCCATTATTGGATTATTAAAAATAGTAAAAGCCACAAAAATCATGGCAAAGGGAAATTTGCAAATCAAATATTTACTTTTAAAATATGGCACATCAAGTTTCTAATGTATCTTTATTATAAAAAATATTTTCATTTCAAATATGTAAGTACATGTGAAAAATGATGCTATAACATCATTTCCCTTCTATAGGAACTTTGTCCTCAAAATTCATCTAATCATACAAAAAGTTTAGGATGAGACTTTTCCATATCCATCCTTAGCTCCCATGTGTCTTCACCCTCACCATGGTGTTTCCAAAGAATTACCATCTCTATATTTTTGTTCCTAAGCTCTTTCACCTTGGTATACAATATCCTCACAGGTGACTCAGGGTATGCCAACCACCATTGGTGTTCAATAGGCTCAATGTTCAACACATGGATAGGATCCTTCACATAGCACTTCAATTTGGACACATGGAACACATCATGCATCATACTATGTTTTGGTAGTAAACCTAGACGACAGGTGGCCTCGCCAATCTGTTCTAGAATCTCAAACTAACCCACATTTTAGGGATTTAGTTTTCCTCTATTCTTAGCTATAGCTCATAGGGGTCAGATTTTCAAAAGCATATGGTCACCTATAGTAAAGTGCAAATCCTTCCTCTTTGCATCAACATATGAATTTTTCAATCATGGGCTCTCTTCAGCCTCTGCTTGATCAAAATGATCTTGCCAACATAAAACTGTAGTTCCTCTAACCTCAACAAGATCATGTCACCGACATCATCCCAATGAAGTAGTGACCGATAAGGCTTCCCACATACAACTTCATAAGGAGGCATCCTGATACTGTCTTGGTAACTATTGTTATAGGAAAACTCATCTAAGGGTTGGTATTGCTCCCATGATCCACCCCAATCGATCAAACATGCTCTCAACAGATCTTCTAAGGTATGGATCCTTCTTTCTGACTATCCATAAGTCTAGGGATGACAAGTTGTGCTGAATTTTAACCTTGTATTGAGTTCTTATTGAACTTGTTTCCACAACTTTGAAGTGAACTTTGGTTCATGATAAAAAAATTATTAAACTTGAAACACCATGCAGGCAAACTATCTCTCTAATGTAAAGATCAACAAGGTCCAACACCTTTGCGTCACTTTTAGGGCAAGGATGAGTGTTGACTTGGTTAGGCGGTCCACCACAACCCATATTGCATCATGACCATTCATTGTCTTGGGACAACCCACCAAAAAATCCATGGTGATCTGGTCCCATTTCCACTCAGGAATCTCAATCAATTGTAGTAACTCACCGAGTCATTGGTGCCCAAACTTCAACATCTGGCATGTGAGACAACTAAACACATATGAAGCCATGTCCTTCTTCATTATTGATCACCAAAAGTATCATTATAGGCCTTTGAACATCTTAGCGGTGTTAGGATGCACTACATACTTAGACCTGTGAACCTCTTACAAGATACGAGCCTTCACGGGTGAATCCTCATGAATCCTAATATGACTCTTGTATTAGATTCCACCATCATATATTAAATTTGATCAAATTGAGACATGTCATGTATGAAATTTAATCAGCAGAATAACAAGAACCCAAATAAAATATAGTTGAGACCTAAATCTAAACTCAAATCTAAAAGTTGGTGATAATATGGGTTAAAGTGGTGATTATTGCATCTGAACCCTAGTTTTTTATAAATAGGTTGTTATCATGTCAAATGTGTTTCTTTTTTATGTAATATGATAATGTGTAATATAATGGTGATTTAACATGATTTTGTCCATAATAATGATAATTAAAGTTGCTAATGTGAATAATAATGCACATGAAGAATTAGGGTTAAAGGTCATAACTTGTTATGTTGCTAATGAAACTAATCGAATCTAAGTGATTGTAATGAAATGATGTGATGGATCTAATGATTAGGGTTTAGAACTTAATCTTATTATTCATTAAGATCTTAAGTCATATAATTTCATATAGTTTCATAAAAGACTTAACTTGATAATCAGGGGTATATTATGAGTTAATAGATTTGATAAAGTGTTGTGAAATGGAACTAGGGTCCGCACCCTTATTCCATACCCTAAACCAGAACATGACCCTCACCCATAGATTAGGACCTGAGTACAACTTGATCTAATTAATGTGATGGTGGCACTTTAGGATTTAGATACATGAAGATTAAATGTTGAATTTATTGGACTCCTTATTGAATGACTGAATGATGATGTGCTTAAAGTATGATTTCATAATCTACATGGCTCACCATTGACATAGTTGCTATTCCTATGACTACATGGATTAGTTTGTTGATGTTTTCTCAATGATTGAACAACTAAATTGTTGGATGTTTTTTTTGCATTTTACTTAATTATAATGCCACTATGAGTATCACATAAAGGAAGAATGTGTGAATAAAATGTCAGTTCTTATTTGCAACTAATTGACTCTTATATGTTGTATTATACTTGCATACTTTTGCATGCACCTCACATACACAGTATATTTTGATATGTTGATCCATGCTTTTATTTCAAAACATTTTAGGTACATGCCCGATAAGAGGATATCAAGATAAGATAGACAAATGAAATTACTTGAAGACATAAAAGTTAACATATAAGGAGGGTTAGATAGATACTTCTCCTCATATAGTTCTCATGTGTACAATTTGGATGATAAATTTCATGTAACTCCTTAGAGGAGAATTTTGTAAATAATATTTGAATTAACGAAAATTATTTGTGATTATTTATTTTTTGGTTAAATGCGGATCCTTGGGAATTTTATTTAATGGATCTCAACTTTAAGGACTTCCTTAATTGGGGTTTGTCGAAAAGTTAGTTTATTACATGTCATATATGAAATTGAGACATGTTATACTTGATCAGAAAACGTGAAATTAAATCTCAAAGTGCACTTATTGTCTGGACTTTGAGTACATCTAAGAAAGATATGCAGTTATGCCCATGACTGCTCGACTTAAATGACTTCTAAGGTTTCCTGAATTGATTGCAAATAGACTGCTAGTTGTTTATTTATTTCCTACAATATCTAAAGCCTCTATGAGTATCACATTGTATAAGTATAGCTTGCTCAACTATCTATGGTGGATTTAAGTGTTACATGTGGGATGTAAGATATGTCACTATGATGATGAATGATCAATCTGGGATAGGATGATCATCAATAACACCAAGCTAGGCTAGGATGGTCATTATGAGGCCAATCTAGGATAGGATGGGCATTTCGAGGCCTACTTGGAACAAAAGGCCATAACAAACCAAGCCCAGAAATAGGAGATCATGAAAAGTCCACTGCATGGACTAAACCCTAAAGAGAGGGTACCCCACATGATTACTCCAAAGAGGAAGTGTACTATAAAGATTAAGTTGAGAAATTAGAATGAAAATGCATGTTCATTTTTGTAATTCTATCACCCCTCCCTTTGGATTAAGTGCAAAAGACTTAGGCTTCTAGCTAGCTTTAGAACTTTTCTTAGCTTTGCATTTTCCCTTCGACTTCCTTTTACCTTTGTTTATCATCATCAAAGACTTGGCCTTGTCTTTATTAATTTGTAATTCAGCTGTTCTCAACATGCCAAGTAATTATAACAATATTTTGTCAAAATCATTCATGTAGTAGTTCATTATAAACTGACTGTATGACTCTGACAATGACTGTAGAATCACATGTGTGGCCAACTCTTAACCCAAGGAATATCTCAATCTCGCTAGGTTCTCCACATACCCAATAATTGAGCACATGGGGACCTACTGGATCTCTATCTGCCTTGTTGCATTTGAACAATGCCAAGTAGACATCATATCTCTCTTATTT